>NC_059619.1:910000-990740 GCF_020424385.1 Procambarus clarkii
TTTGTATGGGCCCCATCTAATCCGCTTACTGAACCACAATGTCTTATTGTTTCCATTCTTCGAGGTTGAATGGCTATAACAACCCACAATAGAGTAATCTCTAAGGAAAGATAAAAATAAAGGCCCTACACAGCCACTGGCTGCCATCTCCTCTTAACGGAAGAATGCCACTAATCATCGCTCTATTCATCCCGTTCTTGTTTTTAATTCAATGGGTGGTAAACCCTGGAAACACAAACCGAAACTGTCTCTATTTTCCGCTTGTTACAACTTGTAATAAAGTTGTTACATCTTGGCTTAACGTGTTTATGACGTATTAGAACGTTGTTACAACTTGATATATTGGTTGTTATAACTGGTTAGGCGGTGTTAAAACTTGTTCCAACGTTGTACCAACGTCGTAGTTTCGGTGTGTGTTTGGCGGGTTTTGACCTCCATTAATGCCTCAATGCTAACTCTGCTTTATTCCCTCCAGCACTAATCTATAAAGGCACTACGGGCTCACCATAGCCCGTGCTATTTGGAACTGTTTGTTCCAGGTAGCGAATCTTCAACAACAACAACAAACTAATCCATATAATTGGTTTGTTCCCTTTACAGCTGTAATGTAATTTATTTGATTTATTATGTTCCTATGTTCTTAAAAGTAACTGCAGAAGGCCTATTGGCCCATACGAGGCAGCTCCTATTTATAACCACCCACAATATTTATGTTGATTTTGTCAATAGCAACATAATATTGGTAACATTATTGCCAAAGGATATTGCTGATAATATTAACACTGATATTCCGGGCCAACCGTGGCAGAGTGGGCTAAAGGCAGGTGTCTGAGACTTACCAGAACGAGGGTTCGAGTCCCTCAATTGATTCAAAGTGATTTTCAACATATTGCTAACCATAACATCGTTCATATTGTTAATATTCCTAATATATTCTTAATATTCCTAACATATTCTTAATATTCCTAATATATTGTTAATATTCCTAATATATTCTTAATATTCCTAACATATTCTTAATATTCCTAATGTATTGTTAATATTCCTAATATATTCTTAATATTCCTAACATATTCTTAATATTCCTAATATATTCTTAATATTCCTAATATATTCTTAATATTCCTAATATATTCTTAATATTCCTAATATATTCTTAATATTCCTAACATATTCTTAATATTCCTAATATATTGTTAATATTCCTAATATATTCTTAATATTCCTAATATATTGTTAATATTCCCTCATAATTTGTTTACAATATAGGTAATGATATTGGTGACAATATTCCCATTCATACTGACAACAATTTGCCCATTTCTGTTGCCAGCCAGACACTCTACTGCCCGATACAATCACCAGAGTGCCATTGTTTATGTAATAAGTTGATTGTAATCAGTTAGAGCATCAACTGACTTAGTGATCTTCAGCTTAACTGCTGAGTGGGTTCTATGTCGTTTTGTAAGACGCATCGTGTCTTGTATTCTCTCAAGGTTCTGAATGAGCTGATGTTAATGGCAGCGTCTTTGTATGGGGGTCTTTGTATGGAGGTCTTTGTATGGGGGTCTTTGTTTGGGGGTCTTTGTATGGAGGTCTTTGTATGGGGGTCTTTGTTTGGGGGTCTTTGTATGGGGTCTTTGTTTGGGGGTCTTTGTATGGCAGGTCATTGTATGGCAGGTCTTCGTATGGCAGGTCATTGTATGGCAGGTCATTGTATGGCAGGTCTACCATCTTGTATGTAGTAGTAAGCATCCTTCAGTCTCGGAGACTATGGAGTTGCGCCCTAGTTGTCAATCCTGGTGCAGCGTCTGGTGTGACTGATGAGGCCAATCCGAGAGTGGCAGTCCATCCCACACCGAGCACAAACGAAGTCCGATTTTGGTCTGTCTTCCTGGCTACCGGCTTTCCTTCTCTGTCTCTTTGCCTCCGATTCCTTGGCAAGTGACTCCTCGAACTTGGAGAGACCTCGTTGAACAGACTGCCTCCAGGCTGAACGGTCTGCAGCCAGAGTCTACCATATAGCAAGATCGACGTCCATGGCTTTCAGGTCCCTCTTGCATATGTCTTTGTACCGTAGCTGGGGCTTGCCTGTTGGACGCTTTCCCTGCCTCAGCTCTCCGTACAGGAGATCCTTGGGGATCCTGCCGTCGCCCATTCGCACAACGTGCCCGAGCCTGCGCATTCGTCTCTGTTTCAGCATTGTGTACATGCTGGTGATTCTTGCTCTCCCCAAGACGTTGTTGTTTGTCACCTTGTCCTGCCAGGTGATGTCCAAGATGTGTCGAAGGCAGCGCATGTGGTAGGCATTCAGCTGTCTTTCCTGACGGGCGCGGAGTGTCCAAGACTCACTGCCATAAAGGAGAGTGCTCAGGACACAGGATCTGTAAACCTGAATCTTAGTATACTCAGTTAGCCTATTGTTGGCCCACACTCTCTTTGTCAGTCTGGACATGGTAGTAGATGCCTTACCGATGCGTTTGTTTAGCTCCGTATCAAGAGAGAGAGGGAGTCAGAGATTGTGGAGCCCAGGTACACGAAGTCGTGAACGACTTCCAGTTGGGAATCAGAGATGCCGATGTCAGGTGGGGAGTCCACTCCTTGTCCCATGACTTGTGTTTTCTTTAGGCTGATGGGGAGTCCGAAAGCCTGAGAGGCCTCGCTTAAGCGGGTTATGAGCCGTTGGAGGTCTTCGGCTGAGTGGGCACTGACTGCTGCGTCGTCGGCAAAAAGGAAGTCGCGCAGACACCTCAGCCGAACCTTTGTCTTGGCTCTCAGCCTGGCGAGGTTAAAGAGCTTTCCATCCGACCTGGTCCGGAGGTAAATGCCTTCCGTGACAGATCCGAAGGCGTGCCGCAGCATAACTGCGAAGAAAATCCCGAATAGGGTTGGAGCCAGTACGCAGCCTTGCTTTACTCCACTTCGGATGTCAAAGGCGTCTGATGTTAGGCCATCAAAGACCACGGTGCCCCTCATGTTCTCATGGAAAGATCTGATGATGCTGAGGAGCCTGGGTGGGTATCCGATCTTGGGGAGGATCTTGAACAGGCCATCCCTGCTGACGAGGTCGAAGGCCTTCGTCAGATCTATGAAGGCTACGAAGAGTGGCTGCTTCTGTACCCTGCATTTCTCCTGCAGTTGTCTGAGGGAAAAGACCATGTCGATGGTGGACCTGCCAGCTCTGAATCCGCATCTTGTATGACTGTAGCCATATTCAGTAATTTCTTGGTTTTTTCTTTTATCGTCAGAGATTTGTTTCCAAGGACTTGTTACAGCACCTTCCAAGAGCTGTCCAGGCGCTCTCTGTGTCTTGCTTGAGAGTTGTCCCTACCTGTTAGAGTGCTCTTTAGAGCACAGCTACGCTCAGAGGGGACGTTCGTGCCTGTCAAAGCGCAGTCTGGACGCTCTCAGAGCACGGTCGGGGCGTTCTCAGCTCCCTGACAGAGCTCTGCTCAAAGAGCTGTCAGAGATTCTGATCAGCTGAGAAGGTAAACACATTGTGTAGTACAGTTTACATAATACTCTCCAGGCGGCCCCGTGGGCAGCAACTTGAACAAATTAGCTGAGTATTGTCAAAGTTTGCGTCAGCTGCCCCAAGTTTAATGTTCTTAGTTCAATTTTGAGGAGTAAATATGTATAAAGTTAGTTTCTCCTGCTCGGGGAAATTCTTTTGGTGTTAGAAATGGAGAAGTAGTAGTTGGAGGGAATATTTTATCATGGTTTGTATTTTCGTTTGCAAACCATCAACATCAAACGATGCAGCCGCTTTCAGCACATTAAAATAATATTAAAATATTGACCAGACCACACACTAGAAGGTGAAGGGACGACGACGTTTCGGGCCGTCCTGGACCATTCTCAAGTCGATTTCTCCACAATCGACTTGAGAATGGTCCAGGACGGACCGAAACGTCGTCGTCCCTTCACCTTCTAGTGTGTGGTCTGGTCAACATACTTTAGCCACGTTATTGTGACTCATCGCCTGCATATGAATAATCAAATAATATAAATAATAACAATTATAAAAATAATGATAATACTTATAATAAAGATATGGTTTTGTATCAAGTAATTACATTCAAAACTGACTTGAGGCTCAAATTACACAATGAAATTTTCTCAAGTGAATCATAATATGCTAGACCTGGACGTATTGTGTTAAGGCAACCCGTTCTCGCACTTGCTTATAGTCAATATTGGCTTATTTAATAAGTACATATGTGACATACTAATTAATTGTGAATATTTTAGTTTACCTTGAAAAACTTCATAGAAAACACCGACTTCACCTAACCTTCTTAGTATGTTAAGATAAGCATCTTATTGCTTCTTAATTACAATTATTACTTAACCTATACCGTTCATAGGTTAAGTAATAATTGTAAATAAGAAGCAATAAGATGCTTATCTTAACATACTAAGAAGGTTAGGTGAGGTCGGTGTTTTCTATGAAGTTTTTCAAGGTAAACTAAAATATTCACAATCAATTAGTATGTCACATATGCACTTATTAAATAAGCCAATACTGACTATAAGCAAGTGCGAGAACGGGTTGGTTAGGGAGTGGTCAAGAAATGTCAACACTATTGAGATATATATGTGTTGTTTTATTCTCTGGACAAAATGTTTATCTCTTTCTCCAACATATGGAGCTCCATGAAACAAACTTTTAATTAAAATTATTAAGTAGAATTTTACTTCCTCATGTCACATAGTTTCGTTATGTTGATGATGTTTCTTAGAATATACACAAGGACACAGTTTTATTAGAATAAAATAATCTTCCTCCATCCATTAAGTTTACGGTGGAAATTGAACAAAAATCATTCTTTACCATTTTTTAAATGTGTTAATTTATATATGTGAAAATAATTTCAAGTTTTCTGTATATAGAAAATCAACTAAAGTTTGGTTATACATACACATTTACTTAGCTAAAGTTAGGTTATACATACACATTTACTTAGCTAAAGTTAGGTTATACATACACATTTACTTAGCTAAAGTTAGGTTATACATACACATTTACTTAGCTAAAGTTAGGTTATACATACACATTTACTCAACTAAAGTTAGGTTATACATACACATTTACTCAACTAAAGTTAGGTTATACATACACATTTACTTAGCTAAAGTTAGGTTATACATACACATTTACTTAGCTAAAGTTAGGTTATACATACACATTTACTTAGCTAAAGTTAGGTTATACATACACATTTACTCAACTAAAGTTAGGTTATACATACACATTTACTCAACTAAAGTTAGGTTATACATACACATTTACTCAACTAAAGTTAGGTTATACATATACATTTCCTCATCTAAAGTTAGGTTATACATACACATTTACTCAACTAAAGTTAGGTTATACATACACATTTACTCAACTAAAGTTAGGTTATACATACACATTTCCTCATCTAAAGTTAGGTTATACATACACATTTACTCATCTAAAGTTAGGTTATACATACACATTTACTCATCTCATCATCAAAGTGTTAAACAAGCTGTATTTTGGTCAATACCTTTGAGGACTGTAAGGATGTTCCTGAGTTTATACAAGATGAAATTAGTGACGTATATAGTCTGGATTTAAACTTAAAATACCCAAAGTTTTTTACTGACGAAGCCAGCCAAATTGCTCGTAATACTTTCTTTAGTTTGAAAAAGGAATAAGAATAGAATATATCACTTGCAATAGTTAATGTTAATGTTAATGTTGCACTAACTAATATTAACTGAAGGAACACAGTTTGTGTGGCCTTAAGACCTATCTTGAGATTGTCTTGAGATGATTTCGGGGCTTTAGTGTCCCCGCGGCCCGGTCTTCGACCAGGCCTCCACCCCCAGGAAGCAGCCCATGACAGCTGACTAACACCCAGGTACCTATTTACTGCTAGGTAACAGAGGCATAGGGTGAAAGAACCTCTATGTGGTTTAGCTATGTATTTTACATAGAAGCTTTGTGAGGTGTACTAACTTTTGACATATAGAAAGTTTATCATCAAAATTAAACAAATTGATCAATAGTTCCATTCCGTAAAAGCTGAGAGAGCTTGTGACCAATGGAACGGAATGGTTCAAACAACTACATGAAACAGTCCCTGTACTAAAAGTTGTCTCTAGCTATAGAGTTTTGTAGAGTTTTATTGTGAGCTCTACTATAGAGGAATCATGGGAGGTGTATCATATGCTCTTTTATAGAGCATGGTAGTGTGGTGTACACTTTTATACATCATGTTCATACATATTCATACAGGGGCCCCCTTATCTGAGTGACAAGCAGGGGCGCTTATCTGACACACAGGGGTGCTTATCTGACACACAGGGGCGCTTATCTGACACACAGGGGCGCTTATCTGACACACAGGGGCGCTTATCTGACACACAGAGGCTCTCATCTGACACACAGGGGTGCTTATCTGACACACAGGGGCGCTTATCTGACACACAGGGGCGCTTATCTGACACACAGGGGCGCTTATCTGACACACAGGGGCGCTTATCTGACACACAGGGGCGCTTATCTGACACACAGGGGCGCTTACCTGACACACAGGGGTGCTTACCTGACACACAGGAGCGCTTATCTGGCACACAGGGGCGCTTATCTGACACACAGGGGCGGTCACCTGAGTGACACACAGGAGAACTCATCTGAGTTTCGAGCCTTGCCACTGATTTCTCGTCTTTAGGAATGAACTAGAACTCCCCTGATTGTCTCCTTTGTATTCAGTCCCAGAATGGTACCACTCAGAACACAGGGAGGGACCACTCAGAACACAGGGAGGGACCACTCAGAACACAGGGAGGGACCACTCAAAACACAGGGAGGCATCACTCAGAACACAGGGAGGGACCACTCAGAACACAGGGAGGGACCACTCAGAACACAGGGAGGGACCACTCAGAACACAGGGAGGGACCACTCAGAACACAGGGAGGGACCACTCAGAACACAGGGAGGGACCACTCAGGACACAGGGAGGCACCACTCAGAACACAGGGAGGCACCACTCAGAACACAGGGAGGGACCACTCAGAACACAGTGAACACAGTTTATTAAAAAATTAATAAAGTGTCTTAAAAAGTAGATTTTTTTGTGTGAAAAAATCTGAGTGTTATATCTATAAAATATGTGTTTTTGAACATTGTGATGAACGTGAAGTGATTTTTGGCATTTTGAGTGAAACATATAGTGTGTTTCTATAAGTTTTTAGCGTGTTATTTGTGCGTTCAGGGTCGAGCTGTAAGCTCTTGGACCCTGCCTTTCTAACCGCCGGTTGGCAAATGTACTGCCTCCCGACCAAATCTTTTCCCACACCTTGAAAACCTGTTTGTTTGTGGACATTTTGTCGCAGCTCTCTGATATGCTGGTCAAGCAGAATAATCTTTTGCTCAATCAACGTTAATCCTTTGAAACACATGTCATGGTTAATGTATAATACAAGAGTGAGTTTGTATGAGTCTAAACCAATTATTGATTTCTCCCTATTAAAAACCCGTATAATATTCCTAATATTTCAAACAATATACCCAATTCCCGCTCAGGAAGAGCAAATGCTTAACCTTTCTTCACTATCTCCACGGCAGACGCCTTGTTTTTATATCTGATATTAGAATGGCTGATAATCGAGGTTCTCTTACACTTTCCTCTTTGGGCTGAGCTCTCATGATGATGGTTCTTGGGTGAACCTGGAGAACCCTGAACTAAACATTGTCCAAAGCAGAGAATACACTTGAGATCATTAAGATATGGGAGTCTTTCTTTGTCAGTCTTTCTGAGTTGCTTCTCCTTTGTGGCATTCAAAGCTGAGGCCTTCCTAAGGCTGTTCTCCTCCTTGGCTTCCTCCTGGGGACACATCTGGCTTCATCAGCCCCAGTTCCTCACACAGAGAATCCTCCTGTGTCCAGAGAGCACCACACTGGCTTCTATATCTCTCATAACACTTTATTATCCGGAGGTTATAGAGGACAGGAGACTCACCACTGCTCTTGCTCCTCCACACTGACGGAACAGCTTTGTCTGACCTGCTCTATGCTCTTCATACATTAACTTTTCATATTATTCTTTGTTATTTCTTTGCTATTTTGACAAACAGTTGCAGTAGATGGACTTATACATTGGTAATTCGTCAGTATGTATCACCCAACTGAGCAGCAGAAGATGATACATAACAAGCAGTCTCTGCTGGACAACCAGGAGCTCTGCTGGACAACCAGGAGCTCTGCTGGACAACCAGGAGCTCTGCTTGACAACCAGGAGCTCTGCAGGACAACCAGGAGCTCTGCTTGACAACCAGGAGCTCTGCTTGACAACCAGGAGCTCTGCAGGACAACCAGGAGCTCTGCTTGACAACCAGGAGCTCTGCTTGACAACCAGGAGCTCTGCTGGACAACCAGGAGCCCTGCTTGACAACCAGGAGCTCTGCTGGACAACCAGGAGCTCTGCTGGACAACCAGGAGCTCTGCTTGACAACCAGGAGCTCTGCTGGACCACCAGGAGCCCTGCTTGACAACCAGGAGCTCTGCTTGACAACCAGGAGCTCTGCTTGACAACCAGGAGCTCTGCTGGACAACCAGGAGCTCTGCTGGACAACCAGGAGCTCTTGATGAACGAATATGAATATAAGAAGGATTATAAACCTGAACATATTGCTTTCACAAGCACAGTTGGCTCCAGTAACCTGGTGTTATGCCTCCAGTAACCTGGTGTTATGCCTCCAGTAACCTGGTGTTATGCCTCCAGTGAGCCAAATGGGCTTGAAATCGTACCAAGGTCATTCTTGGTTCAAAACCTTTACGTATGGTGTTCGGAACTGACATTTGTTAGGGTGTTTAAGACAGTTTATGAGTGTAAACTGGCGAGCTGTTAACGGGTTCTTGGTGCAGGTTAATGCCTCGTACAAACACAAGCACCAAACTTTATTGTGCTCAATCTTGTTCTGTAGTGGAAGATGCGAGGTGTTGCACCATTGCATTCTCTGCATCACTTTCAATTTTTCAATGGTGTTTTCAAGCACAATTTATATATATATATATATATATATATATATATATATATATATATATATATATATATACTGTATATATATACATATATATATATATATATATATATATATATATATATATATATATATATATATATATATATATATACCGACCCCGACCAGCCTATGTCCGTCCCGTACCACAGACCAGTCACCTTGCCAAGTTGGTTGAGGCACGCCCCGGGCGTCTGGACTTTAGTATAAATTCAGATAGATGGAAAAAAATCATCTAATTTCGTGTTCTATAACGAGGCTTGTTGAGCTTAGAGCTGCGGGCCGATGCTTGGGTTTCAGCTTACCTTCTAAACAAGTGGAGTGGATAACTAGCCGCCAATATTACCAGTATTGTAAAGGTCTGCACACTAGGGGGGGGGGGAGTGGGGGGGGGGGTGTTGTAACCGTACACTAATGAGATTATTTTTCATGTAGAAGCTGTTCCCAAATTACCAGACCTGGGGATGAGGAAACATCAATGTTGGGTGTGTTCCTGACACTATGAGGTGAGGTTGTGAGAGGTTGTGAGAGGGTGTGAGAGGGTGTGAGAGGGTGTGAGAGGGTGTGAGAGGTTGTGAGAGGTTGTGAGAGGTTGTGAGAGCTGTGGGTGAGTACAGTGAGTGTGTGAGAGTACACTGAGTGAGTGTGAGTGCGTGAGAGAACTCGCTCAGTACATGGGACAGGTTTTCATGGGAAAATTAGACAAAGGCAATTTTCCAGGTTTTCCTAAAAAAAATTGTGTTTATGGTTGAATTACAGAGGTGAGTGAGGGGGGGATGCTAGGGGGGGGTGCTTGGTGGGAGGGTGCTGGGGGTGTGTGTGCTGGGGGCGAGGGTGCTATGGGGGGGTGCTGGGGGGGGGGGTGTGCTGGGGGGGGGTCAGCCAGGTCACCCCCCCTCCCCTCCAGTTCCCTGGACGACCAGACTCTAAGAATGTTGCAGAAAGTTGCAGAGTGAAAGTAGCGTTGTAACAAGACTGAAGACGACGGCGTCAACTCCAATATAACCTTGACTCGTGCGCAGACTTGCAGAAAGTCTAAAAAAAATCTCACGCATACCCAGACTTACAGAGAGTCCAACGCCACACACACACACACACACATGTCCAAACTTACGCAAAGTCTAGTGCAAAACTTTCGAAAACATGAGTTTTCAGAAAGTCTAACACAACACTTGGACATACTCAGACTTACAGAAAGTCTAACGTAACACTTAGACATACTCAGACTTACAGAAACTCTAACGTAGCACTCAGACATACTCAGATTTACAGATAGTCTTACGTAACACTCAGACATACTCAGACTTACAGAAAGTCTTACTTAACGCTCAGACATACTCAGACTTACAGAAAGTCTAACATAACACTCAGACATACTCAGACTTACAGAAAGTCTAACATAACACTCAGACATACTCAGACTTACAAAAAATCTGACGTAACTCTATGATGTGACCCGATCAAAAGTCTACTTAGCTGATAGACTTCATTATAGGCTTCAGATCGACACCTATAAACCTATAACATTATCTATCACTCACCTTCCGAGAATATACAAATATCGAGTATTCACATTGTATTTACTTGGGTTTACCTGGTAAACCATAGCATTCTTCTTCTGTTATTGAGTACTGACACTGAGTTTACTTCCTGACACGTGAGTTTACTGTGAACTACTGGGGGAATACCTCCCAGATGAACCCCCGAGGTTCACTGTGACCCACCTCACCTCACAGAAAAAGATGACCCATAACAGCCAATAAATTACCAATAGTCTCCTTCCCATTGAATATAGAACATTGTTCCATTTTTCCCAGTGCTTTAAAACAGCCATTATTTCCTATCTTGACACTGCAGCATTTTCCATTAGACGTGAGACATAAAACTCCCATTTGTCACTGTTTTGGTCCCCAGAGACGTGATGAGAAGTCACGTCTCTGTCCTGGTGTTGAATGGGTAGAAGATGACGAGGTAGTATGGGTGAGAGTGAGGGAGTAATATGGGTGAGAGTGAGGGAGTATTATGGGTGAGAGTGAGGGAGTAATATGGGTGAGAGTGAGGGAGTAATATGGGTGAGAGTGAGGGAGTAATATGGGTGAGAGTGAGGGAGTATTATGGGTGAGAGTGAGGGAGTAATATGGGTGAGAGTGAGGGAGTAATATGGGTGAGAGTGAGGGAGTATTATGGGCGAGAGTGAGGGAGTAATATGGGTGAGAGTGAGGGAGTAATATGGGTGAGAGTGAGGGAGTATTATGGGTGAAAGTGAGTGACCACAGGATCACGCGTCCAGCGTGCTGTCCAGTCAGCCACCGGCCCCCTGTAGTGTGTGTGTGTGTGTGTGTGTGTGTGTGTGTGTGTGTGTGTGTACTCACCTATTTGTACTCACCTATTTGTGTCTGCAGGATCGAGCATTGACTCTTGGATCCCGCCTTTCCAGCTATCGGTTGTTTACAGCAATGACTCCTGTCCCATTTCCCTATCATACCTAGTTTTAAAAGTATGAATAGTATTTGCTTCCACAACCTGTTCCCCAAGTGCATTCCATTTTTCCACTACTCTCACGCTAAAAGAAAACTTCCTAACATCTCTGTGACTCATCTGAGTTTCCAGTTTCCACCCATGTCCCCTCGTTCTGTTATTATTATGTGTGAACATTTCATCTATTTCCACTTTGTCAATTCCCCTGAGTATTTTATATGTCCCTATCATATCTCCTCTCTCCCTTCTTTTCTCTAGTGTCGTAAGGTTCAGTTCCTGCAGACGCTCTTCATATCCCATCCCTCGTAACGCTGGGACAAGCCTCGTCGCAAACTTCTGAACCTTCTCCAGTTTCTTTATGTGTTTCTTCAGGTGGGAGCTCCATGATGGCGCGGCATACTCTATGACGGGTCTCACGTAGGCAGTGTAAAGCGCCCTAAAAGCCTCCTCATTTAGGTTTCTGAATGAAGTTCTAATTTTCGCCAGTGTAGAGTACGCTGCTGTCGTTATCCTACTTATATGTGCCTCAGGAGTTAGATTAGGTGTCACATCCACTCCCAGGTCTCTTTCTCGAATCGTTACAGGTAGGCTGTTCCCCTTCATTGTGTACTGTCCCTTTGGTCTCCTGTCACCTGATCCCATTTCCATAACTTTACATTTACTGGTGTTAAACTCCAGTAGCCATTTCCCTGACCATCTCAGCAACCTGTTTAAGTGTGTGTGTGTGTGTGTGTGTGTGTGTGTGTGTGTGTGTGTGTGTGTGTGTGTGTGTGTGTAGAAAGTTAAGGATATTGACAAAAGTTGTCAGACGTGTGCCTATCAGATCTACACCTACCAGATGTACATATGCAAGATATGTAGCCATCATATGTACATATGATAGCTATACATTTTGGTACATATGTATATATATATGTACCCAAAATACACACCTTCCAACTGTACACTTTCTGGGTCTAGACTCTCCAGGTGTTGAAGCTGTTCATCTTACGACCACTCTGCTAGTGTTGACTCTCAAACAACATTTAATTCCAGTTGCGTGAGAGCTGTTGATGCTAACTGCGTGACGCAAGTTGCGTGAGAGCCGATGATGATAACTGCGTGACGCAAGTTGCGTGAGAGCCGTTGATGATAACTGCGTGACGCAAGTTGCGTGAGAGCTGTTGATGATAACTGCGTGACGCAAGTTGCGTGAGAGCCGTTGATGATAACTGCGTGATGCAAGTTGCGTGAGAGCCGTTGATGATAACTGCGTGACGCAAGTTGCGTGAGAGCCGTTGATGATAACTGCGTGACGCAAGTTGCGTGAGAGCCGTTGATGATAACTGCGTGACGCAAGTTGCGTGAGAGCCGTTGATGATAACTGCGTGACGCAAGTTGCGTGAGAGCCGTTGATGATAACTGCGTGACGCAAGTTGCGTGAGAGCCGTTGATGATAACTGCGTGACGCAAGTTGCGTGAGAGCCGTTGATGATAACTGCGTGACGCAAGTTGCGTGAGAGCCGTTGATGATAACTGCGTGACGCAAGTTGCGTGAGAGCCGTTGATGATAACTGCGTGACGCAAGTTGCGTGAGAGCCGTTGATGATAACTGCGTGACGCAAGTTGCGTGAGAGCCGTTGATGATAACTGCGTGACGCAAGTTGCGTGAGAGCCGTTGATGATAACTGCGTGACGCAAGTTGCGTGAGAGCCGTTGATGATAACTGCGTGACGCAAGTTGCGTGAGAGCCGTTGATGATAACTGCGTGACGCAAGTTGCGTGAGAGCTGTTGATGATAACTGCGTGACGCAAGTTGCGTGAGAGCCGTTGATGATAACTGCGTGACGCAAGTTGCGTGAGAGCCGTTGATGATAACTGCGTGACGCAAGTTGCGTGAGAGCCGTTGATGATAACTGCGTGACGCAAGTTGCGTGAGAGCCGTTGATGCTAACTGCGTGACGCAAGTTGCGTCAGAGCCGTTGATGATAACTGCGTGACGCGACGCAACATCGTTGTGGGTGACAACTACAAGCCATCAACACAACTCATATCAACAATGTCTGCCATTGTCATACGCATTGTTTTACACCGATGCTTCAATGTAAACAAAGACAATAATTGCCTTGTTGTTAGCTGTGCTCTTGACGAGGGTGTAGAGTGTAGGGAACACCTGTACACTACCACAGGTGTTGGCCTCGTTACAGGTGTTAGGCTGTTAGGGAGAATGGCCTCTCGCTCTTGTTCTGCCCTGCTATTAATACGGTTGAAGTTTTGATTAGTGTATTTATGTAACATGAAAGTTGATTAATGTTGCTTACGAACTCTAATTACCATTTTTTTTCTAGTTTTTTCTAATTACCAGGGGCCTCGTAGCCTGGTGGATAGCGTGCAGGACTCGTAATTCTGTGGCGCGGGTTCGATTCCCGCACGAGGCAGAAACAAATGGGCAAAGTTTCTTTCACCCTGAATGCCCCTGTTACCTAGCAGTAAATAGGTACCTGGGAGTTAGTCAGCTGTCACGGGCTGCTTCCTGGGGGTGGAGGCCTGGTCGAGGACCGGGCCGCGGGGACACTAAAAAAGCCCCGAAATCATCTCAAGATAACCATGATAAAAATTTCATTCACTATGCCTCATTTTGCCATATTATGATGGTAAGATTAAGTGTGAAAGAGGTAATACAGGTAGACTTTCTTTACACTTTAAGTCCATTATCAACATGGCTAAGATACGGTGAAAATCACATATTTCTGAATTTAAATTGACTGTATAGTATCTTGAGGTTATCTTGAGATGATTTCTGGGCTTTAGTGTCCCCGCGGCCCGGTCCTCGGCCAGGCCTCCATCCCCAGGAAGCAGCCAGTGACAGCTGACTAACACCCAGGTACCTATTTTACTGCTAGGTAACAGGGGCATAGGGTGAAAGACACTCTGCCCATTGTTTCTCGCCGGCGCCCGGGATCGACCCCGGGACCACAGGATCACAAGTCCAGCGTGCTGTCCGCTCGGCCGACCGGCTCAAGGTTATAATCAATGGGTATAAACATAAAAATGGAAGTAACTGCAGAAGGCCTATTGGTCCATACTTTCTCTTGATGCTTCTATGTTGGTGCGGAGTCTTGAAGTGAGTAGAATATAGTTGTGCATTAATTGGCTGTTGATTGCTGGTGTTTTTTTCTTGATGTGTAGTGCCTCGCAGATGTCAAGCCGCCTGCTATCGCTGTATCTCTCGATGATTTCTGTGTTGTTTGTTAAGATTTATCTGGTGATGGTCTGGTTGTCGGAAGAGATTATATGTTCCTTGAAGGAGCAGATCAGGTCCTAGTCAGCAATGGCTTCTCTAACGGTTATGTTGAAGACGTCATAAAAAGAAAGGTGAATCGCCATACAACCTCTGAAGAGACAACTAACACAACACCTGTACCCCCTATTAGACTGTTTTACAGGAACTTCTTTTCCACAGCTCATAAAACAGAGGAAAGGGTCCTGAAAGATATTGTTGATAGGAACATTATCCCTACAGACAAAAATCAGAAGATACAATTGACAATTTACTACAAAAACAAAAAAATGGCCAACCTACTCATGAGAAACTCCCCACACACCAAACAGAACGCCCTGAAGGAGACCAACGTCGTCTATGCCTTCACATGCCCACTTGGGGACCTTAAGCCCCAAAGATCTCAGTATATAGGCAAGACAACAACGTCTCTCTCCAGGCGATTAACAATGCACAAAGAACAGGGCTCCATCAAGGAACATATAATCTCTTCTCACAAGCAGATAATTCGTTACTGAATAAGCCTTCTCATCTACGAATTGTAAAAGCATTTTCAATATTAAAATTTCTTGAATCTGCTTTAGTACAGATTACAGAATCATGTAATTTGAACATTAGTTGTGGTTAGTATAATTTAGATAAATTTTTGATTGATTAGTTAAAAAACAATTTGAGTAAAATCATTGGTACATATATATCTCAATAATACCTTATTAATATCTTATTATTCTCGTAAGTTTCTGAACTAAGACATAGTTTCTCACCTCACCTCATTCCTGCCTATATATTCACACCATTGAATTGTAAACCCACGGAAGACATCTCCCGTCACGCAGGGTGCAGTCGCTCCTCCACAGATCTCCAGTATCATCTATTGATACTGGTGATGGCTCAAAAGCACTTACCAGTAGGGTAAGGTGGCACTTACGGCTATTCATGCCCGTGCCACCTTTTGGGTGGCTTAATCTTCATCAATCAATCAATTGTAAACCCAGCCTTCTCAAGATGTATTATTAAATACAAAACTACTTAAGGAAATTCCTGTCTTAATCCTTCCTTCATGGTCTGACATTATCACATTGTTCATCATGTGTTAATTTCTTCATGATTCTCTCACACACATTTAGAATTCTAAACGACCCTACCAGGATTCGAACCCATTACACCCAAGGTTTGCACGATACGTCAGTATTAGTGTAGCGCGACCATCCCTGCAAAGGTGAATTTGCAACATTTTTTCTGCCACAGATTTGGCCATACATTTACAATACTAAACAGTATATAAACTTTTTCTTGTATGGTCATTTCAATGGTGTTTGTTCACAAAATATTGAGTACTTCACGTTTTCTTTGACACATGAATGGTGGGATATTTAATTTAAAAAATAATGATATAACATAGAGCGAAAATGCAAAACGTTATGAAATGCAAATACAGAAACGCAACATACTTTATTTAATTGTGAGTTAATTACATAATACTTGATGTCCATGAATATATTGTAATTAACTTTATAAATTTTGGAGACTGTCCCTTACAGTCTATTTAACTTATTAAAATAGACAGTAAGTAATAATAATAGACTGTAAGACTGTAATAAACAGTTAAGTCTATTTGACTAAACTCTTTGCTCTCCAGGGAGCCGGTGGCTGAGCGGACAGAACACTGGTTGCGTGATCCCGTGATCCCGGGTTCGATCCCGGGCGCCGGCGAGAAACAATGGGCAGTGTTTCTTTCACCCTGATGCCCCCTGTTACCTAGCAGTATATAGGTACCTGGGAGTTAGTCAGCTGTCACGGGCTGCTTCCTGGGGGTGTAGGCCTAGTCGAGGACCGGGCCGCGGGGACACTAAAGCCCCGAAATCATCTCAAGATAACCTCTCTATTTTGACCGCGGGGACACTAAAGCCCCGAAATCATCTCAAGATAACCTCTCTATTTTGACTAACTATGAACTTGAGTTAGGGCAAACTATGGAGATATCAACTTCTTGTGTTGAGTCTTCAGGTTGGGTTGCAATCTTCTTGAGAGTTTCTGACGGCTTTCTTAGCTCTGTTCCATAGAGATATCAAGACGTATTGCAGAGCTAAGATATAGAACATAAACATCTAGGATAGCTAAACATCCAGGATATCTAACATCCAGGATATCTGTCATTCAAGATGCATAAACATCCAGTATATCTTAAATCTGGAATATCTCCTATCCAGGATATTTAAACTACCAGGATATCTGACATCCAATATATCTAATCATCCTGGATATCTAAACATCAAGGAAATCTAATTATCAACATTACACAGAGAAATAAAGATATAGAGGAGCACAGAGGAGTAGAGATATGGCAGAGCTCAAATATGCATCAAAGTTGAAACCCTTCTGCAGGATGAGCAACTCAAGTAAATAAAGTTTGCAATAAACGTACCAGTAAATCTTGCAATGATGAAGAAAATAATATTTGCTAAAACATTGCTGAAGATGAGCAATAGTCGCAATGTCAGGACGAAACACATACATCAACTAGTTATGAACCCAAACGGGTGTTGAGAAAACCAAATAAAGAGACAGAGGACATATGCAACACAGCAACCTCGCCAAAGCCTGTGCATAAGCTGACAAGTTGCAAATCAAGACGTGAAACACAGGCATTATGTAACATGGAATAACAGCTTATCAAAACAATTTGTGTTGCAATACAGAGCTATGTATCATGTGTTGCAATACAGAACACTGCATCATGTGTTGCAACACAGAACACTGCATCATGTGTTGCAATACAGAACTGTGCATCATGTGTTGTAATACAGAACTGTGCATCATGTGTTGTAATACAGAACTGTGCATCATGTGTTGTAATACAGAACTGTGCATCATGTGTTGCAATACAGAACTGTGCACCATGTGTTGCAATATAGAACTGTGCATCATGTGTTGCAATACAGAACTGTGCATCATGTGTTGCAATACAGAACTGTGCATCATGTGTTGCAATATAGAACTGTGTATCATGTGTTGCAATATAGAACTGTGCATCATGTGTTGCAATACAGAGCTATGTATCATGTGTTGCAATACAGAACACTGTATCATGTGTTGCAATACAGAACTGTGCATCATGTGTTGCAATACAGAACACTGCATCATGTGTTGCAATACATAACACTGCATCATGTGTTGCAATACAGAACTGTGCATCATGTGTTGCAATACAGAACTGTGTATCATGTGTTGCAATACAGAGCTGTGTATCATGTGTTGCAATACAGAAAACTGCATCATGTGTTGCAATACAGAACACCGCATCATGTGTTGCAATACAGAACACTGCATCATGTGTTGCAATACAGAACACTGCATCATGTGTTGCAATACAGAACACTGCATCATGTGTTGCAATACAGAACACTGCATCATGTGTTGCAACACAAAACACTGCGTCATATCATCATGAGACATGACAGCTCCGTCAACCTATCCTCTCCAACACTCCATTGCATTTTGACGTATAAATTTCCAGCGGTCAAAATACTATGAACAATGAATCACATCTGCTGGCAGAATTGACGGGCTGTCCCGTTAACTATTGCTGGGTCGTCGGGTTGATTAGGCGAGGGCAGTTTAGTACATCATTTTGTGACACCTGGAGAGTACAGGCTGCAGAATCAGTAATGATGACCATTGCATGCATCTTCACTCAGATCAAAAACATTACACTTAGGGACTCACTTCACCTGGTGACTCTCTCCACCTGGGAACTCACTCCACCTGGGGGACTTCACTTGGGGACTTGGGGACTTCACCTGGGGACTCACCTCACCTAGGACATCAACATTCAACATACATTATTCACCAAACCTCTCCTACACTCTACTTCTCCCCCCTTTCAATAAGTCTAGCGCCATTAATCTTATTTCCAACTTTGTAAAATATATCACTTCTAATTTGCAAGTTCTCATTTGCAACTTCTTCTCATTTGCGACTTCTCATTTTCTCTCTTATCCCCCTTAATCTTTTAGATAAGTCTCAGTACATCTCATGTATTAACACATGTTCCTGAATGCACTATACTGGAGATCAGGTGCACTCAGAGGTCCTCAACGTGACTAATTCATTGTCCTATCAACAATCATTGATTATTATGTTGCCTATGTCTTCATTCGCTCAGATTGGAAGGCTTTTTTTAATAGCTTTGAGATATCGAGAATGTTTACATAACCTGAATGTTTAGATATTCTGGATGTTTAGATATCCTGGATGTTTAGGTATCCTGGATGTTTAGATATCCTGGATGTTTAGATATCCTGGATGTTTAGATATCCTGGATGTTTAGATATCCTGGATGTTTAGATGTCCTGGATGTTTAGATATCCTGGATGTTTAGATATCCTGGATGTTCAGATGTTCTGGATGTTTAGATATCCTGGATGTTTAGATATCCTGGATGTTTAGATATCCTGGATGTTTAGATATCCTGGATGTTTAGATATCCTGGATGTTTATGTGTCCTGAATGTTTAGATATCCTGGATGTTTAGATATCCTGGATGTTTAGATATCCTGGATGTTTAGATATCCTGGATGTTTAGATATCCTGGATGTTTAGATATCCTGGATGTTTAGATATCCTGGATGTTTAGATGTTCTGGATGTTTAGATATCCTGGATGTTTAGATATCCTGGATGTTTAGATATCCTGGATGTTTAGATATCCTGGATGTTTAGATATCCTGGATGTTTAGATATCCTGGATGTTTAGATATCCTGGATGTTTAGATGTTCTGGATGTTTAGATATCCTGGATGTTTAGATATCCTGGATGTTTAGATGTCCTGGATGTTTAGATATCCTGGATGTTTAGATATCCTGGATGTTTAGATATCCTGGATGTTTAGATATCCTGGATGTTTAGATATCCTGGATGTTTAGATATTCTGGATGTTTAGATATCCTGGATGTTTAGATATCCTGGATGTTTAGATATCCTGGATGTTTAGATATTCTGGATGTTTAGATATCCTGGATGTTTAGATGTTCTGGATGTTTAGATATCCTGGATGTTTAGATATCCTGGATGTTTAGATATCCTGGATGTTTAGATATCCTGAATGTTTAGATATCCTGGATGTTTAGATATCCTGGATGTTCTACCACAAACACGCCCAAAACCCGTACCATTGGCTCGTTGGAAACCGAGCTTAACTAGCTCGCGTAATTGCCAATTCCTCTCTAACGTATACACCTATTTACTGTTCCATTTGCAAACCAAATAAAGATTCTAAAATTCAAATTTGAAAACTAAAAACCGTTATTTAACCGTCCAGCATACAGATCCTTGTGACAAGTCCAAAATTACGTTATTACAGCTCTGGCAGCTACATATGCATATGAAAAGTAGTTGAAATACAAGATTAGAGTTACAAATATAAATGACAGTTCAAATTAACATTCAGAACACTGAATGTAGACAACATCTGCAACATTTAGCCGGTTGTGCATCCGGCTAGGAAGTTCTTTGATGAATGGTGCAACTCATCATCACACTAGCAGACGTGCTCATCCATCCACCAGGTTGTATTATACATCCACCATGAGGTCACAATGCAGGATGGATGAATGCATTGTGAATGACTTCATTTGCAGTTGGCTAAGAGTACAAGGAGACGGCAGACTTAATGATGAAGAACACTGAGAACAGAACGAGGAATCCTCCTCGGTATACCATCACAGCTTGGTATACCAGGGGTACTCATTACCATGGTTACGGGTTACTCATGCCCGTACAGCCTCTTAGGGTGGCTTAACATTCATCAATTAAGGGTTCGGTGGGAACGAGGCTGTTTCCACACCCAATTCTCGACTGGTTATCTTCCACCACCTGAGCTGGAGGTCTCAACTGACCGCCTCGCTGACACACATGTATATACTGTGTGCGCTTCGACTCTTTACCAAACCTGAAACACAGATTCATCAAGACTAAACTACACACCAGAAGATGACGATATGTTGATGACATCTTTGCTTTATGGCCTCATGACCTTAGTCTTTTCCAGTCTTTCCTCTCCTCTCTTAACAATCTGGCTCCTTCTATCTATTTCAAAGGTGAATGGGAATCTAATTCCCTCCTTCCTTTCCTTGACGTTCATGTTCACAGCTCTGTGTCTGGGTTATCTTTCTCTGTCTACCGTAAACCCATGCATAGTGGCATGTACATTCACTTCTTTTCCTACCATCCTCCTTCTGTTAAGAAAAGTGTCCTCGTCTCTCTCTTCCTCCGCGCTCTACGCATCAGCGACCCTCAGTTTCTTGATTCTGAAATTGCCTTTATCTACAAATCATTCTCTCGCCTTGGTTACCCTTTACAGTTTATCAACTGTGTCTACTCTCAAGCTAAACGATATTTCTTTCATCCTAAACCTGCTTCCAACAAAAGTAGCACTGTACTATGCCTTCCCTTCATATCTGAACTCAAAACTTTTACCAATACCTTTCGTCCTCTTGACATTAAACTCGCCTTTCGACAAACTAACACACTTGGTAGCAATCTAGTTCACACTGCTCCTCCTGCTTCTAATGCTGCTAGTGTCTACTCTATTTCCTGTTCATCTTGTCCTCTCCAATACTTTGGCGAAACTGGCCGTACACTGAATGACAGACTTAAAGAACACAAGAGAAGTGTTAAGTCTGCAGACACTAACAATGCTCTCTTCTGCCATGTGAGGGATTCTAATCATCCCATTGATTGGTCTTCCTCCAAAATAATCTTTCCTGCCTCTACTCTACACAGACGCCGTCTTGTTGACTCGACTCTAATACACAATGTACCCAACATGAACTTGAGTCCTGGCTTTGTTGCTGTGGACTCTTCCCTTTCACAGTATATACTTTAATGTCCTAACCTTTCTAACAAACGTGGTCTAACATAAGCCTCCCCCTCCTTTTTCTCTTTCTCCTCTTGTTCTTACGTTCCCATTCTTATACCTATTAATACCCCTTTCTTACAGTCTTCAGCCTCGTTATTGTGACTCATCGTCTGCATACTGATTCATGTTCAGCTCTAAAGTTAGTGTATTAGTATTATTAACTCTGAAGTTCTGTATTGCAATTGGTAGACTTCCATCGTCACCTCTAACGCAAGAATAATTACGATAGCTTATTAGGAAATAATTTGAATACTATAATTCTGAGTAGGTGTGACACGTTGCATCACTCACTGCAACGCCTCTCTTACTCCCCCTAACAATATCAAATCATAAATTTCACACTTTGCAATTATCTCAGCATCCAAATGTTCTCGCTAGACGCTGACGACACCACAGAACAACACATCTGTGAACACCTCTATGGTTGTGACCACACCTGTCACTCTCACTCTTCATACACCTGTCACTCTCACTCTTCATACACCTGTCACTCTCACTCTTCCTACACCTGTCACTCTCACTCTTCCTACACCTGTCACTCTCACTCTTCCTACACCTGTCACTCTCACTCTTCCTACACCTGACACTCTCACTCTTCCTACACCTGTCACTCTCACTCTTCCTACACCTGTCACTCTCACTCTTCCTACACCTGCCACTCTCACTCTTCCTACACCTGACACTCTCACTCTTCCTACACCTGACACTCTCACTCTTCCTACACCTGACACTCTCACTCTTCCTACACCTGACACTCTCACTCTTCCTACACCTGACACTCTCACTCTTCCTACACCTGACACTCTCACTCTTCCTACACCTGACACTCTCACTCTTCCTACACCTGATACTCTCACTCTTCATACACCTGCCACTCTCACTCTTCCTCCACCTGATACTCTCACTCTTCATACACCTGACACTCTCACTCTTCCTACACCTGACACTCTCACTCTTCATACACCTGCCACTCTCACTCTTCCTCCACCTGATACTCTCACTCTTCATACACCTGCCACTCTCACTCTTCCTACACCTGACACTCTCACTCTTCCTACACCTGATACTCTCACTCTTCCTACACCTGATACTCTCACTCTTCCTACACCTGATACTCTCACTCTTCCTACACCTGATACTCTCACTCTTCCTACACACACCTGCCACTCTCGCTCTTACACACACTTACACTATTCGTCAGAAATTGTCATGTGTGGGACGGACTGACTCTCAAGCTTCGAAACCTATTTCCACTCTTGTTCTTGAAACACACTCTACGACACTCTGTATCATGATACATTCAGTATATCCATGAATGTATATCCCTATAATAATAATAATAATAATAATAATTTTTATTTAGGCAAAGGTACATACATAAAGAGATTTTACAAAGTTTGTTGGCTTTATAGATAAGAGCTAGTACGTACAATGCCTAAAGCCACTATTACGCAAAGCGTTTCGGGCATGATTCGGGCATACATTCAGTATATCTAAACATAACATATTACAAACGACATGTGAAAATATTGAGACATATTAACGAGTCTCTGAAGACCTGTCATCCTGTGATGAGCCTAAGTCAACACTATTTAGGCTATTTAACGTCAAAATTTTGTCTAAACATTATAGAATATTATAGATATTAGTCACTCTAATCTGTTGGTAAATTAACATTGTATTATTGAAGAATTCTGTGTTATTGTTCATCATAAATTCTTGGTGTGTTTGTTTAAGTTCTATTATTCTAAGGATTCGTAAAAACACTTTGTAATTCAGGAGAATTGTTGTTTTATGTTAGGTACTGGTTGGGGTGACCGGCGGTTCCCGGGTCTCTCCCATATACCCCTCCCTGTCTTCCCTCATTGCTATAACTGTTCTGATCACTGTGATCATCTTTACACTATTTCCATGATCTTAGCTCACCCTGTCTATCTTCTCCTTCCCTACACACACATGCTCTCTCTGTCTCTGTCTCTCTCTCTGTCTCTGTCTCTCTCTCTCTCTGTCTCTGCCTCTCTCTCTCTCTCTCTCTCTCTCTCTCTCTCTCTCTCTCTCTCTCTCTCTCTCTCTCTCTCTCTCTCTCTCTCTCTCTCTCTCTCTCTCTCCACATGCCCATCTATCACATCGTATTATAAATCTTAAAGGAAACTTTTTCTCATATATTTAGTGTTGGGTCTGGGAGCGTCCTGACTAAGCCATACTTCACCTCATGGAAGACTCGCATGAAGTGATTTGTTAGTGGACTGCTCACTACCCTTCAGCGCGGCCCATTGTTACAGTAATGTGTAAGTGGTCATTACCGCCCCTTCGATACAGGCACTCGTATCAGCTCATAAGGGGATCGAACCAGTATCCTGGGTACTCCAAGACGGCTCCCTAACCCTAAGGAGTCTGCGGGTACCGAGCGGGAAGCCAGTCCAAGGTTTATATGTACCCCGGTATACCCTAGTGCAGGTGTGTGGGCCCACACCTGAAGACAAGAGGGTTGTGTGTAGCACTGTGGATGGGTACCAGGTCGGTGCTTCTAGGACCCCCCCTAGGGGGGTTCCTGGAGGAAATAAGAGTATATGTAAGCTTTAGCATGTCGTGGTTAAGTGGTTAAGGCGCGGGTCTAGGGGCACTCAAGACCCTGGAGCTATACCCATCCTGCTCCAGTGACTCTCGTAAGTGCTTACTGGCTGAGGGCAAGTGCATAGTTACACACACACACTCACACTGACACACTGACGGTTGAGAGGCGGGACCAAAGAGCAAAGCCCAACCCCCGCAAAACACAACTAGTAAACACACACACCCACACACACACACACACACACACACACACACACACACACACACACACACACACACACACACACACACACACACACACACACTACGGCCAACCTTTTACTAGTCACGGAAGCTGTGGCAGTATATATGAAGATTGCGTTCATACGGTCATTAAACGGTGTTCCATAGTATGTTCCTTAGGGTGTTCCTTAAGATGTTCCTTAGGGTGTTCCTTAGGTTAAAACCCCGTGAATGTTTAGTGAATATTGTCGAAAACAACATTCAGTAACGGTCATTAATTCAGTATAATCATTCTTGAAGCCAAGTCAGCATGCCATATCTTGGTGATTAGAGGCATAATTATGGCAAGAAATGATGCAACTGCTGATTGATGTGTTGCAACCGTCCTTCTGGGTATTATAGTGGGTTGACTGTCATTCCTTTCCTCCGCCCTGCCCTGAAGTGTTGTCCTCATTCCATGTGCTATATTGTAGCACTTGATGCAGGTGTGTAGATCTGACTAATCCAGGTGTGTAGACCTGACTGATGCAGGTGTATAGACCTGACTGATGCAGGTGTATAGACCTGACTTCCAGACTGACTCTCTCGGGAACTCAACTATACGAAAATGAATGAAAGAAATGAAAGAAAGTACAGGTATTCAATAGAGTTATTGTCGTGAAGAAGTTATAGAAGCCTCCTCCAGCCACACTTCTAAGATCACTTCCGGCGTCGGATTCGAGTGATAACAGTTATCTTATTAAGCAAGAGTACAACCAGCATAGTTTATTATTATTTTTGTTATTTTCTACCACAGACGTGGCCAGACATTTACAATGCTAACCAGCATATATACATTTTCTTCTGTCCTCCATGGACAGGGTTAGAGAAGTGTTAAACATATAGTTCAAGGGTTTATTGAACTATATGTTTAACTATATTCCACCTTCAGTGGAATCAACCACTGAAGGTGATTCGGTGCTTTTAAAATGCTAAGCTAACCTACATACGTAAATACATAGATACACAGATTCACGTATGCCCTACATAAAGTGTTTGATGTGTCTTTTACATAGTCCAGCATAGTTAACAGGGAGTGAGGAGGTGGACCTCACGTCCCCGTGGTCTCTGATTGGTTGGTAAACACACAGACAGACAGTTGAGAGGCGGGACCAATGAGCCGAAGCTCAACTCCCGCCAGCACAACTTGATGAGTTCAACTAGCTTCTGCAGCTGTCAGTCTTTGTCTCTGTTTCTCTCACTGCCTGTCTGTTTGACAGACAGACAGACAAACACAGACAGAGAGACAGACAGATAGACAGGCAGATAGACACAGACAGACAGACAGACAGACAGACAGAGACACAGACAGAGACACAGACAGAGACACAGACAGACAGACAGACAGACAGACTGTCTGTCTGTCTGTGTCTGTCAGTCGCTGTCTCTCCGTCTCAACTCTTAACATAAGTAATGAAGTCGTGATGTTGGGAGGCATTATGGTAATTACTCAACTACTCCTGTTTGCCTGCTGTTTGACAAGGCTGCAGCCTCGTACCAGCGGTATTCTCTCTTTAAACAAGGACGATGGTTCATTTACAATGGTACTCACGTTGCTAATGAACCTGCAAGATGAAAGAGGCAGCCGAGCAGGATGAGCCAGGGACAAGCGGTGTGTCGGAGCCTTTATATGCTCCGGTAACTTGAGTTATCGCCTCGCTGTGTTATGATAGAACATGTTGGACATGTGAGTGTATGCAGCTTATGACTGTCTGATCGCTGAGGGAGTGATGGTCTGGGTAAATACAAATTGATCATGTTTAAATGGCTGAGCGCCTTGAGTTGTGGTTACCAATTTCTGATTGTCCAGGAAGTTGAGCCAATCAGAAATAGGAAATGTTGGACTTGTATGTAATATTATGACCACCAAGATGTCTTCAGCGGTGAAGGCTGTGGTGTTGTGACGGCCCAACCGTATCAGGTCAAGGTCAGCATGCTGATGAAGACATCTAGTCAGAGAGAGAGAGAGAAGCCCTGAACATGACAATAATCAACACGGAACATGCGGTCATATTCTATGAACCACACGCACACATTATATAATATATATATATATATATATATGCAACAATGATCACAAAAACACTGATCCAAGTATGCAGAATAACCACATATGAAAAATAGAAAATGCTTAACGCGTTTTCGGCTAATTCGCCTTCATCAGAGCAAAGTAGAATGAGGATAAGATTGCTGATCAGACCTTTATATCCGCCTGGGCAGATCACCTGACCACCAAAAATAAGTGGAGGAAAGGAATTATAAGAAAGAAGGTAACTGCAGAAGGCCTATTGGCCCATACAAGGCAGCTCCTATTAATATCTCCAAGTGCCATACGTGTTTAAATGATTGCTATATTGTTTTGACGTGCTATATTGAGGCTTAAATAGGGATCCAACTTGTACATACCGGGGCTCACATTAAGGCTGTTGTTACAATGTTTGATCAGAGCAGACTCGATCACGTTTCGTTCAACAAAATCCTTACTTTTAACAATACATTTTGCCCCTGTGAAGTCGATAGAATGATTACATAAACTGGAATGTAAATACAATGCACTGGATTGCTGGGCTGTACGAATAGCGTATGAATGCTGTTTTAAACGCGAGGAAAGAGTTTTACCTGTCTGGCCGATGTAAACACATGCACACTCATTACAAGGGATGGAATACACACAACCTGCTACAGACGAGGGCGAGTTCTTAATTAACATGGACTTAACTGTATTATCATTTTTGAACACTAGATTAATATTAAGGTTCTTCAGGGCTGGGGCAAGATTTACTAGACCCTCAGAATATGGTAATACCAACGAATTTTTCAGTTCTGGTTTCGACTTAGTAGTCTGTTTGTAGAAAGTCCTTTTTGCTTGACCAAACGCAAGATCCAAGATCGATTTTGGGTATTTTAACTTCTTCCCAATTTCAAATATATTTGCTATTTCTTCATCGAAAAATTCCGGACTACAAACTCTCAGTGCTCTGAGAAACATACCAGAAAAAACTGCCCGCTTGACCTGAACATGATGATTTGAATAGAAATGTACATACGAGCACACATTGGTAGGTTTCCTATACACATTGAATTTGAAACTTCTACCAATTCTATGAATCATGATGTCTAAAAAAGGCAGAACACCATTCACTTCGTTCTCAATTGTGAATTTAATTGACGGAACCAGCGAATTGATTTGATTGAGAAAATCAGTTTCGTCACGATTAACCGGCCACAGGCACAAAATATCGTCAACGTACCTGTACCAAAGCAAATTTGAGGGTAAAATCCTGGGAAGGATATTTGTTTCGAAACATTCCATGTACAGATTGCTCAAAACAGGGGAGAGGGGATTACCCATCGCCATGCCAAATGTTTGTTTATAAAATGAATCATTAAAGCTGAAATAATTATCTTTAATGCACAATTTTATAAGTTCAATAATGGTGTTAGTAGGCAAAGTTAAATTATACCTTGGGAGTAGATCCCGTAAGAATGACAACAGATCATCAACAGGAACCCTAGTGAACAGAGCCGTCACATCAAAACTCACAAGTTTAAAATCATAATTTAATTTCAAACTAGACAACTTGTTAACCAAGTCCAAGTTGTTTGTTATGTGTGAGTTGGATATGGAACCTACTACTGGAGACAAGACTTGGACAAGCCATTTGGAAAGTCTATATGCCACAGATTAACAAGTTGTCTAGTTTGAAATTAAATTATGATTTTAAACTTGTGAGTTTTGATGTGACGGCTCTGTTCACTAGGGTTCCTGTTGATGATCTGTTGTCATTCTTACGGGATCTACTCCCAAGGTATAATTTAACTTTGCCTACTAACACCATTATTGAACTTATAAAATTGTGCATTAAAGATAATTATTTCAGCTTTAATGATTCATTTTATAAACAAACATTTGGCATGGCGATGGGTAATCCCCTCTCCCCTGTTTTGAGCAATCTGTACATGGAATGTTTCGAAACAAATATCCTTCCCAGGATTTTACCCTCAAATTTGCTTTGGTACAGGTACGTTGACGATATTTTGTGCCTGTGGCCGGTTAATCGTGACGAAACTGATTTTCTCAATCAAATCAATTCGCTGGTTCCGTCAATTAAATTCACAATTGAGAACGAAGTGAATGGTGTTCTGCCTTTTTTAGACATCATGATTCATAGAATTGGTAGAAGTTTCAAATTCAATGTGTATAGGAAACCTACCAATGTGTGCTCGTATGTACATTTCTATTCAAATCATCATGTTCAGGTCAAGCGGGCAGTTTTTTCTGGTATGTTTCTCAGAGCACTGAGAGTTTGTAGTCCGGAATTTTTCGATGAAGAAATAGCAAATATATTTGAAATTGGGAAGAAGTTAAAATACCCAAAATCGATCTTGGATCTTGCGTTTGGTCAAGCAAAAAGGACTTTCTACAAACAGACTACTAAGTCGAAACCAGAACTGAAAAATTCGTTGGTATTACCATATTCTGAGGGTCTAGTAAATCTTGCCCCAGCCCTGAAGAACCTTAATATTAATTTAGTGTTCAAAAATGATAATACAGTTAAGTCCATGTTAATTAAGAACTCGCCCTCGTCTGTAGCAGGTTGTGTGTATTCCATCCCTTGTAATGAGTGTGCATGTGTTTACATCGGCCAGACAGGTAAAACTCTTTCCTCGCGTTTAAAACAGCATTCATACGCTATTCGTACAGCCCAGCAATCCAGTGCATTGTATTTACATTCCAGTTTATGTAATCATTCTATCGACTTCACAGGGGCAAAATGTATTGTTAAAAGTAAGGATTTTGTTGAACGAAACGTGATCGAGTCTGCCCTGATCAAACATTGTAACAACAGCCTTAATGTGAGCCCCGGTATGTACAAGTTGGATCCCTATTTAAGCCTCAATATAGCACGTCAAAACAATATAGCAATCATTTAAACACGTATGGCACTTGGAGATATTAATAGGAGCTGCCTTGTATGGGCCAATAGGCCTTCTGCAATTACCTTCTTTCTTATAATTCCTTCCTCCACTTATTTTTGGTGGTCAGGTGATCTGCCCAGGCGGATATAAAGGTCTGATCAGCAATCTTATCCTCATTCTTCTTTGCTCTGATGAAGGCGAATTAGCCGAAAACGCGTTAAGCATTTTCTATTTTTCATATGTGGTTATTCTGCATATATATATATATATTTATATATATATATATATATATATTTATATATATATATATATATATATATATATATATATATATATATGTATATATAATCTTTGGACAACACCCACCAGTGGGACTCGAACCCAGAAAGCACAACTACCTTCCAGTAGCTGCCATAACTAGTATGCTTTAACCCACTACACCATCAGACCCTACAAAAGAAGTAGATAGTTCGAGATATATCTCGAACTATCTACTTCTTTTGTAAGGTCTGATGGTGTAGTGGGTTAAAGCATACTAGTTATGGCAGCTACTGGAAGGTAGTTGTGCTTTCTGGGTTCGAGTCCCACTGGTGGGTGTTGTCCAATGATTATTAATCTTCACTTGTGGTTTATGCAAGTATTGGCTTATATATATATATATATATATATATATATATATATATATATATATATATATATATATATATATATATACATTTCATATATCCTCATGTTCATGTGCACAATTGTAAACTATTTGTAGACTCAAGCCAAAAGGAACATAAAACCAACATATTAAAAATCCAACTAAAAATTCTCCAAGAACTTCACATCACCCAAAAGGTGCCAAAGTCCCGCGTGGCGCCAGGAATATCTGGCTCACCACTCTGGCTTCTGACCACTTTGTAAACTGTCTATGGCTGAAGTTAGGTTAAAATAACCAGTCATGTCGCCTTCGTCCCTCTCTCACACAGGGAACATTGAAATTTCTTATCATACTCAACTTGATAATTATTTTATGTCTGGCTCCCCAAACATACACAGCGAGGAATATTGCAACAAACACAATAGCTACGACACCCACGACAAACACAGTGACAAGGACACTCACGACAAACACAGTGACAAGGACACTCACGACAAACACAGTGACAAGGACACTCACGACAAACACAGTGACAAGGACACTCACGACAAACACAGTGACAAGGACACTCACGACAAACACAGTGACAAGGACACTCACGACAAACACAGTGACAAGGACACCCACGACAAACACAGTGACAAGGACACTCTCGACAAACACAGTGACAAGGACACCCACGACAAACACAGTGACAAGGACACCCTCGACAAACACAGTGACAAGGACACCCACGACAAACACAGTGACAAGGACACCCACGACAAACACAGTGACAAGGACACCCACGACAAACACAGTGACAAGGACACCCACGACAAACACAGTGACAAGGACACCCACGACAAACACAGTGACAAGGACACCCACGACAAACACAGTGACAAGGACACCCACGACAAACACAGTGACAAGGACACCCACGACAAACACAGTGACAAAAACATAGTCAACAACAGTAATAGCAGTTTGTGTGTGTGTGGTGAAGCACCAGCACTGTTGGTGTGTGTGTGGTGAAGCACCAGCACTGTTGGTGTGTGGTTGTGGTGAAGCACCAGCACTGTTGGTGTGTGTGTGGTTGTGGTGAAGCACCACCACTGTTGGTGTGTGTGTGGTTGTGGTGAAGCACCACCACTGTTGGTGTGTGGTTGTGGTGAAGCACCACCACTGTTGGTGTGTGGTTGTGGTGAAGCACCACCACTGTTGGTGTGTGTGTGGTTGTGGTGAAGCACCACCACTGTTGGTGTGTGTGTGGTTGTGGTGAAGCACCACCACTGTTGGTGTGTGGTTGTGGTGAAGCACCACCACTGTTGGTGTGTGGTTGTGGTGAAGCACCACCACTGTTGGTGTGTGGTTGTGGTGAAGCACCAGCACTGTTGGTGTGTGGTTGTGGTGAAGCACCAGCACTGTTGGTGTGTGTGTGGTGAAGCACCAGCACTGTTGGTGTGTGGTTGTGGTGAAGCACCAGTACTGTTGGTGTGGTTGTGGTGAAGCACCACCACTGTTGGTGTGTGGTTGTGGTGAAGCACCAGCACTGTTGGTGTGTGGTTGTGGTGAAGCACCAGCACTGTTGGTGTGTGTGTGGTGAAGCACCAGCACAGTACACAGTACTTGGAGACAGGTACTCCCTGTGAGCCGCTGAGAGCCTCGGACCCGGACCCGACCGGCCGCCTGGACAGTAATCCGACATTATTGCTTCAGGCAGGTAATGTCTCCCAGTCCGGGGTCCTCCCTCGCTCCCTCACCACCACTACACAACCTCATGTCTTCTAAATATCGCTTTGAGAAGACAGTTCTGCCACTCACAGTGTTTGACAGGAGAGTTCTCGCACTCACAGTGTTTGACAGGAGAGTTCTGGCACTCACAGAGCTTGACAAGAGAGTTCTGGCACTCACAGTCCTTGACAGGAGAGTTCTGGCACTCACAGTCCTTAACAGGAGAGTTCTGGCACTCACAGAGCTTGACAAGAGAGTTCTGGCACTCACAGTCCTTGACAGGAGAGTTCTGGCACTCACAGTCCTTGACAGGAGAGTTCTGGCAGTCACAGTCCTTAACAGGAGAGTCCTGGCAGTCACAGCCCTTAACAGGAGAGTTCTGGTACTCTCAGAGTTTCTTTAACGGAGAGTTTCTTCTCACTAAATAATCGCGTTTATTAAATAAAATTCGTCAAGTTTTTGTCTTGAATTATGTGATTTATAATTTTCCTGGGGCCAAAATATTGTTGTCTCCCGGGGAAATTTTTAATATTCCAGGAGAAATTTAATAATAAAAAAAGCCTTTAACAGTGCCAAGTTCTGAAGAAGTGTTTAATATACATTGATAATTATTCTCTGGATAATTACACAATTTTTACTCTTCTCAAAAGCTCAAAGAAAAAGATATTTAAAAGAAAAGTACTAAAGATAAATAATCCACGTCGGGTGTGGATTTTTTTTTAGTTTAGTTCCTTGTCAGGTCGCTCAACTACTTGGGGTGGACGGTAGAGCGACGGTCTCGCTTCATGTAGGTCGGAGTTCAATCCCCGACCGTCCATCATGTGATTGGGCACCATTCCTTCTCCCGGTTTCATCCCAAATCTTTATCCTGGCCCCTTCCAAGTGGTATATAGTGGTATTGGCTTGGTGCTTTCCTCTTGATAATTCCCTTACCCTCTTTCCCACGTGTGGTGTAGTCAGCAGACCTCAGTCACAAGAGACAGTCACTCAGCAGACTCCGCCCAACACGGATAGACATGAACTATCCTTTTTTAGGATAGTCTGCTGACTATCAGATAGTCAGATTAGACTATCTGCTGAGTGATAGTTGGCCAAAAGGGACGACACTCAGCAGGGAGCAGGCAGCCAGCAGGCAGACAGACAGGCAGACAGGCAGACAGGCAGGCAGACAGGCAGACAGGCAGGCAGACAGACAGACAGGCAGGACGTACCCCCTGCACCAATTACAGTCCCCCCCGGCCAAAGGGGACACTCATCCAGCAGACGTCAGGCGAGGTACAGTACAACTCACCCCTAAGGAACAAACCTCTCTCATTACAGTACAACCACTACAGTACAACCACTACAGTACAACCATTACAGTACAACCACTACAGTACAACCATTACAGTACAACCACTACAGTACAACCACTACAGTACAACCACTACAGTACAACCACTACAGTACAACCACTACAGTACAACCATTACAGTACAACCATTACAGTACAACCACTACAGTACAACCACTACAGTACAACCACTACAGTACAACCATTACAGTACAACCATTACAGTACAACCATTACAGTACAACCATTACAGTACAACCATTACAGTACAACCATTACAGTACAACCATTACAGTACAACCACTACAGTACAACCACTACAGTACAACCATTACAGTACAACCACTATAGTACAACCACTACAGTACAACCACTATAGTACAACCATTACAGTACAACCATTACAGCTCAACCACTATAGTACAACCATTACAGCTCAACCACTATAGTACAACCATTACAGCTCAACCACTACAGTACAACCATTACAGTACAACCACTATAGTACAACCATTATAGCTCCACCACTACAGTACAACCATTACAGTACAACCATTACAGTACAACCATTACAGCTCAACCACTACAGTACAACCATTACAGCTCAACCACTACACGAATCTTCCCCTGTATCTACTCCCCCCCCCCCCAAGCAGACCACCAACCCACAATTACAGAAAAAAAAACATGAATTATCTCTGTAACTCGACTATACATTGTAAATGTAATTATATTGAAAAGATATGCAAAGAAATGTCTTAGAAAAGGCCAGAATGTGTTGGAGGGAGTTAACGAGGCCAGACGAGCCAGTAATAAGGACGGGTAATTACCCGAGGTGAAGGTTGAAGGGCCACGAGGTCTAGTAAACAAGCGGGTAATTGAAAGGTCTTGAATGATATACGTCGGAAGAATTCATATTTGAATAAATAAATGGTGAATTATACCTTCGGTATGATGAATTGGACAGCTTAATGGTGTGTGTGTATCCTGCGGTGTGTACTCACCTAATTGTACTCACCTAATTGTGCTTGCGGGGGTTGAGCTCTGGCTCTTTGGTCCCGCCTCTCAACCGTCAATCAACTGGTGTACAGATTCCTGAGCCTATTGGGCTCTATCATATCTACATTTGAAACTGTGTGTGTGTGTCTGTGTGTGTGTGTTTGTGTGTGTATGTATGTATATATGTGTATTGTGACGGAAAATTGTAGGAGTGTAGATGTTCGGCAGTACTCCTAATGGCTGGTGTCAATGCCTAGTCACACATAAAAAAAAAGGTAAGATTGCTTGCCTGTTTATCTGTGGTAAAGTAAGGGAAGACACACAAAACACATAGTATGAACAATGAAACTTTAATTAATATAGAAAACAAATTATAAACAAAGACAATCCCTTGGCTATGCACAGTGCAAAGAAACAAGTCAAAAATATATAATATAAATGAAGAATAGGGATGAAGTTACTCTACAATAATATAAATACACAGTGAAAAATAATCAGGTGCTGAGAATATGGCGCTAGCTGCGAGACATCCACCTGATACAGCATATACCAGTTAGTTGTTCACTGCTTGAGAGCACAAGGATATTCTGACTTCAATGGCTGGTTCAAGCCCAGACATCGACTCAGGTAGAGGGCGCTGAGGTGCAGAAGTGCAGGTGCGCAGTCGGCGAGTCACCAATCAGGAGCAGGCAGGCTGGGAAGGGTAGTTGGCTGGTTGATGACGAGCCGGCGTGGAGGGAGTGTGGAGTAGGGGGTGAGTCTTGGGTACGTTTGCCTCCTGGTCAAAACGTTTTGTGCTACTAGTAGACGTATCTTGAAGGTAGCATCTTATTGTTGTATAATATACATAACTTGATGTAGAGAAGAGCAGGCTCAATCTCTCTTGAAAGAGATTATCGTCACAACTCTCCCCCGAAGCCTGCGCTTACGGGTGAAGTTACGTCTTCAGGTGGTAGAGTGGTAGGTGGAGCTGTCTCTACCTCATACACTCTGGAGAAGGCGTTTACTATGATGTCAGAACCTTTGATGTAGAAGATCTCCAGGTTGAAATTCTGCAGATATAAAGCCCATCGTAGAAGTCGTTGATTGTTGAATTGGGCTTGCTGCAGGAAGCGTAGGGGATTGTGGTCCGAGTAGATGGTGGTAGACCGAGCACCTTGCAGGTATGATTCAAAGTGCTGCAAGTTCAGGACGATGGAGAGTAGCTCCTTTTCGATCGTGCTGTAATTTTTCTGGTGTGGTTTTAACTTGTAGTTGTAGTAGCTAACAGGTAGAACCTCCTCGCCTCGTTGTTGCATCAGGACGCCCCCGATGCCGGTACCACTGGCGTCGACATGGAGGATGAAGGCTTCGTGATATCTGGCGAGGCGAGAATGGGATTAGAACAGAGCAGGAATTTAAGTTGTTCAAAAGCAATGGTCTGCTGAATGGTCCAATGATACCGTGGCTTGGGGCTGGTTAAAGTGATCAATGGTGTCGCTACCGTACTAAAATTCTTCACAAACCTACGGTAGTAGGAGGCAAGACCAAGGAAGCGCAGGAGCTGCATCCTGGTGGTAGGCTGTGGGTAATGCTGGATGGCTTGGGTAGGTATGTTTAACGGAGCTAGGCTGCCACTCGCTATCTCATGACCAAGATAACGCACTTTACCTTTAGCAAAGGTGGACTTGCCCAAGTTGATGGTGAGGCCGGCTGTCAGGAGCTTGGCAAACATTCGTTGCAGCTGGAGCAGATGTTCGCTCCAGGTGTTGGTTGCCACAACGATATCATCCAAGTAGGCGTTGGTGTTATCTAAGCCATGGATGACACGGTTGACAGCTCGCTGGAAGGTGGCCGGGGCATTACATAGTCCAAATGGAAGGCGTTCGTATCTGTAAAGGCCGAAAGGAGTGGTAAAGGCAGATATTTCCTTAGCTTGCACTGTCAAACATACTTGGTAGTATCCCTTGAGTAAGTCTAACTTTGATAGATACCGAGCATTACCAATGGCGTCAAAGATGTCATCTATTCTAGGTAATGGATAAGCATCCTTGATAGTCACAAGATTCAATTTCCGGTAATCAGTACACAGCCTCACTTTACCATGCGGTTTCGGCACCAAGATGCAGGGTGAGGCCCAAGGGGACTCACAAGGGGTGGCCAGCCCATGATCCAGGAGGTACTGTACCTCAGCACGCATGACTTCCTTTTTGCTCGGGCTGATTCTGTAGAAAGGTTGACGAATCGGCCGGGTGTCAGGGAGTAGTTGGATGTCGTGCTGAACCACATTACACTCCTGCGGATCATCGCTGAACAACTTCTCATGTTCCTTGAAGATTCTGATGAGAGGAGCACTATTACTGTCCTGCAAATAGGTATGAAGATCATTAAGGATTTCTGAGTTGGAAGGCACTGACTCAGTGTTAGTGCTTTCGGGAGGAGATGCAGGGAAGGTCTCACTGTGGAGGTATGGACCTTTAAATGTGGATAATGATACCAACACAGTGGGGAGAGTACCTTGATACAGCTTCAGGAGGTTGACGTGACACAATTGGGTCCTCCACCGCCTATCTGGAGTCTCAAGAACGTAGTTATGGTTGTTTCTGCACTCCTTGATGCGGTAAGGTCCTGAAAACTTGTTTTGCAATGGGGAACCTGGGATAGGAAAATATGCCAACACGAAGTCTCCTGGTTTAAATTTCCTTAATTTGCTGCGTTGGTCAAAATGAGTCTTCATCCTCTCCTGAGCTTTCAATAGATTGTCATTAGCAAATTTACGTACTCTCTCTAGAATGTGTTATAAGTTTTGAAGAATCTGGGGCACATTCTGAGGGTCACTGAAGGTGGCATTACGTAGAGAGTCTTTGAAAGCTTTGAGAGGAGTACGGCACTTACGTCCGTAGAGCATCTCATAAGGAGATACTCCTAGAGACTCATTGGGGAGACTTCTGAAAATGCACATAATGAGGTCAAGTTGTTTATCCCAGTCCTTCAAGGTTTCATTGCAGAATTTCTTTAGGAGTGCTTTAATAGTCTGATGACTACGTTCAAGAGAACCCTGTGAAGCAGGATGATAGGGGCTGGACAGTACCTGTGTGATGTTGAACTCTTCCAGTGTCTTCTTGAAGAGATCACTGGTGAAGTTGGTGCCACAGTCATTTTGAACCTCTCTTGGAAATCCATACTGGGTGAAGATCTTCAATAGATGTTTCACCACAGTAGCAGCCGTAATGTTCTTTACTGGAACTGCTATGTTGAATCTGGTGGTAAGACACATGATAGTTAATATATAGGCGTTGCCAGAACTGGTCCGGGGTAAAGGACCAACACAGTCTATGATGAGTCTGTGGAAAGGTTCCGCAGGCACCTGAATAGGAGTCAATGGGGCCTGGGGAATAGGAGGCCTGGGAGATGTTAGCTTTACCTGCCATCTGACATGTATGACACTGTTGTACGTACTTTTTGACGTCTTTTACCATACCTGGCCAGTAATAGTCTTGTCTGATTCCGTGGTAGGTTTTGTTGAAGCCATAGTGAGAAAGACCTCCGTGGGCCAGGTGTAGAATATCGGGCCGTAGGCTGGTGGGAATCAATAGTTGTTTGACATTGGCCCAATCGTCATCCTCCTTCAGCTTGCTGGGTCTGTACCTGCGGTAGAGCAACTGATTCTCTAGGAAGAACCCAGGGATACTGTCAGGTTGAGTCTCAGCCTGGAAGAATAATGGTGTTAATGATTGATCTTCCCTCTGTAACTTACGGAACTCCAACTTGGTAAGATTTGGAGGTAGATTCTGAGGGTCTTGAGGGACAGCGGTAGCAGTAGAGTCAGCTGGTCTCGGTCGTGCAGCTTGTGCACGGGTGGTCACCAAAACTGGAGGAGAAACTTTATCACTCTCTTGAACCTCTGCTGGAGCATATTCAAAGATGGGATTATCCATTACAGAAGTACACACCTGGGGTTTGTCCGTGATGATCAGGTTGGGCGGTTGCAGATCTTCGGCCAAGTCGTTGCCAAGGAGAAGTTGCACTCCAGGCATGGGAAAAAGCTTTTCCCTGATGGCGACTTGGACTTCACCGGTCACGAAGGGACAATCCAGGTGGACTCTGGAGAGTGGATATGGAGTGGTAGCAGTGAGGTCAGTGATAAGGACGGTTTCCCCGGTGTAGGCTACGTTAGGCACAGCCGACTTTATGATAATGGACTGAAGAGCCGCTGTGTCCCTCAAGATCTTCAATTTGAAACTTCCCTCCGAATCTGTACCGTTGGTAGAGACAGTTCCAGGATACAGGTGTTTACTGAAGGGAGAAAGATCATTAACATTAACACCAACATTCATTACAGGCTTACCGGACTTAGGAGGAGTCTGTTTGGGTTTAGTAGATTCATTGCTCTTGTATTGAGCCTTCCCACATCTATCTATGGTATGTCCATAGAGTTTGCAATACTTACAATACAATTGTGAGCTCGCTTCATCTGTACTCACTTTATCGTAACTGTACCAAGACTTCTTACTGGAAGGTGGTTCTGGTGTCAGCCGGTGGATGAGGCTGTAGGTGTCAGCCGACTTCGCACATTTGATGTAGTCAGTTTTTTCTTTATCTGCTAGATATAAACGGACAGAAGGGGGAACACGTCTCAGGAATTCCTCAACTAGCATGAGGTTGATGAGTTCTGCAAATGTAGAGACATGTGCTGCTTCCAGCCATTTTATAAAATATCTTTTCTTGGTATTGGCAAATTCAAGAAAGGTGGTGGTACTTGCCTTAAGATGGTCACGGAATTTTCGTCGGTAGCTTTCGGTGGAGAGAAGGTAGGACTCCAACACTGCTTGCTTCAGGGTCTGGTAGTCATTCTCAGATGCTAAGGTACTGAGAGTAACTGCAGCTCTACCTGTAAGATGCACTCTGAGAAGGGTAGACCATTGGTCAAAAGGCCAGCAAAGTTGATTAGCTAGGGTCTCAAAGCGGGTAAAAAAGACGTCGATCTCTGTCTCAACGAATGGTGGCATTAACTTACTTGCATGGGAGATATTGAAACTTACGGGATGGCTGGCGGTAGCTTGCTGGCGTTGAGTGAGGTGCGTAGTTTCCAACGCGAGTTCTTGTTGACGACAATCTATAACCATAGCAGCTTGCTGTTTGTCATGCTCGCGTTGCATCTCCAGGTGACGATGTTTTGCTTCAAGCTGTACTCTCTCACGCTCACGGAGTATTACAGTTTCACGTTCTTGTTCTTCTTTCCTCAAGGCGGCCTCTTGTTCTCGTTCTTCCTTCCTCAAGGCGGCCTCTCGTTCTCTTATTTGTAGAGCTTCTTTTGCCAGGGCAGCCTCTCTTTCTTGCTCTTCTTTCCTTATTGCGGCTTCTTCTTTTCTCTGCTCTCTCTCGAGCTTGACAAGTTCCAGTTTGAGTTTCATAGTTGCCAAATCAGGTTTATCTGCAATAGAGTAAGTTTCGTGAGTTTCAGAGTCAATCTTCCTTTCATCTAAGAGGTAATCCATGATTAGGTTATGTATTTCATTTTTGTTGGCTCCATGGGGAACATGTAGTTGATACTCGTGTGCAAGAGTTTGTAATTCAGTTCTCTTGGCACGACATACGGTCCCTATTTCACCTGCTGGATCGTTACGGAAAGCTTGGAGACAAAACATAGTGAAAGATAGCAAATAAATGTACACGAATATAGTTGTGACATGGTAAATGTCAGAAACAGGATAACGTGGCAACTGGTAACTATCCTGTGGAATTTTAATCTTTAACAATTAAAGTTAATTATAGGATGGTAAATGATTAGTCAATCAAAATCGCAGGAAATCTTGTACCCGGTATTCAATGTAAGAGGATAAGGGCAAGAAAATCCTACTAAATAAATGAAACTGAGTTTCTAAAACAAATGAAACATTTAATTGCTCCAAAAGTGAATAAGGTAGTCCAAGAATGTAGGCATACCTTGCCGAGTCTCTATAGGACATAAGCAAGGGTTTCCCACTAAATGAATATGATACTTACAGAATTAGCGAACTTTGTGCTCTGTAAAAAAGAAAGCTAATTCCCTACCTAAGTAAATATCATCATCTCTGACCGACGTGTAGGGGTGCGAGTGTCAACTGGTGACGAGAACTGCTGCTGAGGTCCCAACTCAGCTGGTGAAGGGTAGTTAGCTGGTTTGATGACGAGCCGGTGTGTGGAGTGGGGGGATCTTGGATACGTTTTGCCTCCTGGTCAAAACGTTTTGTGCTACTGGTGACGCATCTTGAATGTAGCATCTTGTACTTGTGTCTTTGGCGTAACTTAAACCGTGATTGTATGGTAAATATCCTGTGTTGAGTGACCGTGATTGTATGGCAAATATCCTGTGTTGAGTGACCGTGATTGTATGGCAAATATCCTGTGTTGAGTGACCGTGATTGTATGGCAAATATCCTGTGTTGAGTGACCGTGATTGTATGGCAAATATCCTGTGTTGAGTGACCGTGATTGTATGGCAAATATCCTGTGTTGAGTGACCGTGATTGTATGGCAAATATCCTGTGTTGAGTGACCGTGATTGTATGGCAAATATCCTGTGTTGAGTGACCGTGATTGTATGGCAAATATCCTGTGTTGAGTGACCGTGATTGTATGGCAAATATCCTGTGTTGAGTGACCGTGATTGTATGGCAAATATCCTGTGTTGAGTGACCGTGATTGTATGGCAAATATCCTGTGTTGAGTGACCGTGATTGTATGGCAAATATCCTGTGTTGAGTGACCGTGATTGTATGGCAAATATCCTGTGTTGAGTGACCGTGATTGTATGGCAAATATCCTGTGTTGAGTGACCGTGATTGTATGGCAAATATCCTGTGTTGAGTGACCGTGATTGTATGGCAAATATCCTGTGTTGAGTGACCGTGATTGTATGGCAAATATCCTGTGTTGAGTGACCGTGATTGTATGGCAAATATCCTGTGTTGAGTGACCGTGATTGTATGGCAAATATCCTGTGTTGAGTGACCGTGATTGTATGGCAAATATCCTGTGTTGAGTGACCGTGATTGTATGGCAAATATCCTGTGTTGAGTGACCGTGATTGTATGGCAAATATCCTGTGTTGAGTGACCGTGATTGTATGGCAAATATCCTGTGCTGAGTGACCGTGATTGTATGGCAAATATCCTGTGTTGAGTGACCGTGATTGTATGGCAAATATCCTGTGCTGAGTGACCGTGATTGTATGGCAAATATCCTGTGTTGAGTGACCGTGATTGTATGGCAAATATCCTGTGTTGAGTGACCGTGATTGCATGGCAAATATCCTGTGTTGAGTGACCGTGATTGTATGGCAAATATCCTGTGTTGAGTGACCGTGATTGCATGGCAAATATCCTGTGTTGAGTGACCGTGATTGTATGGCAAATATCCTGTGTTGAGTGACCGTGATTGCATGGTAAATATCCTGTGTTGAGTGACCGTGATTGTATGGCAAATATCCTGTGTTGAGTGACCGTGATTGCATGGCAAATATCCTGTGTTGAGTGACCGTGAATGTATGGCAAATATCCTGTGTTGAGTGACCGTGATTGCATGGCAAATATCCTGTGTTGAGTGACCGTGATTGTATGGCAAATATCCTGTGTTGAGTGACCGTGATTGCATGGCAAATATCCTGTGTTGAGTGACCGTGATTGTATGGCAAATATCCTGTGTTGAGTGACCGTGATTGTATGGCAAATATCCTGTGTTGAGTGACCGTGATTGTATGGCAAATATCCTGTGTTGAGTGACCGTGATTGTATGGCAAATATCCTGTGTTGAGTGACCGTGATTGTATGGCAAATATCCTGTGTTGAGTGACCGTGATTGTATGGCAAATATCCTGTGTTGAGTGACCGTGATTGTATGGCAAATATCCTGTGTTGAGTGACCGTGATTGTATGGCAAATATCCTGTGTTGAGTGACCGTGATTGTATGGCAAATATCCTGTGTTGAGTGACCGTGATTGTATGGCAAATATCCTGTGTTGAGTGACCGTGATTGTATGGCAAATATCCTGTGTTGAGTGACCGTGATTGTATGGCAAATATCCTGTGTTGAGTGACCGTGATTGTATGGCAAATATCCTGTGTTGAGTGACCGTGATTTACACAAAAAATTTGAACACATGATCTGTAAAATTAGCGAAATGAGACAATTTTGTCATGTTCTGTTTGAGGAAAGTTTTTACGGAACGCGAAGTATGATTTATTTTCACGAGTTTGAAAGGTTAGTTGTGAAGAATGTAAAGATATTAATTGTCATTTGCACTCATTATCCTGGTCACTCAACATTATCCTGGTCACTCAACATTATCCTTGTCACTCAACATTATCCTGGTCACTCAACATTATCCTGGTCACTCTACATTACCCGTGTCACTCAACATTATCCTTGTCACTCAACATTATCCTGGTCACTCAACATTACCCCTTGTCACTCAACATTACCCCTTGTCACTCAACATTACCCTTGTCACTCAACATTACCTCTTGTCACTCAACATTATCCTTGTCACTCAACATTATCCTTGTCACTCAACATTATCCTTGTCACTCAACATTACCCCTTGTCACTCAACATTACCCCTTGTCACTCAACATTACCCCTTGTCACTCAACATTATCCTGGTCACTCAACATTATCCTGGTCACTCAACATTACCCTTGTCACTCAACATTACCCTTGTCACTCAACATTACCCTTGTCACTCAACATTACCCCTTGTCACTCAACATTATCCTGGTCACTCAACATTACCCCTGGTCACTCTACATTACCCTTGTCACTCAACATTATCCTGGTCACTCAACATTACCCTTGTCACTCAACATTACCCCTTGTCACTCAACATTACCCCTTGTCACTCAACATTATCCTGGTCACTCAACATTACCCCTTGTCACTCAACATTATCCTGGTCACTCAACATTACCCCTGGTCACTCTACATTATCCTTGTCACTCAACATTATCCTTGTCACTCAACATTATCCTTGTCACTCAACATTATCCTGGTCACTCAACATTACCCCTTGTCACTCAACATTATCCTTGTCACTCAACATTATCCTTGTCACTCAACATTATCCTTGTCACTCAACATTACCCCTTGTCACTCAACATTACCCCTTGTCACTCAACATTATCCTGGTCACTCAACATTACCCCTTGTCACTCAACATTATCCTTGTCACTCAACATTACCCTTGTCACTCAACATTATCCTTGTCACTCAACATTATCCTTGTCACTCAACATTATCCTTGTCACTCAACATTACCCCTTGTCACTCAACATTATCCTGGTCACTCAACATTACCCTTGTCACTCAACATTATCCTTGTCACTCAACATTATCCTTGTCACTCAACATTACCCTTGTCACTCAACATTATCCTTGTCACTCAACATTATCCTTGTCACTCAACATTACCCCTGGTCACTCAACATTATCCTTGTCACTCAACATTACCCCTGGTCACTCTACATTACCCTTGTCACTCAACATTATCCTTGTCACTCAACATTACCCTTGTCACTCAACATTAGCCTTGTCACTCAACATTACCCTTGTCACTCAACATTATCCTTGTCACTCAACATTATCCTTGTCACTCAACATTACCCCTTGTCACTCAACATTACCCTTGTCACTCAACATTATCCTTGTCACTCAACATTACCCCTTGTCACTCAACATTACCCTTGTCACTCAACATTATCCTTGTCACTCAACATTACCCTTGTCACTCAACATTATCCTTGTCACTCAACATTACCCTTGTCACTCAACATTATCCTTGTCACTCAACATTACCCTTGTCACTCAACATTATCCTTGTCACTCAACATTATCCTTGTCACTCAACATTACCCCTTGTCACTCAACATTACCCTTGTCACTCAACATTATCCTTGTCACTCAACATTACCCCTTGTCACTCAACATTACCCTTGTCACTCAACATTACCCTTGTCACTCAACATTATCCTTGTCACTCAACATTACCCTTGTCACTCAACATTACCCCTTGTCACTCAACATTATCCTTGTCACTCAACATTACCCTTGTCACTCAACATTATCCTTGTCACTCAACATTACCATTGTCACTCAACATTATCCTTGTCACTCAACATTATCCTTGTCACTCAACATTACCCCTTGTCACTCAACATTACCCTTGTCACTCAACATTATCCTTGTCACTCAACATTACCCTTGTCACTCAACATTATCCTTGTCACTCAACATTATCCTTGTCACTCAACATTACCCCTTGTCACTCAACATTACCCTTGTCACTCAACATTATCCTTGTCACTCAACATTACCCCTTGTCACTCAACATTACCCTTGTCACTCAACATTATCCTTGTCACTCAACATTACCCTTGTCACTCAACATTATCCTTGTCACTCAACATTACCCCTTGTCACTCAACATTATCCTTGTCACTCAACATTACCCTTGTCACTCAACATTATCCTTGTCACTCAACATTATCCTTGTCACTCAACATTACCCCTTGTCACTCAACATTATCCTTGTCACTCAACATTACCCTTGTCACTCAACATTACCCTTGTCACTCAACATTATCCTTGTCACTCAACATTACCCTTGTCACTCAACATTACCCCTTGTCACTCAACATTATCCTTGTCACTCAACATTACCCTTGTCACTCAACATTACCCTTGTCACTCAACATTACCCCTTGTCACTCAACATTACCCCTTGTCACTCAACATTACCCCTTGTCACTCAACATTACCCCTTGTCACTCAACATTACCCCTTGTCACTCAACATTATCCTTGTCACTCAACATTATCCTTGTCACTCAACATTACCCTTGTCACTCAACATTATCCTTGTCACTCAACATTATCCTTGTCACTCAACATTACCCTTGTCACTCAACATTACCCTTGTCACTCAACATTACCCCTTGTAACTCAACATTACCCCTTGTCACTCAACATTACCCTTGTCACTCAACATTACCCTTGTAACTCAACATTACCCCTTGTCACTCAACATTACCCTTGTAACTCAACATTACCCCTTGTCACTCAACATTATCCTTGTAACTCAACATTACCCTTGTCACTCAACATTACCCCTTGTCACTCAACATTACCCCTTGTCACTCAACATTATCCTTGTCACTCAACATTATCCTTGTAACTCAACATTACCCCTTGTCACTCAACATTACCCTTGTCACTCAACATTACCCCTTGTAACTCAACATTACCCTTGTCACTCAACATTACCCCTTGTCACTCAACATTACCCCTTGTCACTCAACATTACCCCTTGTCACTCAACATTACCCCTTGTCACTCAACATTACCCCTTGTCACTCAACATTACCCCTTGTCACTCAACATTACCCTTGTCACTCAACATTATCCTTGTAACTCAACATTACCCTTGTCACTCAACATTACCCTTGTCACTCAACATTATCCTTGTCACTCAACATTACCCTTGTCACTCAACATTACCCTTGTCACTCAACATTACCCTTGTCACTCAACATTACCCTTGTCACTCAACATTACCCCTTGTCACTCAACATTATCCTTGTAACTCAACATTACCCTTGTCACTCAACATTACCCTTGTCACTCAACATTATCCTTGTCACTCAACATTACCCTTGTCACTCAACATTACCCTTGTCACTCAACATTATCCTTGTCACTCAACATTATCCTTGTAACTCAACATTACCCTTGTCACTCAACATTACCCTTGTCACTCAACATTACCCTTGTCACTCAACATTACCCTTGTCACTCAACATTATCCTTGTCACTCAACATTACCCTTGTCACTCAACATTACCCTTGTCACTCAACATTACCCTTGTCACTCAACATTACCCTTGTCACTCAACATTATCCTTGTCACTCAACATTACCCCTTGTCACTCAACATTACCCTTGTCACTCAACATTACCCCTTGTCACTCAACATTACCCTTGTCACTCAACATTACCCTTGTCACTCAACATTACCCCTTGTCACTCAACATTATCCTTGTCACTCAACATTATCCTTGTCACTCAACATTACCCTTGTCACTCAACATTATCCTTGTCACTCAACATTATCCTTGTCACTCAACATTACCCTTGTCACTCAACATTACCCTTGTCACTCAACATTACCCCTTGTCACTCAACATTACCCCTTGTCACTCAACATTACCCTTGTCACTCAACATTACCCTTGTAACTCAACATTACCCCTTGTCACTCAACATTACCCTTGTAACTCAACATTACCCCTTGTCACTCAACATTATCCTTGTAACTCAACATTACCCTTGTCACTCAACATTACCCCTTGTCACTCAACATTACCCCTTGTCACTCAACATTATCCTTGTCACTCAACATTATCCTTGTCACTCAACATTATCCTTGTAACTCAACATTACCCCTTGTCACTCAACATTACCCTTGTCACTCAACATTACCCCTTGTAACTCAACATTACCCTTGTCACTCAACATTACCCCTTGTCACTCAACATTACCCCTTGTCACTCAACATTACCCCTTGTCACTCAACATTACCCCTTGTCACTCAACATTACCCCTTGTCACTCAACATTACCCCTTGTCACTCAACATTACCCTTGTCACTCAACATTATCCTTGTAACTCAACATTACCCTTGTCACTCAACATTACCCTTGTCACTCAACATTATCCTTGTCACTCAACATTACCCTTGTCACTCAACATTACCCTTGTCACTCAACATTACCCTTGTCACTCAACATTACCCTTGTCACTCAACATTACCCTTGTCACTCAACATTACCCCTTGTCACTCAACATTATCCTTGTAACTCAACATTACCCTTGTCACTCAACATTACCCTTGTCACTCAACATTATCCTTGTCACTCAACATTACCCTTGTCACTCAACATTACCCTTGTCACTCAACATTATCCTTGTCACTCAACATTATCCTTGTAACTCAACATTACCCTTGTCACTCAACATTACCCTTGTCACTCAACATTACCCTTGTCACTCAACATTACCCTTGTCACTCAACATTATCCTTGTCACTCAACATTACCCTTGTCACTCAACATTACCCTTGTCACTCAACATTACCCTTGTCACTCAACATTACCCTTGTCACTCAACATTACCCTTGTCACTCAACATTACCCCTTGTCACTCAACATTACCCTTGTCACTCAACATTACCCCTTGTCACTCAACATTACCCTTGTCACTCAACATTACCCTTGTCACTCAACATTACCCTTGTCACTCAACATTATCCTTGTCACTCAACATTACCCCTTGTCACTCAACATTACCCTTGTCACTCAACATTACCCTTGTCACTCAACATTATCCTTGTCACTCAACATTACCCCTTGTCACTCAACATTACCCTTGTCACTCAACATTACCCTTGTCACTCAACATTACCCTTGTCACTCAACATTATCCTTGTCACTCAACATTACCCTTGTCACTCAACATTACCCTTGTCACTCAACATTACCCCTTGTCACTCAACATTACCCTTGTCACTCAACATTATCCTTGTCACTCAACATTACCCCTTGTCACTCAACATTACCCCTTGTCACTCAACATTACCCTTGTCACTCAACATTACCCTTGTCACTCAACATTACCCCTTGTCACTCAACATTATCCTTGTCACTCAACATTATCCTTGTCACTCAACATTACCTGTTGAACATAATATTGAACTCTCAACAATGTTATACATATTATTATCAAGATGTTCACTGGTGCATAATGTTCACTGATATGCATTCAAAGAACAAATTAGAACAATTTAGTTGATAACAACCACTCTAATCTATATCCCTTTGTTAAGAGTTTAAGTGGCATTCTTTTAGCAAGTTATTGTTGTAAATTGTTAGCAAGTTAGCGTGGCACTCCTCTAACAAGCTTGGGTGGCACTCCTCTAACAAGCTTGGGTGGCACTCCTCTAACAAGCTTGGGTGGCACTCTTCTAACAAGCTTGGGTGGCACTCCTCTAACAAGCTTGGGTGGCACTCCTCTAACAAGCTTGGGTGGCACTCCTCTAACAAGCTTGGGTGGCACTCCTCTAACAAGCTTGGGTGGCACTCCTATAACAAGCTTGGGTGGCACTCCTCTAACAAACTTGGGTGGCACTCCTCTAACAAGCTTGGGTGGCACTCTTCAAAGAAGCTAAGTTGAAATTCTTGCAACAAGCTGAGGTGAAACTGTTGGAGATTGCATTTCAGCTTAGCCGCGTCATTAAGTCTTTCCTTAAGACTTTGAATCAAGTTCCACTTTGGGGTAAATCCAGTTCTTCTCATTCCTGTTTAGTCGAGGAAAAATCGTTGTTTTCCAGCGGTGGAGGAGGAAGGTTGTGTGTGGGAGAATGGTCTCCCACTTTAAGTGGTGGGCACGTGGACTGTAGTCGACCCGTGTGCACGCTCAGTGAGCGACTTGTGCACGCACAGTGAACGACTTGTGCACGCACAGTGCACAAACGCTACCTCCATTATTACTGGGCTAAAATCTAGCTTGTATGATCTCATATTGAAGCCCACACAAGGCTTGCAGCTCGATGACGTAGTCAGAGCCCTCATGTGTTCAGCTAATGAGGAGACAGAGACTTAATGAGGAGACAGACAGTTAATGAGGAGACAGATACTTAATGAGAAGACAGACAGTTAATGAGGAGACAGATACTTAATGAGAAGACAGACAGTTAATGAGGAGACAGATACTTAATGAGGAGACAGACAGTTAATGAGGAGACAGATACTTAATGAGGAGACAGACAGTTAATGAGGAGACAGATACTTAATGAGGAGACAGACAGTTAATGAGGAGACAGATACTTAATGAGAAGACAGACAGTTAATGAGGAGACAGATACTTAATGAGGAGACAGACAGTTAATGAGGAGACAGATACTTAATGAGGAGACAGACAGTTAATGAGGAGACAGATACTTAATGAGGAGACAGACAGTTAATGAGGAGACAGATACTTAATGAGGAGACAGACAGTTAATGAGGAGACAGATACTTAATGAGGAGACAGACAGTTAATGAGGAGACAGATACTTAATGAGGAGACAGACAGTTAATGAGGAGACAGATACTTAATGAGGAGACAGACAGTTAATGAGGAGACAGATACTTAATGAGGAGACAGACAGTTAATGAGGAGACAGATACTTAATGAGGAAACAGGCAGTTAATGAGGAGAGACAGAGAGAGAGAGAGAGAGAGAACATAGAAATTCTTTTTACAGAGCCCATAGCCAGCTGTCAGCCATTTTGGAAAGCTCATCAATGAGTCCTCCGCCTTACTCATTGCTGTAGAGATTGTGAGTCTGGTCCACTCAGGAGTGGTGAGTTACTCATCACCTCACGACCATAGTTACACGAGACTACTAAGGACCCGTTATGTCTAAATGCCACGCAATATCCCATCGCTAACTGGCCAATCACAGGAACAAAGGCTGATGATGACTTGAGGCCTCTTGAGCACCGGGACAACTGTTTCAGTCTAGAACACCTGTCATAACACTTATTCCAGTCTAGAACACCTGTCTTAACACTTGCTACACTCTAGAACACCTGTCATAACATGTGTTCCAGTCTAGAACACCTGTCTTAACACTTGTTACAGTCTAGAACACCTGTCATAACACTTGTTACAGTCTAGAACACCTGTCATAACACTTGTTACAGTCTAGAACACATGTCATAGAGTGGTCCCTAATTCGAAAACACATTGTCTGCTGGCCAGCTGCCTGTGTTCTGCTGGCCAGCTGCCTGTGTTCTGCTGGCCAGCTGCTTGTGTTCTGCTGCCCAGCAGCTGCTCTACGTGAGGTGACGAGCAGCTGTACACCTCATGTGTCACCTTAGTGCGTGTCCCCCTCGACGTGTCTGCCTCCTTGCTGACATATGTGTGATCTACATGGATACCTTGTGTAGTTGTTGTAGACCTCAACACCTGCACAACACCACTACTCCATCACCACAACACCACCACCACCACACCACCACACCACACCACCACCACAACACAACACCACCACCACCACACCACCACACCACAACACCACACCACACCACTCCACCACCATACCACCACAACACCACCACACCACAACACCACCACACCACAACACCACACCACTACACCACCACACCACCACCACCACACCACCACACCACTCCACCACCACAACACAACACCACCACCACCACAACACCACACCACCACCACCACAACACCACACCACTACACCACCACACCACCACCACCACACCACCACACCACTCCACCACCACAACACAACACCACCACCACCACAACACCACACCACCACCACAACACAACCACACCACCAGCACACTACCACACCACAACACCACACCACCACCACACCACCACCAGCCTCCCAATCTTCATCTCTCTCATCTCCCACTCTCATACCCACCAGACATAACCTGATCCCCTTAAATCAACACCACTAAACACAAATACATTAAGAATTAATATCTCATCTCCAAATGGAATATTAAACCACAGATACTTTCTCCTGCTGCTGGCTCATGTTACTTCCTCAGGGAAGCTATGTTTCCTGCCCAACCTGTCCTCATAACCAATCCTAACTGATGTGTCGTGATGCATGCGTCCTGAGTGAGTTCTCAGAGCTTTATCCTGCCGTCCTTGTCGTCTCTCTCGTCGTGTTAGCAGCTGAGGTCAATGTTTTTCTTTCACGTGAGTCGTACAATGGCTACTGTGGTCTGAGAGGCTGCTATAGCATGCAGGAAATAACGGAGAGTAATGGAGATGAAACACAGATGTGTAAATATTAGTGGAAGCTGCAGTTGCAGACTGTTGAACACTCAGATTGTGTTGCAGGAGTCACCGGAGCAGCGAAGGGTGTGTGTACAATGATCCTGTGAAGACATGGAGCCAGATTCACGAAGCAGTTACGCAAGCACTTACGAACCTGTACATCTTTACTCAATCTTTGGCGGCTTTGTTTACAATTATTACACAGTTAATGAGCTCCGATGCTGTAGCATGCTGTAGGATGCTGTTGGATGCTGTAGCATACTGTAGGATGCTGTTTGATGCTGTAGGACGCTGAAGCATACTGTAGAGTGCTGTAGGATGCTGTAGCATACTGTAGGATGCTGTAGCATACTGTAGGATGTTGTAGGATGCTGTAGGTTACTGTAGCATACTGTAGGATGTTGTAGAATGCTGTAGGATGCTGTAGCATACTGTAGGATGCTGTAGGATGCTGTAGCATACTGTAGGATGCTGTAGGATACTGTTGGATGCTGTAGGATGCTGTAGCATACTGTAGGATGCTGTAGCATACTGTAGGATGTTGTAGGATGCTGTAGGTTACTGTAGCATACTGTAGGATGCTGTAGAATGCTGTTGGATGCTGTAGGATGCTGAAGCATACTGTAGAGTGCTGTAGGATGCTGTTGGATGCTGTAGGATGCTGTAGCATACTGTAGGATGCTGTAGGATGCTGTAGCATACTGTAGGATGCTGTAGCATACTGTAGGATGCTGTAGGGTTCTGTAGCATACTGTAGGATGCTGTCGGATGCTGTAGCATACTGTAGGATGCTGTAGCATACTGTAGGATGCTGTAGCATACTGTAGAATGCTGTAGGATGCTGTAGCATACTGTAGGATGCTGTAGCATACTGTAGTATGATGTAGGACGCTGTAGCATACTGTAGGATGCTGTAGGATGCTGTAGCATACTGTAGGATGCTGCAGGATGCTGTAGGATGCTGCGGCATACTGTAGGCTGCTGTAGGATGCTGCAGGATGCTGCAGGATGCTGTAGCATACTGTAGGATGCTGTAGGATGCTGTAGCATACTGTAGGATGCTGTAGGATGCTGTAGCATACTGTAGGATGCTGCAGGATGCTGTAGGATGCTGTGGCATACTGTAGGCTGCTGTAGGATGCTGCAGGATGCAGCAGGATGCTGTAGCATACTGTAGGATGCTGTAGCATACGGTAGGATGCTGTAGGATGCTGTAGCATACTGTAGGATGCTGTAGCATACTGTAGGATGATGCAGGATGCTGTAGGATGCTGTAGCATACTGTAGGATGCTGTAGGATGCTGTAGCATACTGTAGGATGATGCCGGATGCTGCAGGATGCTGTAGCATACTGTAGGATGCTGCAGGATGCTGTAGCATACTGTAGGATGCTGTAGCATACTGTAGGATGATGCAGGATGATGCAGGATGCTGTAGCATACTGTAGGATGCTGTAGCATACTGTAGGATGCTGTAGGATGCTGTAGCATACTGTAGGATGCTGTAGGATGCTGTAGCATACTGTAGGATGATGCCGGATGCTGCAGGATGCTGTAGCATACTGTAGGATGCTGCAGGATGCTGTAGCATACTGTAGGATGCTGTAGCATACTGTAGGATGATGCAGGATGATGCAGGATGCTGTAGCATACTGTAGGATGCTGCAGGATGCTGCAGGATGCTGTAGCATACTGTAGGATGCTGTAGCATACTGTAGGATGCTGTAGGATGCTGTAGCATACTGTAGGATGCTGTAGGATGCTGTAGCATACTGTAGGATGATGCCGGATGCTGCAGGATGCTGTAGCATACTGTAGGATGCTGCAGGATGCTGTAGCATACTGTAGGATGCTGTAGCATACTGTAGGATGCTGCAGGATGCTGTAGCATACTGTAGGATGCTGTAGGATGCTGTAGCATACTGTAGGATGCTGTAGGATGCTGTAGCATACTGTAGGATGATGCAGGATGCTGTAGCATACTGCAGGATGCTGCAGGATGCTGTAGGATGCCCCGTGCCCCTGTTTGCCGTCAGTGCGGAACTGATATGACGCATCGTAAGAGAAGACCATTGAGAACGCTCCCATTGGAGCTGAAGAAACTTGAGAAAGTTGTATGAGAAAGTTCAGCTGGAGTTTGTTTAAAGGAGATACCAGGTTATACCTCAGGCGACTGGTGTGAGGGAGGTGCAGGGAGACGTCACCAGGGGCCAGATTCACGAAGCAGTTACGCAAGCACTTACGAACCTGGGGGCCAGATTCACGAAGCAGTTACGCAAGCACTTACGAACCTGGAGCCAGATTCACGAAGCAGTTACGCAAGCACTTACGAACCTGGAGCCAGATTCACGAAGCAGTTACGCAAGCACTTACGAACCTGGAGCCAGATTCACGAAGCAGTTACGGAAGCACTTACGAACCTGGAGCCAGATTCACGAAGCAGTTACGCAAGCACTTACGAACCTGGAGCCAGATTCACGAAGCAGTTACGCAAGCACTTACGAACCTGGGGCCAGATTCACGAAGCAGTTACGCAAGCACTTACGAACCTGTACATCTTTTCTCAATCTTTGGCGGCTTTGTTTACAATTATTAAACAGTTAATGAGCTCGGAAGCACCAGGAGGCTGTTTATAACAATAACAACAGTTGATTGGCAAGTTTTCATGCTTGTAAACTGTTTAATAAATGTAACCAAAGCCGTCAAAGATTGAGGAAAGATGTACACGTTCGTAAGTACTTACGTAACTGTTTCGTGAATCTGGTCCCAGGTTGGGAAGGTAAAGGCTTGCCTTAGAGGGAGCCGGTCGGCCGAGCGGACAGCACGCTGGATTTGTGATCCTGTAGTCCCGGGTTCGATCCCGGGCGCCGGCGAGAAACAATGGGCAGAGTTTCTTTCACCCTATGCCCCTGTTACCTAGCAGTAAAATAGGTACCTGGGTGTTAGTCAGCTGTCACGGGCTGCTTCCTGGGGGTGGAGGCCTGGTCGAGGACCGGGCCGCGGGGACAATAAAAGCCCCGAAATCATCTCACGATAACCTCAAGATAGAAGCAGAAAACATTGTTATATATAACTTTAACCACACCACCACACGGCGCTATACAACACACGGACTACTTTTTATACTATAGCTTTTCTGTTGCATATATGTCTGGGGACCATGCAGGCTTGTTCGCACTATATCTTATATACGTCAATTATTGGAAATTGAAAGCTGGTGCGGTAATATCAATATTTTGAGTGACGGGAAGATGATAAGGCCCAGAAGACAGGATTGAAAAACGACACAAAGTGATGTAAAGAATCTTTATAAATGACGGGTTAAATGGTTACTAGACTTCAACCCATATAAGTGTAAACTAATGAGAAATGACGAACCACGAAGACGTTTTGATATGTAGCGACATGAAAGAGAGACGGCTCCTTGAAGCAGGAAAATAGTCGGATGCTTCAAGCCATTTAATTCATCACTTGGGGCCTCAAATATGATAAATAAAATGGTCATTGTGAAAATTCGAAATTGAAGAAGTGTTGACAGTTTTATTGCAAGTGTGTCGTGGACACCCAAGTGTGTCGTGGACACCCAAGTGTGTCGTGGACACCCAAGTGTGTCGTGGACACCCAAGTGTGTCGTGGACACCCAAGTGTGTCGTGGACACCCAAGTGTGTCGTGGACACCCAAGTGTGTCGTGGACACCCAAGTGTGTCGTGGACACCCAAGTGTGTCGTGGACACCCAAGTGTGTCGTGGACACCCAAGTGTGTAGTGGACACCCAAGTGTGTCGTTGACACCCAAGTGTGTCGTTGACACCCAAGTGTGTCGTGGAGGACACCCAAGTGTGTCGTGGACACCCAAGTGTGGCGTGGAGGACACCCAAGTGTGTCGTGGACACCCAAGTGTGTCGTGGACACCCAAGTGTGTCGTGGACACCCAAGTGTGTCGTGGACACCCAAGTGTGTCGTGGACACCCAAGTGTGTCGTTGACACCCAAGTGTGTCGTGGAGGACACCCAAGTGTGTCGTGGACACCCAAGTGTGGCGTGGAGGACACCCAAGTGTGTCGTGGACACCCAAGTGTGTCGTGGACACCCAAGTGTGTCGTGGACACCCAAGTGTGTCGTAGAGGACACCCAAGTGTGTCGTGGACACCCAAGTGTGTCGTGGAGGACACCCAAGTGTGTCGTGGACACCCAAGTGTGTCGTGTAGACACCCAAGTGTGTCGTGGACACCCAAGTGTGTCGTGGACACCCAAGTGTGTCGTGGACACCCAAGTGTGTCGTGGACACCCAAGTGTGTCGTGGACACCTTCCCAGCCTTCCCCCTCTCCCTAACTACCCTAACTCCGGAGCGGAAGGATCGGTGTCCAGCCTAACAGCAGTGTTGGCGGCGGCAGTATAACTACTCGACACAGATATATTGTCCACGATAACTGCCGGACAATATATCTAAAGTCAAGAGAGTAACAAACAGCATTCAGGAGCACATGACTACGGAATACCAGGAACACACGACCCTGGCACGGAACACCTGCTACACACGACCCTGGCACGGAACACCTGCTACACACGACCCTGGCACGGAACACCTGCTACACACGACCCTGGCACGGAACACTTGGAACACACGACCCAGGCACGGAACACCAGGAACACACGACCCGACCATTTACTTGCTATCCACTAAGACACAAAGTTAATCTCTAGGAAGCTCAACAATATGTTACAAGAGTCCAGAGACAGTAGCGCACTGGGCGGAAAGACTAAATAACCTGGATCTTAATACATTAGATTAGTGAGCGGAGAAGGTGACATGATTACGATGTATAAAATCCTAAGAGACATTGCGAAACTGCATGAAGTCAAATAACAAGAATTAGAACAATTATTTACCCTCTCAGGATAGTTGGTAAGGAAATAAGCTAGAGAAGGCAGTGGAATATTATTAACGGTATACGTGGATAGAAATGTAGGTAATTACCTTGAAGTTACCTTGAAGTGTTTCCGGGGCTTAGCGTCCCCGCGGCCCGGTCGTCGACCAGGCCTCCTCGTTGCTGGACTGGTCAACCAGGGTCTTTGACGCGGCTGCTCGCAGCCTGACATATGAATCACAGCCTGGTTGATCAGCTATCCTTTGGAGGATACCTGATCAACCAGATCAACCTGGTAGAAATCTTAAGGACATAGATCAGTCGTTTTGCACGACCCTCAACTGAAAAAAGGATTGGGCCCCAAGAGCCAACGTCCGGCTCTTCAAGAGCAATTAGGTGAACATATCTCTCGTGTGTATATGTATACAACACATACACAACGACACTATACCATAAATTAATTCCCCTCGGGGTCTTCTCTCCCCAATATCACATTAATCTCCGCGTCCAGTCTCCTCTGCATGGAGAGTTAAGAGCAACATATTTCTCCCAGAAAAGACTGAAAATTGAGTCTCATTTATCTCTCAGTCTGTCGTCTCCACGAAGACCCTCACAGCATCCACGGAAGCGAGCATCCTGGATCTCATTCATCTCCCGAGGACCTCTCCTCTCTCTACCTCAGGAGATGTGTGCTGGAGGCTGCAGCATCCCCTCTACTGGCTCAGTGGTAGTGGAGTCGTCTTGTCAGTCGAGCTCCTTCACCGAGGATAGTCTACCTAACGTCATCACTATTTATTCTCAACCTTATCTGTTGCACAGGTTAACATGTGTAGCATTGTTGAGTTACTTGGTTACATAGAGCTGGGATCTAATTCTCCATGGGAGGTACCAGGAGAGCTGCTTCTGTTGACAACAGACCACAACAACAGACCACAGCAACAGACCACAGCAACAGACCACAGCAACAGACCCCAGCAACAGACCACAGCAACAGACCACAGCAACAGACCACAGCAACAGACCACATCAACAGACCACAGCAACAGACCACAGCAACAGACCACAGCAACAGACCACAGCAACAGACCACAGCAACAGACCACAGCAACAGACCCCAGCAACAGACCACAGCAACAGACCACAGCAACAGACCACAGCAACAGACCACAGCAACAGACCACAGCAACAGACCCCAGCAACAGACCATAGCAACAGACCACAGCAACAGACCATAGCAACAGACCACAACAACAGACCACAGCAACAGACCACAACAACAGACCACAGCAACAGACCACAGCAACAGACCATAGCAACAGACCACAGCAACAGACCACAGCAACAGACCACAGCAACAGACCACAGCAACAGACCACAGCAACAGACCATAGCAACAGACCATAGCAACAGACCACAGCAACAGACCACAGCATCAGACCACAGCAACAGACCACAGCAACAGACCCCAGCAACAGACCATAGCAACAGACCACAGCAACAGACCATAGCAACAGACCACAACAACAGACCACAGCAACAGACCACAACAACAGACCACAGCAACAGACCACAGCAACAGACCACAGCAACAGACCACAGCAACAGACCACAGCAACAGACCACAGCAACAGACCCCAGCAACAGACCATAGCAACAGACCACAGCAACAGACCATAGCAACAGACCACAACAACAGACCACAGCAACAGACCACAACAACAGACCACAGCAACAGACCACAGCAACAGACCACAGCAACAGACCACAGCAACAGACCACAACAACAGATCACAGCAACAGACCACAGCAACAGACCACAGCAACAGACCACAGCAACAGACCACAACAACAGATCACAGCAACAGACCACAGCAACAGACCACAGCAACAGACCACAGCAACAGACCACAACAACAGATCACAGCAACAGATCACAGCAACAGACCATAGCAACAGACCACAACAACAGACCACAGCAACAGACCACAGCAACAGACCATAGCAACAGACCACAGCAACAGACCACAGCAACAGACCCCAGCAACAGACCACAGCAACAGACCACAGCAACAGACCACAGCAACAGACCACAGCAACAGATCACAACAACAGACCATAGCAACAGACCACAGCAACAGACCACAGCAACAGACCACAGCAACAGACCACAACAACAGATCACAGCAACAGATCACAGCAACAGACCATAGCAACAGACCACAGCAACAGACCACAGCAACAGACCATAGCAACAGACCACAGCAACAGACAACAGCAACAGACCACAGCAACAGACCATAGCAACAGACCACAGCAACAGACCATAGCAACAGACCACAGCAACAGACCACAGCAACAGACCACAACAACAGATCACAGCAACAGACCATAGCAACAGACCACAGCAACAGACCACAGCAACAGACCATAGCAACAGACCACAGCAACAGACCATAGCAACAGACCATAGCAACAGACCACAGCAACAGACCATAGCAACAGACCACAGCAACAGACCATAGCAACAGACCACAACAACAGACCACAGCAACAGACCACAACAACAGACCACAGCAACAGACCACAGCAACAGACCATAGCAACAGACCACAGCAACAGACCATAGCAACAGACCATAGCAACAGACCACAGCAACAGACCACATCAACAGACCACAGCAATAGACCATAGCAACAGACCACAGCAACAGACCATAGCAACAGACCACAGCAACAGACCATAGCAACAGACCACAGCAACAGACCACAGCAACAGACCACAGCAACAGACCATAGCAATAGACCACAGCAACAGACCATAGCAACAGACCACAGCAACAGACCATAGCAACAGACCACAGCAACAGATCACAGCAACAGACCATAGCAACAGACCACAGCAACAGACCATAGCAACAGACCACAGCAACAGACCACAGCAACAGACCACAGCAACAGACCCCAGCAACAGACCCCAGCAACAGACCCCAGCAACAGACCACAGCAACAGACCACAGCAACAGACCCCAGCAACAGACCACAGCAACAGACCACAGCAACAGACCACAGCAACAGACCCCAGCAACAGACCCCAGCAACAGACCACAGCAACAGACCACAGCAACAGACCACAGCAACAGACCACAGCAACAGACCCCAGCAACAGACCCCAGCAACAGACCACAGCAACAGACCCCAGCAACAGACCACAGCAACAGACCACAGCAACAGACCCCAGCAACAGACCACAGCAACAGACCACAGCAACAGACCACAGCAACAGACCCCAGCAACAGACCCCAGCAACAGACCCCAGCAACAGACCACAGCAACAGACCACAGCAACAGACCCAGAAGGACTGAATTCATCAACTCTTTATTATTAGTAAAAAAAAAATCACAAATTCTAAGAGTGAATAAACATGAAACATTTATAAGTTAAAGGAAATATACCTAACGTTGATTCATATGTATTGACACACATATGATACATATATAAGCTGTGGTCACTGAAATCACATACGTGTTATTTTTCTTCAATAACCATTATTACAATTTATAATGTTTTATAATGACTGACTTCTATTGTTATTGCTGTAATTGTCACATTGTTATGGTAATATTACAATATTATTGTAAAACAATTACATTGTATTGTATCAGTATTGTAATAATGTAATTCAATTAGAATTACAAAGTAATTATAATTGTATTGCACTACAGTACATTATAATACATGTGATACAATATTTACAGTCAATACAATAATACAGTCCCCAAGTGGGCATTTGAAGGCATAGACGACGTTGGTCTTTTTTAAAGCGTTCTGCTTTGTGTCTGGAGAGTTTCTCATGAGTAGGTTGCCAGTTTTCTTGGTTTTATAGTAAATCGTCAATTGTATCAAATGCTCACTTGGGGACTGTAAGCCTCAAAGAACTCAGTATATAGGCAAGACAACAGCATCTCTTTCCAGGCGATTAACAATGCATAAGCAACAGGGCTCCATTAAGGAACATATAATCTCTTCCCACAACCAGACCATCACCAGAGAAGTCACGGAAAACGAAAAACACGGAAATTATCGATAGATACAGCGATAGCAGGCGGCTTGATATCTGCGAGGCACTACACATTAGGAAGTCAACACCAGCAATCAACAGCCAATTAATGCACAACTATATTCTACCCACTTCAAGACTCCGCACCAATATAGAAGCATCAAGAAATATGGGCCAATAGGCCCTTTGCAGTTACTTCCATTCTTCCCTTTAACTTTACCCAATATTATACCCATTGTTTCGTGTTCTGTCTTGTGTTGAAAGTTTGTTTGCACCTCATCCAAAACTGTTGTAACATATCACCTCACCCAAATGCAGGTATAAAATGAAAGCTGTTTAAACTCTGTTTAGTGTTTGCAGGTTATAGTTGTGTGTGTGTAAACTAAAGTCTTTGAAAATGTAATAAGTTATTACGAAACGTGTTCAAGTGTCGCGTCAGACTACAAATAAAAATGAATTTTGGAGAATTGATTTTTCAATTACCATCGACAGTGAAAAGAAACATAAGAAATACTGAGAAAATTCGTGTTAGAATTATTAATCTTACTTTTTCGGTCATATTTAACAACATATGTTTACAAGAAAGACTGCTACCAATATATATATATATATATATATATATATATATATATATATATATATATATATATATATATATATATATATATATATATATATTAAATATGACCGAAAAAGTAAGATTAATAATTCTAACACGAATTTTCTCAATCTTTCGTACATTTCTTTTGTGTAGTGCCTCTGACGTTTGCGAGGCACTACACATTAAGAAGTCAACACCAGCAATCAACAGCCAATTAATGCACAACTATATTCTACCCACCTCAAGACTCCGCTCCAATATAGAAGCATCAGGAAATATGGACCAATAGGCTTTCTACAATCACTTCCATTCGATACCTATTGTTTCGTGTTCTGTCTTGTGTTGATGAAATTAATACCCTATTAATGCCACCTCACCCCATCCACCTCACTCAAATGTCGATATAAACAAATCGGAGATGTATAAGTTCTATTCAGTTGTGTATGTGTAAACTAAAGTCTTTGAAAATGTAATAAGTTTTACGAAACGCGCTCAAGTGTCGCGTCAGACTAGAAATAAAAATGAATTTTGGAGAATTGATTTTTGAATTACCACCAACAGTGAAAAGAAATGTACGAAAGATAGAGAAAATTCGTGTTAGAATTATTAATCTTACTTTTTCGGTTATATTTAATAATATATGTCTACAGGAAAGACTGCTACCAAAATATATATATATATATATATATATATATATATATATATATATATATATATATATATATATATATATATATATATATAGACCTAGATGGTGTTTGTGGCTGGTGGGGTTATTGAGGCGTGGACTACATCGTTAGCAAGTGTTGCACACGACCAGTGGCTCAATCACCATGGGGGGGGGGGGCAGCCTTGACCATGGGATATGAGGACAAGGAGCTGGGATATGAGGACAAGGAGCTGGGATATGAGGACAAGGAGCTGGGATATGAGGACAAGGAGCTGGGATATGAGGACAAGGAGCTGGGATATGAGGACAAGGAGCTGGGACATGAGGACAAGGAGCTGGGATATGAGGACAAGGAGCTGGGATATGAGGACAAGGAGCTAGGATATGAGGACAAGGAGCTGGGATATGAGGACAAGGAGCTGGGATATGAGGACAAGGAGCTGGGATATGAGGACAAGGATCTGGAATAGAACTGAGGGAAGGAATAACGACCAACCCATTGAACCACGGGGATCGAACGCGAACCCTGCAAGAAGCGCCGCCTCTTCTGTACCCCAGAATCCCAACGGATACACAGATATACCTCTGAAATCCTGGTGTAAATCAGCGCCCAAACCAGAGCCTCTATTGCATGTACCAGCAACATTGCAACCCTCGAGGGATAGTGCCATTTGCAACGGCAGAAGAATGGCATTAATTAACTCTTGGTGAGCTCAGATTCCAAGCCTTTTGTGAGCTGAATCCCTCTATTGTGAAAGATATCGAATGGAGTCATTAGGGATCAGTGTTGCAAGGCAACATTGCAATTCCCTCTGGTGATAATCGCACCTGTGTACAATGTATTTACATAACACTGTAGGTTTGTAAATCTGTTATGCTACACACCTGCTTCTGTTCTCTGAGTTGTAATGAGTTATTTTGTTATATGTGAGGACGGCCCCGCCCGCCTGCTATCATAACATTATGTCAGCTGGGAGGACTGCCCCGCCCGCCTGCTATCATAATATTGTGTCAGCTGGGAGGACGGCCCGCCTGCTATCATAACATTATGTCAGCTGGGAGGACTGCCCCGCCCGCCTGCTATCATAATATTATGTCAGCTGGGAGGACTGCCCCGCCCGCCTGCTATCATAATATTGTGTCAGCTGGGAGGACGGCCCACCTGCTATCATAACATCATGTCAGCTGGGAGGACTGCCCCGCCCGCCTGCTATCATAATATTGTGTCAGCTGGGAGGACGGCCCGCCTGCTATCATAACATTATGTCAGCTGGGAGGACGGCCCGCCTGCTATCATAACATCATGTCAGCTGGGAGGACAGCCCGCCTGCTATCATAACATCATGTCAGCTGGGAGGACGGCCCCACCTGCTATCATAACATCATGTCAGCTGGGAGGACGGCCCGCCTGCTATCATAACATTATGTCAGCTGGGAGGACGGCCCGCCTGCTATCATAACATTATGTCAGCTGGGAGGACGGCCCCGCCCGCCTGCTATCATAACATTATCTCAGCTGAGAGGACTGCCCAGCCCGCCTGCTATCATATCATTATGTCAGCTGGGAGGACTGCCCAGCCCGCCTGCTATCATAACATCATGTCAGCTGGGAGGACGGCCCGCCTGCTATCATAACATTATGTCAGCTGGGAGGACGGCCCCACCTGCTATCATAACATCATGTCAGCTGGGAGGACGGCCCCACCTGCTATCATAACATCATGTCAGCTGAGAGGACAGCCCGCCTGCTATCATAACATCATGTCAGCTGGGAGGACGGCCCCACCTGCTATCATAACATCATGTCAGCTGGGAGGACAGCCCGCCTGCTATCATAACATCATGTCAGCTGGGAGGACGGCCCCACCTGCTATCATAACATCATGTCAGCTGGGAGGACGGCCCGCCTGCTATCATAACATCATGTCAGCTGGGAGAACAGCCCGCCTGCTATCATAACATCATGTCAGCTGGGAGGACGGCCCGCCTGCTATCATAACATCATGTCAGCTGGGAGGACGGCCCCACCTGCTATCATAACATCATGTCAGCTGGGAGGACGGCCCGCCTGCTATCATAACATCATGTCAGCTGGGAGAACAGCCCGCCTGCTATCATAACATCATGTCAGCTGGGAGGACGGCCCGCCTGCTATCATAACATCATGTCAGCTGGGAGGACGGCCCCACCTGCTATCATAACATCATGTCAGCTGGGAGGACGGCCCCACCTGCTATCATAACATCATGTCAGCTGGGAGGATGGCCCACCTGCTATCTCCCTCCCAAACGTAAAACGGTTTTGAAAAAAAATTGGAAATTTCGATTGAAAAACCATTGAAGCTGAGTAAGGTGGAGTCTTGGCAGCGATTAATGTTGAACATCTATCACCTTCGATAGACTGGGAGATGTTCTTGATTAATGTCTATTGATCAGCATCTCCAGAGGCAGCCTCCTTCCCTCTAGGTGGGATGGAGGATTGGTACCTCCCTAGAAGGAGAGAGGGAGGGAGGAGGGCTCCCTCACTAGGAGGAGAGAGGGAGGGAGGAGGGCTCCCTCCCTAGGAGGAGTGAGGGAGGGAGGGAGGGTAGAGGGCTCCCTCCCTAGGAGGAGGGAGGGAGGGAGGGTGGGAAGAGGGCTCCCTCCCTAGGAGGAGTGAGGGAGGGAGGGTAAGAAGAGGGCTCCCTCCCTAGGAGGAGTGAGGGAGGGAGGGAGGGAGGAGGGCTCCCTCACCAGAAGGAGTGAGGGAGGGAGGGAGGGTAGAGGGCTCCCTCCCTAGGAGGAGTGAGGGAGGGAGGGAGGGTAGAGGGCTCCCTCCCAGGGAGGAGTGAGGGAGGGAGGGTGGGAAGAGGGCTCCCTCCCTAGGAGGAGTGAGGGAGGGAGGGTGGGAAGAGGGCTCCCTCCCTAGGAGGAGTGAGGGAGGGAGGGTAAGAAGAGGGCTCCCTCCCTAGGAGGAGTGAGGGAGGGAGGGAGGGAGGAGGGCTCCCTCACCAGAAGGAAGGAGCAAGAAGCCGTCTACAACCTTGGCAACACTGCCTCAATGTACATAAATCTTGTCATTGGCAGTGCTGTCTGTTGGAGAGGAATAGGTGGTATTGGACCACCTGTCTCTTGTTCCTGTCTCTTGTTCCTGTCTCTTGTTGCTGTCTCTTGTTGCTGTCTCTTGTTGCTGTCTCTTGTTGCTGTCTCCTGTTCCTGTCTCTTGTTGCTGTCTCTTGTTGCTGTCTCTTGTTGCTGTCTCTTGTTGCTGTCTCCTGTTCCTGTCTCTTGTTGCTGTCTCCTGTTCCTGTCTCTTGTTGCTGTCTCCTGTTCCTGTCTCTTGTTGCTGTCTCTTGTTCCTGTCTCTTGTTGCTGTCTCTTGTTGCTGTCTCTTGTTGCTGTCTCTTGTTGCTGTCTCTTGTTCCTGTCTCTTGTTGCTGTCTCTTGTTGCTGTCTCTTGTTGCTGTCTCTTGTTGCTGTCTCTTGTTCCTGTCTCTTGTTGCTGTCTCCTGTTCCTGTCTCTTGTTGCTGTCTCTTGTTCCTGTCTCCTGTTCCTGTCTCTTGTTGCTGTCTCTTGTTGCTGTCTCTTGTTGCTGTCTCTTGTTGCTGTCTCTTGTTCCTGTCTCCTGTTCCTGTCTCTTGTTGCTGTCTCTTGTTGCTGTCTCTTGTTGCTGTCTCTTGTTGCTGTCTCTTGTTGCTGTCTCTTGTTGCTGTCTCCTGTTCCTGTCTCTTGTTGCTGTCTCCTGTTCCTGTCTCTTGTTGCTGTCTCCTGTTCCTGTCTCTTGTTGCTGTCTCTTGTTCCTGTCTCCTGTTCCTGTCTCTTGTTCCTGTCTCTTGTTGCTGTCTCTTGTTGCTGTCTCTTGTTCCTGTCTCTTGTTCCTGTCTCTTGTTGCTGTCTCTTGTTCCTGTCTCTTGTTCCTGTCTCTTGTTGCTGTCTCTTGTTGCTGTCTCTTGTTGCTGTCTCTTGTTGCTGTCTCTTGTTCCTGTCTCTTGTTCCTGTCTCTTGTTGCTGTCTCTTGTTGCTGTCTCTTGTTGCTGTCTCTTGTTGCTGTCTCTTGTTGCTGTCTCTTGTTCCTGTCTCTTGTTCCTGTCTCTTGTTGCTGTCTCTTGTTCCTGTCTCTTGTTCCTGTCTCTTGTTGCTGTCTCTTGTTGCTGTCTCTTGTTCCTGTCTCTTGTTGCTGTCTCTTGTTGCTGTCTCTTGTTGCTGTCTCTTGTTCCTGTCTCTTGTTGCTGTCTCTTGTTGCTGTCTCTTGTTGCTGTCTCTTGTTCCTGTCTCTTGTTCCTGTCTCTTGTTCCTGTCTCTTGTTGCTGTCTCTTGTTCCTGTCTCTTGTTGCTGTCTCTTGTTGCTGTCTCTTGTTGCTGTCTCTTGTTCCTGTCTCTTGTTGCTGTCTCTTGTTGCTGTCTCTTGTTGCTGTCTCTTGTTCCTGTCTCTTGTTGCTGTCTCTTGTTGCTGTCTCTTGTTCCTGTCTCTTGTTCCTGTCTCTTGTTCCTGTCTCTTGTTCCTGTCTCTTGTTGCTGTCTCTTGTTCCTGTCTCTTGTTGCTGTCTCTTGTTGCTGTCTCTTGTTGCTGTCTCTTGTTCCTGTCTCTTGTTGCTGTCTCTTGTTCCTGTCTCTTGTTGCTGTCTCTTGTTGCTGTCTCTTGTTGCTGTCTCTTGTTCCTGTCTCTTGTTCTTATCGACTGTCTCCTGTCTATTTATTCAGTCATTCTTATTCTTACTCTAGTTCCCCTTCGTTATCTTTCCTGCCCAATCGTGTCTACGCTACCGTCTTTACTGCTGGAAGTCTTTATATATATATATAATATATATTTATATATATATATATATATATATATATATATATATATATATATATATATATATATATATATATATATATATATATATGTCGTACCTAGTAGCCAGAACGCACTTCTGAGCCTACTATGCAAGGCCTGATTTGCCTAATAAGCCAAGTTATCCTGAATTAATATATTTTCTCTAATTTTTTTCTTATGAAATGATAAAGCTACCCATTTCATTATGTATGAGGTCAATTTTTTGTTATTGGAGTTAAAATTAACGTAGATATATGACTGAACCTAACCAACCCTACCTAACCTAACCTAACCTATCTTTATTGGTTAGGTTAGGTTAGGTAGCCGAAAAAGTTAGGTTAGGTTAGGTTAGGTAGGTTAGGTAGTCGAAAAACAATTAATTCATAAAAACTTGGCTTATTAGGCAAATCGGACCTTGCATAGTAGGCTCAGAAGTGCGTTCTGGCTACTAGGTACGACATATATATATATATATATATAATATATATTATATATATATATTGTAGTAGAACTCATATATCTCCCACTCCAAGACTTATATAATAAAAATATTATTTTGTAACTAAAATAGCTTCTCATTCTTGTTGGGCTCAGAAGACCGTGGTCCGGGGTTCGATTCCCCAGTAAGACAATTTGTTTGGGCGTCTTTCTTATACCTGAAGCCTCTGTTCACCTGGCAGTAATTAGGTACCTGGAATTTAGTCATTTATCTTGAGTTGCATCTTGGAGGTACGTTCGCCCGCTTGTAAGACGACCCTCGATAATTTTAGCAGGTTTCCAGTAAGGTAAATCCAGGTACCACCGGGGGACAGGCAGCACATTAGCGGCCACACCAATGGCAGCGCCCCTGACAAATTACCTCCCGGGACAAGCAGACTTCCATTAGTTACTCGAGTGTGTATACCTTGTCCTCCAACACCTTGACCTGCTCCTCCGAGGTGCTACTCCACACGGAGGCTGACCTCTGATATCTTGACACCCACACAACTGACGCTTGACGGTACAGGAAGCTCTAACTTCTCCATCACGGTCTTTCTTGTTATCATAGTGATATCATATTAATATTTCTTTATATTAGATTCTTCATGCCCAGAATTTAGATTTTGATTCTATTCAAAATTTAGAGTTATATGGATTCATAGAAGTGAGATTGGTAGCTGGGGTCCCTGGTAACTGGGGTCCTGGTAACTGGTGTCCTGGTAACTGGGGTCCTGGTAACTGGGGTCCTGGTAACTGGGGGTCCTGGTAATTGGGGGTCCTGGTAACTGGGGTCCTGGTAACTGGAGTCCAGGTAACTGGGGGTCTTGGTAACTGGGGTCCTGGTAACTGGGGTCCTGGTAACTGGGGTCCCTGGTAACTGGGGGTCCTGGTAACTGGGGTCCTGGTAACTGGGGTCCTGGTAACTGGGGTCCTGGTAACTGGGGTCCTGGTAACTGGGGGTCCTGGTAACTGGGGTCCTGGTAGCTGGGGTCCTGGTAACTGGGGTCCTGGTAACTGGGGGTCCTGGTAACTGGGGTCCTGGTAACTGGGGGTCCTGGTAACTGGGGGTCCTGGTAACTGGGGGTCCTGGTAACTGGGGGTCCTGGTAACTGGGGTCCTGGTAACTGGGGTCCTGGTAACTGGGGTCCTGGTAACTGGGGGTCCTGGTAACTGGGGGTCTTGGTAACTGGGGGTCTTGGTAACTGGGGGTCCTGGTAACTGGGGGTCCTGGTAACTGGGGGTCCTGGTAACTGGGGGTCCTGGTAACTGGGGTCCTGGTAACTGGGGGTCCTGGTAACTGGGGGTCTTGGTAACTGGGGGTCCTGGTAACTGGGGTCCTATTAACTGGGGTCCTGGTAACTGGGGTCCTGGTAACTGGAGGTCCTGGTAACTGGGGTCCTGGTAACTGGGGTCCTGGTAACTGGGGTCCTGGTAACTGGTGGTCCTGGTACCTGGGGGTCCTAGGGGGGTCCTAGTAACTGGGGGTCTGGGGGTCCTGGTAACTGGGGTCCTGGTAAACTGGGGGTCCAACTGTAACTGGGGGGGGGTCCTGGTAACTGGGGTCCTGGTAACTGGGGGTCCTGGTAACTGGGGGTCCTGGTAACTGGGGTCCTAGTAACTGGGGTCCTTGTAACTGGGGTCCTAGTAACTGGGGTCCTGGTAACTGGGGTCCTGGTAACTGGGGGTCCTGATAACTGGGGTCCTGGTAACTGGGGGTCGTGATAACTGGGGTCCTGGTAACTGGGGGTCCTGGTAACTGGGGGTCCTGGTAACTGGGGTCCTGGTAACTGGGGGTCCTGGTAGCTGGGGTCCTGGTAACTGGGGTCCTGGTAACTGGGGGTCCTGGTAACTGGGGTCCTGGTAACTGGGGTCCTGGTAACTGGGGTCCTGGTAACTGGGGTCCTGGTAACTGGGGTCCTGGTAACTGGGGTCCTGGTAACTGGGGTCCTGATAACTGGGGTCCTGGTAACTGGGGTCCTGGTAACTGGGGTCCTGGTAACTGGGGTCCTGGTAACTGGGGTCCTGGTAACTGGGGTCCTGATAACTCGGGTCCTGGTAACTGGGGTCCTGGTAACTGGGGTCCTGATAACTGGGGGTCGTGGTAACTGGGGTCCTGGTAACTGGGGTCCTGGTAACTGGGGTCCTGGTAACTGGGGTCCTGGTAACTGGGGTCCTGGTAGCGGATCGTCTTGATAACCCACACACTCACATACCTGAGTTTACCTGAGGGTCTCTAGTGGCCTCCATGAGGACAGGAAGCCTGCGGTTTGTCGAAGGTCCCCCTATTTGATCATCAAGGCACACAAACACAACAAATCATGAAGCATTTATAATATTTTAATTGCCTTGAATGACACGTAAAGGAATCCTGAGGTTGGTGATATGAGAGATGAGATCATTACTCTGATGTGCTGATGAGAGACATGTTCACTTCAGCTGGAAGAATACTTCTCATTGATGGTTCTAAGACTCAGTTTGCTCCATGACAGACCCATTAATGCTTCACACACACGTAAAACATCCTTATTGATGTTATTATTCTCGCTACTCGCGGGAGATGTTGGACTTCATCCTACATCTTTAAGACGTCATCTCTGACCTTGTCCGTCTGGACCTGCGTCTCTGGCCTTAACATTGACAGTCCAGCAACACCCTAACTGATGTATTAAGGATTACCAGGATGCCACTGGTGATAGGGATGACAAGGAGCCGACCTTCTCCATGTCATCACAGCTTGAGTGATCCTCTCAGCTACAGGAAACAATCCATTATATCAAGTTGATCTCGCACCAGCCGATCGCCTCAAGTGGTTCCCACAGATGGAATTCAATTCCACGACCAGACGGAGACAAGTCAGGCACTAAGTGAGAACGAAAGTCAACGCATTAACTTGAGACGTGGCAAGTAGTGAGTCTACAATGGAGGTTCCTTGTGACTGCTTCTCCTCTCTGTTTTAATCTCTTAAAAAAGTTGAAGTAACTCAATAATGGCTTGATGAATCCGTAGATTTTATTCTCATCCTCAAAATGCATCCGGAGTCTGCCAGTGCAGACTGCTTATCACATGCCTCTGTATGACTAACCATCCTGTGTGTTGGGGAGTTTTTAGCATCACCTAGTTAGCTTTTTGACACACTGTACTCCACTTCATATAGTCTAGGGCAGCTGCACTAATGCAGATGTACCTCATGTATTAATAAAAAAAAAAATTCTTGTCCTCGGACCTCTATACATGTTTAAACTGCTGTTATATTGTTGATTGTTCATCATTTTAACTTAGTTCCACAGTCCCCTGAATCTCACATTCAGTCACCGTGAATCACCATGATGATTCACGGTGACTGTTCACCATGATTCAGGTGAACTAGGAATCACCTAGTTCTTGGTACATCTCTGGTACCCTACCACAGTACTGTCTGGTACCCTACCACTGGTCACCGTAGTAATGCTAACACGGTACGTCTTCATGGTGCACCGTTACTCGTTACACAGTCACGTGAACTGTGACAGTGTAATGGGAGGCGACCCAAGACACCGTACGTTCCCAAGCTACTTATTCTCGGAACTTGGAACCTAAGTTGGCATTGTGTGTCGCAGCGAGAGGGAGCGACGCCCCCTGGCTGCTCGCACCACTGTTAGGTTTTCACCTTTTAGATGATAAGATTTATCGAAGCAACATTTGAGCAATTGCAGACTACAGGAAGTACAAGTTACAAGGGAACTCATCCCTAAGCAGATTACAGGAGGCACAAGATACAAGGGAACTCACCCCTAAGCAGATTACAGGAGGCACAAGATACGAGGGAACTCACCCCTAAGCAGACTACAGGAGGCACAAGATACAAGGGAACTCACCCCTAAGCAGATTACAGGAGGCACAAGATACAAGGGAACTCACCCCTAAGCAGACTACAGGAGGCACAAGATACAAGATAACTCACCCCTAAGCAGACTACAGGAAGCACCCAGACGAGAGTTCTGCCGCATGATGGAACATTTCTGCTGAGAATTAGTAGCTGAGGTGAGACTCTTGTCAGAGACTGGTTGCCTGATAGTCTGCGGAGTCTGCGGAGGTCTGCTAATGTTTCTGGTTCACGGACGAACAAGTTTAAAACTGGAAATCAATGATGCGCACAATTTGAAGGATAATTAATAGAGTAATTATACCATGAAATTACATAAATTTACACAACAATAACAGTTTGCTTAAATAAATTCAGGAGGGGGGGGGGGGGAGAAGGTAGATAAAGTCCAATACAAAAAGTCTGAAAAACCAAACCCCAGATTTCAGACTTTATATAAGTCCCTGGGATTCATTTTATAGGTTGAGTGTATGTGTACATGAGGGAGAGTGGTGAGTGTATGTGTACATGAGGGAGAGTGGTGAGTGTATGTGTACGTGAGGGAGAGTGGTGAGTGTATGTGTACATGAGGGAGAGTGGTGAGTGTATGTGTACGTGAGGGTGAGTGGTGAGTGTATGTGTACATGAGGGAGAGTGGTGAGTGTATGTGTACATGAGGGTGAGTGGTGAGTGTATGTGTACATGAAGGAGAGTGGTGAGTGTATGTGTACATGAGGGAGAGTGGTGAGTGTATGTGTACGTGAGGGTGAGTGGTGAGTGTATGTGTACATGAGGGAGAGTGGTGAGTGTATGTGTACATGAGGGTGAGTGGTGAGTGTATGTGTACATGAAGGAGAGTGGTGAGTGTATGTGTACGTGAGGTAGAGTGGTGAGTGTATGTGTACATGAGGGAGAGTGGTGAGTGTATGTGTATATGAGGGTGAGTGGTGAGTGTATGTGTACATGAGGGTGAGTGGTGAGTGTATGTGTACATGAGGGTGAGTGGTGAGTGTATGTGTACATGAGGGAGAGTGGTGAGTGTATGTGTACATGAGGGAGAGTTGGTGAGTGTATGTGTACATGATGGTGAGTGGTGAGTGTATGTGTACATGATGGTGAGTTATGAGTGTATGTGTACATGAGGGAGAGTGGTGAGTGTATGTGTACGTGAGGTAGAATGGTGAGTGTATGTGTACATGAGGGAGAGTGGTGAGTGTATGTGTATATGAGGGTGAGTGGTGAGGGTATGTGTACATGAGGGTGAGTGGTGAGTGTATGTGTACATGAGGGTGAGTGGTGAGTGTATGTGTACATGAGGGTGAGTGGTGAGTGTATGTGTACATGAGGGTGAGTGGTGAGTGTATGTGTACATGAGGGAGAGTGGTGAGTGTATGTGTACGTGAGGTAGAGTGGTGAGTGTATGTGTACATGAGGTAGAGTGGGTGAGTGTATGTGTACATGAGGGTGAGTGGTGAGTGTATGTGTACATGAGGGAGAGTGGTGAGTGTATGTGTACATGAGGTAGAGTGGGTGAGTGTATGTGTACATATATGTACACTCCAGACCTGACTTGTGGTCTATGTTACTGGGTTTTATAATATTTTAGTGTGCCATCAAACGACCCGAGAAAATTGAAAATCTTATTCAGATCTTTGTAATTAGTTTCTCAACAGCTGAAGAGTGTGTGTGTGTGTGTGTGTGTGTGTGTGTGTGTGTGTGTGTGTGTGTGTGTGTGTGTGTGTGTGTGTGTGTACAGAACACTCTAAAGGGTGTGTGTGTGCACGGAACACTCTCAATTGTGTGTGTGTGTGCACACTAAACACTCTACTCTGTATTATGTATTACAAATGTGCTTCAATATTCTGTGCACAAATACACTATATATATTGATTATGGGTACAGCCAAACTTTACAGTTTCTCCTGTAGTTTTACCAATACATAATTTATGTATCTATCGATTCCCACTGTAACCTGTTGTAATGTTTATTGTATTATATAAATAACCATCTTTATTAATATTATTTTGATTAGTGTCATCAATTTTAAATTAGTAATTCAGGCTTCATAATCCTTGTAATACTGTCAAGGTATAAACTAGAGGTATACGTAGGATCAATAAAAATCTAATTGCCTTAAGTACAGTTTATGAGGACCACAATTGACTTGAGAATGGTCCAGGACGGACCGAAACGTCGTCGTCCCTTTACCTTCTAGTGTGTGGTCTGGTCAACATATTTCAACCACGTTATTTTGACTCTTCGTCTGCATACAGTTTATGAACTTTATATAAATGACTCAAAGTATTACACCACATTACAGTCTGTAGTGTACTTCAGTACAGTGTAGGTACAGTGATGTAGCTGAGATTAGCTTAGTATTTAGTCCTTATATCTTATTGACTTATATTTATTTCATATGTCATATGAGTGACTAACGCATAGTACATATAGTACTTATATGAGACCAATATTTAGAACGTTTGGTTAAACTCTTTCTAAATTATAATTCTTTCGCTTAGTCTTTTTTATTGAATTATCCATTAATTATTTAATATGTTGACCAATAATTAAAAAAAATATAAAACAATTGAGAACTTTAATCATGGGTCAAAAATATCCAGCGAAATATTTGCTGTGGAAAAAATAATATATTGACTCCATTGGCTTGTCTTAAGTGAATAACAAGTAATATTGACTCATTAAATATATATAAAATAACGTGATATATTAATTTTTGTATTTATCTTTTCATAAAATACATATTTAGTACAAGTTATTGACCCAAAAGGCTTATACGTTAAGCCTAATGACTACAGCCACGAGAGTGTGGAAATGACGAAGATTGAAATAATTGGATTCAATTAATTTAAATGATCAACAGTTAATATTTACTTATTGAGAATATGTATATTAATTAGCTATGAATATTTGTTTTATCATAAAATACAGATTTAATACAAGTTACAGACACAAAAAGCATAAATATTACAGGAATGTCGGACTCCATCGACAAAGGTATTATAAGTCCAGGTTGTGTAGTGGAGAAAATGTTCCAGGTTGTGTAGTAGAGAAAATGTTCCAGGTTGTGTAGTAGAGAAAATGTTCCAGGTTGTGTAGTAGAGAAAAAGTTCCAGGTTGTGTAGTAGAGAAAATGTTCCAGGTTGTGTAGTAGAGAAAATGTTCCAGGTTGTGTAGTAGAGAAAATGTTCCAGGTTGTGTAATAGAGAAAATGTTCCAGGTTGTGTAGTAGAGAAAATGTTCCAGGTTGTGTAGTGGAGAAAATGTTCCAGGTTGTGTAGTGGAGAAAATGTTCCTGGTTGTGTAGTAGAGAAAATGTTCCAGGTTGTGTAGTAGAGAAAATGTTCCAGGTTGTGTAGTAGAGAAAATCCTCCAGGTTGTGTAGTAGAGAAAAAGTTCCCGGTTGTGTAGTCGATAAAGCCTGACTTATGTACAGTTTACGTAAACCATCAAATGCTCATGAGATGAAAAAAAATCATTCTCAGGAACATCACCGTTCGTAAACAATGTGTTGAATCACCTCGTTATCCCCAAGATGACGAAAACAACGAAAAATCTCGTAAGTAAATTCGTTACTTGATGAATAGGGTCGAGGCAACGAGACCTGGTAACGATGGGTCTACCTATCTAAACTACCTGTGTTCTATTATTGGCCACTACGTAAGAAATCCGTCCTTCTAGCCTAACTATGAGCCCAAGCAACCAGAGTGTTCCAACCAGTCTGATGTACAACGTCAATAATGGTGAGCGTTTATGTGTCTTAATACGTTGCTTTTGTGACGTTGGCTAACGTGAGGCGGAGGCCAGGAGCTGCAACACGGCCCACTGAGAGTCTTAACTACGATGCTGTTCTGTTTTTTGGGTGTTTTATCAATATGGTTAAAGAAGCAAGGGTCTGAACACCTGTTTACTGATACTACGCTCTCCTCTGGTCCTGGTGGCAGGTGTTAGATCATTACACATATTTGATCAGGGGGTTTTGTAGGTGTTTCTTCCTTGCAGGTGTCTGGTGTTCAAACTTGCCTCCTTGCAGGTGTCTGGTGTTCAAACTTGCCTCCTTGCAGGTGTCTGGTGTTCAAACTTGCCTCCTTGCAGGTGTCTGGTGTTCAAACTTGCCTCCTTGCAGGTGTCTGGTGTTCAAACCTGCTTTCTTGCAGGTGTTTGGTGTACAAACCTGCCTCCTTGCAGGTGTCTGGTGTACAAACCTGCTTTCTTGCAGGTGTCTGGTATTCGAACCTGCTTTCTTGCAGGTGTCTGGTGTACAAACCTGCCTCCTTGCAGGTGTCTGGTGTTCAAACCTGCCTTCTTGCAGGTGTCTGGTGTTCAAACCTGCTTTCTTGCAGGTGTCTGGTGTACAAACCTGCCTCCTTGCAGGTGTCTGGTGTTCAAACCTGCCTCCTTGCAGGTGTCTGGTGTTCAAACCTGCTTTCTTGCAGGTGTCTGGTGTTCACACCTGCCTCCTTGCAGGTGTCTGGTGTTCAAACTTGCTTTCTTGCAGGTGTCTGGTGTTCAAACCTGCTTTCTTGCAGGTGTCTGGTGTACAAACCTGCCTCCTTGCAGGTGTCTGGTGTTCAAACCTGCTTTCTTGCAGGTGTCTGGTGTTCACACCTGCCTCCTTGCAGGTGTCTGGTGTTCAAACTTGCTTTCTTGCAGGTGTCTGGTGTTCAAACCTGCTTTCTTGCAGGTGTCTGGTGTACAAACCTGCCTCCTTGCAGGTGTCTGGTGTTCAAACCTGCCTCCTTGCAGGTGTCTGGTGTTCAAACCTGCTTTCTTGCAGGTGTCTGGTGTTCACACCTGCCTCCTTGCAGGTGTCTGGTGTTCAAACTTGCTTTCTTGCAGGTGTCTGGTGTTCAAACCTGCTTTCTTGCAGGTGTCTGGTGTACAAACCTGCCTCCTTGCAGGTGTCTGGTGTTCAAACCTGCTTTCTTGCAGGTGTCTGGTGTTCACACCTGCCTCCTTGCAGGTGTCTGGTGTTCAAACTTGCTTTCTTGCAGGTGTCTGGTGTTCAAACCTGCTTTCTTGCAGGTGTCTGGTGTACAAACCTGCCTCCTTGCAGGTGTCTGGTGTTCAAACCTGCTTTCTTGCAGGTGTCTGGTGTACAAACCTGCCTCCTTGCAGGTGTCTGGTGTACAAACCTGCTTTCTTGCAGGTGTCTGGTGTTCAAACCTGCTTTCTTGCAGGTGTCTGGTGTACAAACCTGCTTTCTTGCAGGTGTCTGGTGTACAAACCTGCTTCCTTGCAGGTGTCTGGTGTTCACATTTGCTTCCTTGCAGGTGTCTGGTGTTCAAACCTGCTTCCTTGCAGGTGTCTGGTGTTCAAACCTGCCTCCTTGCAGGTGTCTGGTGTTCAAACCTGCTTTCTTGCAGGTGTCTGGTGTTCACACCTGCCTCCTTGCAGGTGTCTGGTGTTCAAACTTGCTTTCTTGCAGGTGTCTGGTGTTCAAACCTGCTTTCTTGCAGGTGTCTGGTGTACAAACCTGCCTCCTTGCAGGTGTCTGGTGTACAAACCTGCCTCCTTGCAGGTGTCTGGTATTCAAACTTGCTTTCTTGCAGGTGTCTGGTGTTCAAACCTGCTTTCTTGCAGGTGTCTGGTGTACAAACCTGCTTACTTGCAGGTGTCTGGTGTACAAACCTGCTTTCTTGCAGGTGTCTGGTGTACAAACCTGCTTCCTTGCAGGTGTCTGGTGTTCAAACCTGCTTCCTTACAGGTGTCTGGTGTTCACACCTGCTTCCTTGCAGGTGTCTGGTGTACAAACCTGCCTCCTTGCAGGTGTCTGGTGTACAAACCTGCCTCCTTGCAGGTGTCTGGTATTCAAACTTGCTTTCTTGCAGGTGTCTGGTGTTCAAACCTGCTTTCTTGCAGGTGTCTGGTGTACAAACCTGCTTTCTTGCAGGTGTCTGGTGTACAAACCTGCTTCCTTGCAGGTGTCTGGTGTTCACACCTGCTTCCATGCAGGTGTCTGGTGTTCAAACCTGCTTCCTTGCAGGTGTCTGGTGTTCAAACCTGCTTCCTTGCAGGTGTCTGGTGTTCAAACCTGCCTCCTTGCAGGTGTCTGGTGTACAAACCTGCCTCCTTGCAGGTGTCTGGTTTACAAACCTGCATTCTTGAAGTAGTCTGGTGTACAAACCTGCCTCCTTGCAGGTGTCTGGCATTCAAACCTGCCTTCTTGCAGGTGTCTGGTGTACAAACCTGCCTCCTTGCAGGTGTCTGGTATTCAAACTTGCTTTCTTGCAGGTGTCTGGTGTACAAACCTGCTTTCTTGCAGGTGTCTGGTGTACAAACCTGCTTCCTTGCAGGTGTCTGGTGTTCACACCTGCTTCCTTGCAGGTGTCTGGTGTTCAAACCTGCTTCCTTGCAGGTGTCTGGTGTTCAAACCTGCCTCCTTGCAGGTGTCTGGTGTACAAACCTGCCTCCTTGCAGGTGTCTGGTTTACAAACCTGCATTCTTGAAGTAGTCTGGTGTACAAACCTGCCTCCTTGCAGGTGTCTGCCATTCAAACCTGCCTTCTTGCAGGTGTCTGGTGTACAAACCTGTTATTGACATTGAGGTCCATGTGTAGTGGAAGCGTCCTTCTAACATGACTCAAGTGTATTGACGACTTGAGTGTGTGTGTGTTACGCAGTATTGAAACACACTTAAGAAAGCTCCGTATCACTTGTAACTTTTAAACCAAAAAAATACAATCAAATAGACCCAAACCCATTTCTTTTAGGGAGAGCAGACAGCCCAAACTGGGTAGCCAGCAGACACAAGGTGTGAAGCCATAAATAAATGTCTCACTCCACTTCCTGGTTCAATTTACATTCATAATGCGCCTGAGTAAAATGACACCTCCAAAATTGAGTCATGAATAAAATAGTGAATAATTAAGGAGGTGTTTAATAAGTGTGTTCCGGTGAGAGAGAGAGAGAGAGAGAGAGGTCGAGCCGCAGCCACCAAGATGCTGCGGGATTTAATTAAAAAAGTAATTGAAAGTGAAATTTATGTTTTGGAAAATGACTTTAATGGGAAGTAATTTTAAATGTTCGCAGTAGTGAAGATGGTGCTTCTGAGGGAGGAGGAGTTATCTCTCTCTCTTTCTCTCTCACTCTGTCTGTCTCTCTGTCTCTCTCTCTCTGTCTCTCATTCTCTCTCTCTCTCTGTCTCTCATTCTCTCTCTCTCTCTCTCTCTCTCTGTCTCTCTCTCTCTCTCTCTCTCTCTCTCTCTCTCCTCTCTCTCTCTCTCTCTCTCTCTCTCTTCTCTCTCTCTCTCTCTCTCTCTCTCTCTCTCTCTCTCTCTCTCTCTCTCTCTCTCTCTCTCTCTCCTCTCTCTCTCTCTCCTCTCTCTCTCTCTCTCTCTCTCTCTCTCTCTCTCTCTCTCTCTCTCTCTCTCTCTCTCTCTCTCTCTCTCTCTCTCTCTCTCTCTCTCTCTCCTCTCCCTCCCTCTCTCGCCCTCTCTCCCCCTCTCTCTCTCTCTCTCTCTCTCTCTCTCTCTCTCTCTCTCTCTCTCTCTCTCCTCTCTCTCTCTCTCTCTCTCTCCCTCCCTCTCTCCTCTCTCCCCCCCCTCTCTCTCTCTCTCCCTCTCTCTCTCTCTCTCTCTCTCTCTTCTCTCTCTCTCTCTCTCTCTCTCTCTCTCTCTCTCTCTCTCTCTCCCTCCCTCTCTCCTCTCTCCCCCCTCTCTCTCTCTCTCTCTCTCTCTCTCTCTCTCTCTCTCTCTCTCTCTCTCTCTCTCTCTCTCTCTCTCTCTCTCTCTCTCTCTCTCTCTCTCTCTCTCTGCCCATTAACCATATATTTCGTTTCCTCCTGTTCTCTCTCTCTCTCTCGTATCATTCCTCTTCATTGAGGGAGTCAGAGAAGTGGACCAGTAAGGGTAAACACGACCATAAATCCCTTAAGGAGTGGAGGTCCAGGTTGCTGTGTCAGGAAGACTTGCACCAGAGCAAGAAATATTGCTCAAGTTCATTCTTGTTTTTCACTTGCCAGAGGGAAAAAAGATCCCAGAGAGTGTGTACAGCGTCTGTGGCACGTCAGGAGGAAGATGGAGCTTTGTTAGGTGATGTAGCCACAGACAGGTGTGACAGGGAGACATAGAAGCCATGTGAAGCAACGTGACACAGGTGTGACTGTGAGACATAGAAGCCATGTGAAGCAGCCACATACAGGTGTGACAGGGAGACATAGACATAGAAGCCATGTAAAGCAGCCACACACAGGTGTAATAGTGAGACATAGAAGCCATGTGAAGCAACGTGACACAGGTGTGAGGGATGTGACACAGTTGTCACGAGTCAAAGATGTATAGACTTTAAGCTCTATTAACCAGCTTCTGAAGAAAATTGCCTCTTACAACGAGTCTGAACTTAGTTAGAGGAACTGTGAATAGTGCTATTAACTCCTATCACCTGGGTCAGCTCCTTCACAGTATATGAAGTATACCATCACTCACAGGAGCAGTATACCATCACTCACAGGAGCAGTATACCATCACTCACAGGAGCAGTATACCATCACTCACAGGAGCAGTATACCATCACTCACAGGAGCAGTATACCATCACTCACAGGAGCAGTATACCATCACTCACAGGAGCAGTATACCAGCACTCACAGGAGCAGTATACCATCACTCACAGGAGCAGTATACCATCACTCACAGGAGCAGTATACCATCACTCACAGGAGCAGTATATCATCACTCACAGGAGCAGTATACCATCACTCACAGGAGCAGTATACCAACACTCACAGGAGCAGTATACCAACACTCACAGGAGCAGTATACCAACACTCACAGGAGCAGTATACCAACACTCACAGGAGCAGTATACCATCACTCACAGGAGCAGTATACCATCACTCACAGGAGCAGTATACCAACACTCACAGGAGCAGTATACCAACACTCACAGGAGCAGTATACCAACACTCACAGGAGCAGTATACCAACACTCACAGGAGCAGTATATCAACACTCACAGGAGCAGTATACCATCACTCACAGGAGCAGTATACCAACACTCACAGGAGCAGTATACCAACACTCACAGGAGCAGTATACCAAACACTCACAGGAGCAGTATACCAACACTCACTGGAGCAGTATACCAACACTCACAGGAGCAGTATACCATCACTCACAGGAGCAGTATACCAACACTCACACGAGCAGTATACCAACACTCACAGGAGCAGTATACCAACACTCACAGGAGCAGTATACCAACACTCACAGGAGCAGTATACCAACACTCACAGGAGCAGTATACCAACACTCACAGGAGCAGTATACCAACACTCACAGGAGCAGTATACCAACACTCACAGGAGCAGTATACCATCACTCACAGGAGCAGTATACCAGAGTATCCTTCACCAAAAAGAGTTTCTTCTTAAAAGTCAAAGTTAACGGGATTCAGCAATATATACTTGGGGGAAAAATCCACATTGGAAGACTTTATCTGGAGTCCTAAATGATCTTAATCAGGTCTCTGTAGTGTGTGTGTGTGTGTGTGTGTGTGTGTGTGTGTGTGTGTGTGTGTGTGTGTGTGTGGTGTGTGTGTGTGTGTGGTGTGTGTGTTGTGGTGTGTGTGTGTGTGTTTGTGTGGTGTGTGTGTGTGTGTGTGTGTGTGTGTGTGTGTGTGTGTGTGTGTGTGTGTGTGTGTGTGTGTGTGTGTGTGTGTGTGTACTCACCTAATTGTACTCACCTAATTGTGCTTGCGGGGGTTGAGCTCTGGCTCTTTGGTCCCGCCTCTCAACCGTCAATCAACTGGTGTACAGATTCCTGAGCCTATTGGGCTCTATCATATCTACATTTGAAACTGTGAATGGAGTCAGCCTCCACCACATCACTTCCTAATGCATTCCATTTGCTAACTACTCTGACACTGAAAAAGTTCTTTCTAACGTCTCTGTGGCTCATTTGGGTACTCAGCTTCCACCTGTGTCCCCTTGTTCGCGTCCCACCAGTGTTGAAAAGTTCATCCTTGATTACCCGGTCGATTCCCCTGAGGATTTTGTAGGTTGTGATCATGTCCCCCCTGTGTGTGTGTGTGTGTGTGTTTGTGGTGTGTGTGTGTGTGTTGTGTGTGGTGTGTGTGTGTGTGTGTGTGTGTGTGTGTGTGTGTGTGTGTGTGTGTGTGTGTGTGTGTGTGTGTGTGTGTGGTGTGTGTGTGTGTTTGTGTGGTGTGTGTGTACTTACCTAATTTACCTAATTTACCTAATTGTGCTTGCGGGGGTTGAGCTCTGGCTCTTTGGTCCCGCCTCTCAACCGTCAATCAACTGGTGTACAGATTCCTGAGCCTATTGGGCTCTATCATATCTACATTTGAAACTGTGAATGGAGTCAGCCTCCACCACATCACTTCCTAATGCATTCCATTGCTAACTACTCTGACA
>NC_059619.1:993340-1088340 GCF_020424385.1 Procambarus clarkii
CCGGTGGGACGCCACACAGGTGGGACGCCACACCGGTGGGACGCCACACCGGTGGGACGCCACACCGGTGGGACGCCACACCGGTGGGACGCCACACCGGTGGGACGCCACACCTCAGGGTAAATAGGCCGTAATACCGTAGTGAAAATGGGTGCTACTGGTGCAAATATGACACATTTTCCCATCGTTCTCTTGGGATTCGGAGGAGGTGAGGACGATGATGTACTAAAGATGTATTTGTATTTTTTTCAGGAATTTTCCAACGCAGCTCCAAGCCTCTGGCGGGTCCTCTAAGTGTTATTCGTTTATGTGAGATCAATTGTCTCAGCCCGCCAAACACACGACCAAACTACGACATTTCTACAACATTTGAACAAGTTTTAACACCTCCTAATACGTTGTAACAACCCAGCAAGTTGTAAGAACGTTCTAACAGTCATAAAAACGTTATAACAAGATGTAACAACTTCATTACAAGTTGTAACAAGCGGAAACTAGAGACAATTACGTTCTGTGTTTGTAGGGTTCGATGACTTAGAGAAGATAGTATATGTTTAACTACAAATACTATAGGGAGCCGGCGGCTAAGCGGACAGAACACTGGACGCGTGATCCTGTGGTCCCGGGTTCGATCCCGGCCGCCGGCGAGACACAATGGGCAGACTTTCTTTAACCTTGATGCCCCCTGTTACCTAGCAGTAAAATAGGTACCTAGGAGTTAGTCAGCTGTCACGGGTTGCTTCCTGGGGTTGGAGGCCTGGTCGAGGACCGGGCCGCGGGGACACTAAAGCCCCGAAATCAATCATCTCAAGATAACACCAAATGAGGGTCAGGCAGTAGATGTCACAGGTGAGGTTGATCTCGTTAATGATGTTGAAAGGTTGCTGGTTAACACCTTTAATGTGTTAAATTAAGTATATTAGATAAATTTAATATTAAGTAGAGCAATTAAAGTTCTAAGAGAACTGAAGAATATATATATTCTGATCATGATAAGTATTTATGATTGACTCAGTCACTGGCATTATTAACTCCAAGCAAAAATTCAGAAAACAGGTAATATTATTTGTTAAAATTTCTTAGGAATTGGTACATTCAGTAATATATTGGGAAAATTTCTCATTCTATATTTGGAACTCTAAACCATTAAGAAGTGTCCTGTAAGAAAATTGTTTGATTTTGTAAAAGGTATTTCTGGACATAAATTTGATTGTACAATTAAGATCATTAACTTTGTTATTTAATCCTTATATGCAAATATTTCTTATTTTAAAAGTTTTAATATTTGTATTAATGAATTGTGCTAACATTATTTTAGAACTTTTTAGAACTTTTTGTTCAGGTTTCTATTTTCATATTTAATAGTTTACTGTAATGAACAAATTGATGGAGTTGGAATGGGATGAACTTTGGCTCTCTCCTGATAATGTTCACATTTGTTCTTATGAACATTTTTGACTTGATAAATGACCTTCTACTGAACAAGTTTTGTTCATAAAACGTACCTAGACAACACCTTTACTTACTATATACACTAAAGAAGTTAGTAATGTTATTAACTATAAAGATGATTTAAATTATGATCATATATAAATTTCAGTTCTAAATGTGTATTAAACAAATTGTTGTAATTTCTCAGTATAAAAATAATTAATGATAATGGCTTTAAATTCTTTCCTGTATACAGAACCATCGTTAACTAGTTCAGGTCTTAATTCTGATTCTTTCTTATTTATTTAAGAGGAATTCAACCACAACTCTTGTCAGCAGAGATTATTCTCTCTTTCACGCAGAAATCACAATAGCCTGATGCATCAAGTGAACAAATCCACAAAGGCCGCGATGAGCCTTGTATATCTGTTCATTTGATGCATCAGGCTATTGTGATTTCTGTGTGTAATGAAGTAAGGGTAGAACAGGTTGTTAACAGAGCCCGGGTGCATGGGGGGAAAATTGTGTAAAACCCTGGTTTGTGTCTCGGAGAGGCTGCAGGATCCTCGTGAGGGCAGTAGCACTCCAGGTTACAGTTCTTTTAACCATGTCGCGGCGCAATCGACTAATCTACATCCCGGACGTAAGTTCGAACCTGCATCACGGCCCTTGTGGACTTGTTTATTCTCTCTTCTTAATTTGGTAGAATATCGATCCCAAAATCAGATTTTTAAGAAAGTTTCTTTTTCTTATAAGGGTTATCTTGAGGTTATCTTGAGGTGATTTCGGAGCTTTAGTGTCCCCGCGGCCCGGTCCTCGACCAGGCCTCCACCCCCAGGAAGCAGCCCGTGACAGCTGACTAACTCCCAGGTACCTATTTACTGCTAGGTAACAGGGGCATTCAGGGTGAAAGAAATTTTGCCCATTTGTTTCTGCCTCGTGCGGGAATCGAACCCGCGCCATAGAATTACGAGTCCTGCGCGCTATCCACCAGGCTACGAGGCCCCTCATGTGGTTACCCTTTCATCTTGTACAAGTTCTTGAAATATTCTTTAGAATTAAAATTTATCTCGTCTTTAAAATTTTTGCTATTAGGAAATATAATTTTTACACAACATTACCTAACTATGTGTGATTTAGCTTAAAAATCCTCTCAGTCTGCCTCAACAATTCTCTCTCCACAAGAACGCTAAATTTATTTTTAAGATTTATGATGAAATCGGTTTTTATTTTAAATTTATTTTTTACGTTGAGAAATAATAGCAATTTATTTAATTCGCATTTAGCTATCGTGCTAAACTTTTGTATTCCAGTGTTGTATATTTTACAGCTGTATTCTACAGCTGTATTCTACAGCTGTTCATACAGCTGTAGTACAGGACCTTGTAGTACAGTGTCAGACATATTACAAGTTCCAGCAGGAATTTTATAGCATACTGTAACATCAGAAATGTTTGTACTACTGATTAACTGTGTCTAAACCATCGTTCTCTAAAATTATAGAGAATAGTTCTTCAACTGCCAATCCGTTCTGTGAGTCTGACTTGGAAATTACTAATCATCTCAGTGGCTTCCTTGATCTTAGATTAACGGGTTTCGCTGTATATTAACCAGCGTCGTCCTGGGCTGAGGAAAAACGACTCCTCTGCATAGCTTTAAGGAGGTGGGAGGCAATCTGGTTATCTTCAGTTTCCCCTTTGTAATATCATTTTGTTGTTATCTGTGTACGTTTTCTCTTGGAGTTGTGTTATTGTGATTATTTTGATCTCCTGTCACACCTGTCCTCCTGTCTACCCGTCACACCTGTCCTCCTGTCTGCCCGTCACACGTGTCCTCCGGTCTACCCGTCACACCTGTCCGCCTGTCTATCCGTCACACCTGTCCTCCTGTCTACCCGTCACACCTGTCCTCCTGTCTGCCCGTCACACCTGTCCTCCTGTCTGCCCGTCACACCTGTCCTCCTGTCTACCCGTCACACCTGTCCTCCTGTCTGCCCGTCACACCTGTCCTCCTGTCCTTTCTACCCGTCCCACCTGTCTGCCCGTCACACTGTCACAGTTCTCTCAATAAACGTGTCAAAATGTCAACCCAATTCGATAAAAATCAGCATTTCCAATAAACTTTGGACGGGCTCCAATATCGCCAACGGTTAACCATATACATTAACCCGCAGCGAAGCTCTCAATGTATTACCAGTTCCGAACCGGTTTATAATTGTCTATCTTGGTGTATATAAGGAATATACACACACACACATATATATATATATATATATATATATATATATATATATATATATATATATATATATATATATATATATATATATATATATATATATATATATATATCTATATTTATATATTCCTCGTTCATATAAACCATATATTATATATTTTGGAGGAAATGTTTATATAAACATTTCCTCCAAAAACTATGAACGGTAAATATCCTTCACCCAAAAAAAAAATAATTAATAGCCGGGTTTCTAGGATTTCCGAAATTTACGCCTTAAATGATATGTTTTTGGTGGAGTTTTGAGGGAGTCCGGTTGAAGGTAAGAGATTTTCTTGGTGGCTGGGCTCTTATCCGGCCATTACGAGGACCGGTCGACCGGCCGAGTGGTTTTACGAGATTAAGAATATCGGGAAACTGTTGTGGGAGGAGCGGCTGGCGTCTCTCCGCCCGACCCGCTGATCGGAGTGTGTCTGTTCCACTGAAGGTGTTCACTAACAGCTTATTAGACATGCTGGTGGTAGTTATGGGCACGTGAGTCCTCATTGGTTAACCCATCGTCAGCAGGAGCCAATAAGCTCTGAGCTCCGGGGCACGTAAGTCGCCACTTAAGGAGCTTCAAGATGTCCCGTTAAAGTCTGTCTTTTACTGTCCAATTTTCTGGGTATTGTCTGCCAGTTTTAGTGTCGGGTTTATGTGTTGCGTCTCAAGTATTTTATTATTTGAAGCTGTGTTATATTACCCCGGAGTGTTCCTCCTTCACAGTCTTTCTTATACAGCGCCAGCTTCATTATATATGACTGTTTACTGTTATATATGACTGTTTATCATTATATGTGACTGTTTATCATTATATGTGACTGTTTATCATTATATATGACTGTTTATCATTATATATGACTGTTTATCATTATATATGACTGTTTATCATTATATGTGACTGTTTATCATTATATGTGACTGTTTATCATTATTTGTGACTGTTTATCATTATATGTGACTGTTTATCATTATATATGACTGTTTATCATTATATGTGACTGTTTATCATTATATATGACTGTTTATCATTATATATGACTGTTTATCATTATATGTGACTGTTTATCGTTATATATGACTGTTTATCGTTATATATGACTGTTTATCATTATATGTGACTGTTTATCATTATATGTGACTGTTTATCATTATATGTGACTGTTTATCATTATATGTGACTGTTTATCATTATATATGACTGTTTATCATTATATATGACTGTTTATCATTATATGTGACTGTTTATCGTTATATATGACTGTTTATCGTTATATATGACTGTTTATCATTATATGTGACTGTTTATCATTATATGTGACTGTTTATCATTATATGTGACTGTTTATCATTATATATGACTGTTTATCATTATATATGACTGTTTATCATTATATGTGACTGTTTATCGTTATATATGACTGTTTATCATTATATGTGACTGTTTATCATTATATATGACTGTTTATCATTATATGTGACTGTTTATCATTATTTGTGACTCGGTTTTCATTATAACTGTTTACCATCATATGTGACTAGTACATCTGACTGTACATCACGAAAATAAACACGTGATTAAAAATGTGACTGTCAGACCACGGAGGAAAATTGAAACAGGAATTTCCTTAAGTACTTTCGTATATTAATACATCTTCAGAAGGAGTCCTTCTGAAGATGTATTAAAATACGCAAGTACTTAAGGCATTTCCTGTTTCAATTTTCCTCCGTGGTCTGACAATGTCATATATATATATATATATATATATATATATTATATATATATATATATATATATATATATATATATATATATATATACACATATATATATATATATATATATATATATATATATATATATATATATATATATATATATATATATCCACTCCAACGGACGTGAACCGAAGGTTGTGATGGTGCAAGTGAATGCAATATATGCACAATGAAATCCCATTATCGTGATGCATCAGTGTGAAAATCAGTAGAAGATGAGTGGATGAGTCCCCCCCCCCCCAACAACTCCAATGGAGCTTCCATGCTCTTTAAATAAATAAGTCTTTATTCATTTTAGGGGGATACCCGGCGTGGCCCGGGTCTGTTTTCTACGTGTCCATCTATATAATCTTCTATCCATCAATCCATCTATTTCTCCGTCTGCCCATTCATCTATCTACCCCTTCATCTATCTATATACATGTATCCATAGAATGTTTTTTTGTGGGTAAACTCAAGTATTTTTGCCTTTTATTTGTGTGGGCCAAAGAAAACGATATTAAAAAAAATAAGGGAGAGGGGGTAAACCCATGGAGAGGAAATAGGTCATGGTAGCTTTTAATATCTCCAACAATTACCCAGTAATGCAGAGTAGAGAAATGCCATACAGGAATCTATTATAACTCGACGAGGAGTCAGGCATACGAGGCAGGGGATAAAGTTAGGTTATTAATTAATAAGACGCCTATATCAACTTTACTAATAGTGAGGGGCGAAAGTTGATCATTAGAACACTCTTTTGTAAAGTTACTAATTAAATAAAGTTGTCTAATAGAAAATAAACATAAAAATAAAATATAAAAAATAAAACTTGTAAAATATTTAAAACAATATTGCAAAGTTTAAATAAAAATAATACAAATAATAAATAAAAACTTTAGAAATTTGAAATAAAATTATTTAAATAGTTAATAAACATATAAAAATTTAGGACACATTAAAAGTTACTAATTCCATCAAACAATCATAATTCTTACAACTAATCCACTGGAAAAAATAGTGTGTTTTGATGCACTCCATTCGAACCCATGATTGTCAATGGTAATACATAGAAATACTGCACTAGATGGTTCTGATGTTCTGATTACAAAAGTATGGAAATGCTTAGTTGGTGTACATAGTCACAGACCTCGCTTGGACCAGAGTACACGAAGCTTGGTAAGGAAGTGCACAAGTTCCTAATTAAAGTTAATTTTATTGTCTTACTCTTTTTGAAAACTGAATTAACATTTAAAATCTTGAAAATGTAGAAAACTGATCTAATGCAATCTAATTCTAATTCTAATAATCAATCAATCTAATTCCTGCCATTGTCCAGCCACCCCGTCCTTCTAAGGTTTCACAACGTTAAAAAATTGTCGTACTAAAGTGCCTTTATCCTAACCTACCAGAGGACCCAAAACAGAAAACAGGAAATTATGTCACCTTCGCGAGTCGCTTCCATTTTCTAGTAGGACAATTTTTTGGCCTTAGGGAGAGTATACGTCAAAATGCGACGTGCTATGAGGTGCCCAGACTGGTCTAACAACGATTGGTCTCTCGTGTCACTTAGCCGTCAAGGAGAGACGCCGAGAAGACGTAGACCACTCAGCTAAGACAACAGCAGGAACAGCTGCTATGTATCATCATGACTGAAGAGCCGGAGCCGGTCGGCCGAGCGGACAGCACCCTGGACGTGTGATCCTGTGGTCCCGGGTTCGATCCCGGGCGCCGGCGAGAAACAATGGGCAGAGTTTCTTTCACCCTATGCCCCTGTTACCTAGCAGTAAAATAGGTACCTGGGAGTTAGTCAGCTGTCACGGGCTGCTTCCTGGGGGTGGAGGCCTGGTCGAGGACCGGGCCGCGGGGACACTAAAGCCCCGAAATCATCTCAAGATAACCTCAAAATGACTCGTCAAGTTGGGGGGGGGGGGAGCAGGGGAATAATAACATTGAGCACTAATTTACTGCAACATGAAAGCTGTCAGTCATGCTAGCGTTATGCAATATTATTTCCTGTTCTCCTGTTTCCATCAACATTGGTAACGCGGTTTATATATTTTAGTGTTCCATGAAAATTTTAAGTTTCCAGGGAAACTTTTGAAAGTTTTGTAGGGAAATTTATCATTTATTTATTAAATATTTTATTTTTATTTGTTTTCACGAATGAAATGTTATTAAAATATGACAAGAGGGGAGAGAAGGGATGTGTCAAGGTAGGGGGTGGGGAGGGATGTGTCAAGGTAGGGGGTGGGGAGGGATGTGTCAAGGTAGGGGGTGGGGAGGGATGTGTCAAGGTAGGGGGTGGGGAGGGATGTGTCAAGGTAGGGGGTGGGGAGGGATGTGTCAAGGTAGGGGGTGGGGAGGGATGTGTCAAGGTAGGGGGTGGGGAGGAATGTGTCAAGGTAGGGGTGGGGAGGGATGTGTCAAGGTAGGGGTGGGGAGGGATGTGTCAAGGTAGGGGTGGGGAGGGATGTGTCAAGGTAGGGGTGGGGAGGGATGTGTCAAGGTAGGGTTGGGGAGGGATGTGTCAAGGTAGGGGGTGGGGAGGGATGTGTCAAGGTAGGGGGTGGGGAGGGATGTGTCAAGGTAGGGGTGGTGGGGAGGAATGTGTCAAGGTAGGGGGTGGGGAGGGATGTGTCAAGGTAGGGGGTGGGGAGGGATGTGTCAAGGTAGGGGTGGGGAGGGATGTGTCAAGGTAGGGGTGGGGAGGGATGTGTCAAGGTAGGGGTGGGGAGGGATGTGTCAAGGTAGGGGTGGGGAGGGATGTGTCAAGGTAGGGTTGGGGAGGGATGTGTCAAGGTAGGGGGTGGGGAGGGATGTGTCAAGGTAGGGGGTGGGGAGGGATGTGTCAAGGTAGGGGTGGTGGGGAGGAATGTGTCAAGGTAGGGGGTGGGGAGGGATGTGTCAAGGTAGGGGGTGGGGAGGGATGTGTCAAGGTAGGGGTGGGGAGGGATGTGTCAAGGTAGGGTTGGGGAGGGATGTGTCAAGGTAGGGGGTGAGGAGGGATGTGTCAAGGTAGGGGGTGGGGAGGAATGTGTCAAGGTAGGGGGTGGGGAGGGATGTGTCAAGGTAGGGGTGGGGAGGGATGTGTCAAGGTAGGGGGTGAGGAGGGATGTGTCAAGGTAGGGGGTGGGGAGGAATGTGTCAAGATAGGGGGTGGGGAGGGATGTGTCAAGGTAGGGGTGGGGAGGGATGTGTCAAGGTAGGGGGTGGGGAGGGATGTGTCAAGGTAGGGGGTGGTGGGGAGGGATGTGTCAAGGTAGGGGTGGTGGGGAGGGATGTGTCAAGGTAGGGGTGGTGGGGAGGGATGTGTCAAGGTAGAGGTGGTGGGGAGGGATGAGTCAAGGTAGGGGTGAGGATCGAGGAATGTGTCAAGGTAGGGAGTGGGGAGGAATGTGTCAAGGTAGGGGGTGGTGGGGAGGGATGTGTCAAGGTAGGGGGTGGGGAGGGATGTGTCAAGGTAGGGGGTGGGGAGGGATGTGTCAAGGTAGGGGGTGGGGAGGAATGTGTCAAGGTAGGGGGTGGGGAGGAATGTGTCAAGGTAGGGTTGGGGAGGGATGTGTCAAGGTAGGGGGTGAGGAGGGATGTGTCAAGGTAGGGGGTGGGGAGGAATGTGTCAAGGTAGGGGGTGGGGAGGGATGTGTCAAGGTAGGGGTGGGGAGGGATGTGTCAAGGTAGGGGGTGGGGAGGGATGTGTCAAGGTAGGAGGTGGGGAAGGATGTGTCAAGGTAGGGGTGGTGGGAAGGGATGTGTCAAGGTAGGGGGTGGGGAGGGATGTGTCAAGGTAGGGGTGGGGAGGGATGTGTCAAGGTAGGGGGTGGGGAGGGATGTGTCTAGGTAGGGGTGGGGAGGAATGTGTCAAGGTAGGGGGTGGGGAGGGATGTGTCAAGGTAGGGGTGGGGAGGAATGTGTCAAGGTAGGGGGTGGGGAGGGATGTGTCAAGGTAGGGGTGGGGAGGGATGTGTCAAGGTAGGGGGTGGGGAGGAATGTGTCAAGGTAGGGGGTGGGGAGGGATGTGTCAAGGTAGGGGTGGGGAGGGATGTGTCAAGGTAGGGGGTGGGGAGGGATGTGTCAAGGTAGGGGGTGGGGAAGGATGTGTCAAGGTAGGGGTGGTGGGAAGGGATGTGTCAAGGTAGGGGTGGTGGGAAGGGATGTGTCAAGGTAGGGGGTGGGGAGGGATGTGTCAAGATAGGGGGTGGGGAGGGATGTGTCAAGGTAGGGGTGGGGAGGGATGTGTCAAGGTAGGGTTAGGTAGAAACACTAATTTATATTTTAGAATAAACCGATTTTTAATACACAGTATTTTAAAATTGATGAATGTGTCTTGGGAGGGCGGCCGCTGCTTTAACCAGCCTAGTGTGAGGACGGCCGCTGCTTTAACCAGCCTAGTGTGAGGACGGCCGCTGCTTTAACCAGCCTAGTGTGAGGACGGCCGCTGCTTTAACCAGCCTAGTGTGAGGACGGCCGCTGCTTTAACCAGCCTAGTGTGAGGACGGCCGCTGCTTTAACCAGCCTAGTGTGAGGACGGCCGCTGCTTTAACCAGCCTAGTGTGAGGACGGCCGCTGCTTTAACCAGCCTAGTGTGAGGACGGCCGCTGCTTTAACCAGCCTAGTGTGAGGACGGCCGCTGCTTTAACCAGCCTAGTGTGAGGACGGCCGCTGCTTTAACCAGCCTAGTGTGAGGACGGCCGCTGCTTTAACCAGCCTAGTGTGAGGACGGCCGCTGCTTTAACCAGCCTAGTGTGAGGACGGCCGCTGCTTTAACCAGCCTAGTGTGAGGACGGCCGCTGCTTTAACCAGCCTAGTGTGAGGACGGCCGCTGCTTTAACCAGCCTAGTGTGAGGACGCGTTGTGCAGTGAGGAACTACGACCCTCATTAGGCGCCTATTGGAAAACCATTGAATGTTCAGGCTCCTCAGTTTGGGCATTAAACTCACCTTTTGTCTTAAGCAACACTAATGACCTCTGAAGCAACACTAATGACCTCTGAAGCAACACTAATGACCTCTGAAGCAACACTAATGACCTCTGAAGCAACATTAATGACCTCTGAAGCAACACTATTGACCCCTGAAGCAACACTAATGACCTCAGAAGCAACACTAATGACCTCAGAGGCAACACTAATGACCTCTAAAGCAACACTAATGACCTCAGAGGCAACACTAATGACCTCTGAAACAACACTAATGACCTCAGAAGCAACACTAATGACTGAAGCAACACTAATGACCTCAGAAGCAACACTAATGACCTCAGAGGCAACACTAATGACCTCTAAAGCAACACTAATGACCTCAGAGGCAACACTAATGACCTCTGAAACAACACTAATGACCTCAGAAGCAACACTAATGACTGAAGCAACACTAATGACCTCAGAAGCAACACTAATGACCTCAGAGGCAACACTAATGACCTCTAAAGCAACACTAATGACCTCAGAGGCAACACTAATGACCTCTGAAGCAACACTAATGACCTCAGAAGCAACACTAATGACTGAAGCAACACTAATGACCTCAGAAGCAACACTAATGACCTCAGAACCAACACTAATGACCTCAGAAGCAACACTAATGACCTCAGAAGCAACACTAATGACCTCTGAAGCAACACTAATGACCTAACGACACCGAATCTTTACATCAAATTAAACCCAGAGTTCATGGGAGCAGATTTGTATTAAAGTTTTCTAATATAACTTAAAAGTCTCGTGACAGAGAGAAAGTTGTTCACTAATGTTATAATTCGTGTGACGAACTTAACAAGTTAACGAGGCTGAACAACACTTCCACATGTATAACCAATTATGTATAATTTCCGTCGTTAATTTTCACACAAGTTAAAGCCAACATATGTAGATAATTATGAATATGAATTTTTACAATTATTTCTCTCTCATGAGTTTACAGTAACACAGTATAGTGTTGAATGGGGGTAAGTTTACACGGCACTAAGAACTAGCTTTACTATTCACAGGATGCAAGTCACAATAGTTTACTGAATCCTGGACGCCACAGAGTCTGAGAACAGCAGTTACATAACACAAAATGAACTGAAGGAATTAATACGTAATGGTTCTGTCAATGGTGTACTGGGTGATCTAAGCTGGTCAAGGTTACAAGATATCGTGTACTGGATGACCTAAGCTGGTTCAAGTAGTAAGATATCGTGTACTGGATGACCTAAGCTGGTTCAGGTAGTAAGATATCGTGTACTGGATGACCTAAGCTGGTTCAGGTAGTAAGATATCGTGTACTGGATGACCTAAGCTGGTCCAGGTAGTAAGATATCGTGTACTGGATGACCTAAGCTGGTCAAGGTTGCAAGATATCGAGTACTGGATGACCTAAGCTGGTTCAGGTAGTAAGATATCGTGTACTGGATGACCTAAGCTGGTCCAGGTAGTTAGATATCGTGTACTAGATGACCTAAGCTGGTCCAGGTAGTAAGATATCGTGTACTGGGTGACCTAAGCTGGTCCAGGTTGCAAGATATCGTGTACTGGATGATCTAAGCTGGTCCAGATAGTTAGATATCGTGTACTAGATGGCCTAAGCTGGTCCAGGTAGTTAGATATCGTGTACTGGGTGACCTAAGCTGGTTCAGGTAGTAAGATATCGTGTACTGGATAACCTAAGCTGGTCCAGGTAGTAAGATATCGTGTACTGGGTGACCTAAGCTGGTCCAGGTAGTAAGATATCGTGTACTGGGTGACCTAAGCTGGTCCAGGTAGTAAGATATCGTGTACTGGATGACCTAAGCTCGTCCAGGTAGTAAGATATCGTGTACTGGGTGACCTAAGCTGGTCCAGGTAGTAAGATATCGTGTACTGGGTGACCTAAGCTGGTCCAGGTAGTAAGATATCGTGTACTGGATGACCTAAGCTCGTCCAGGTAGTTAGATATCGTGTACTGGATGACCTAAGCTGGTCCAGCTTGCAAGATTTCGTGTACTGGATGACCTAAGCTGGTTCAGCTTGCTAGAAATGCTGGGATCACTTTCTCTCACACACGTAATAGTGAGATAGTGTCCATCAGGCGTCAGAAGTGGTTGGAAATTGACAAGATTCCTATATGTAAATGCCTTGATTATCACACTGCTAGACAAGGAGAAATGCTAATATTCTCCAACACTAAGTCACAAATCAGGTTAAGAATATTCCCTTGTGGCTCTGAACAAATAAGAACACACAGAAGAACAGTCGCCGCCCCCACACACATAGAACAAATAACAGACTGATCACACAAACTGTTTAACGTGTTATCATTAACAGAAATGAATATATTACAAAATTAAATGAGAATTAACTAACAGTAATAATATGATAAAGTTAGTCACAAAATAATTCCTTTGCCTTGCACTTAGCAATGCTCAGAAAACTAAGATGATAGACATGTTCCTTATACGTGATGCTTGACCCAAGGAGCACTCACAGCAGTACTCATGCTGTGAGTACTGAATACTGTTTATATTCATCAGTTATCATCATTGAGATGAAGGTTCAGTTAATGACTTCAGCTCTAAACGGAGAATATTCCGATATGCGTTTTAAAATAAGCAATACATAGGTAAATAGAACACTGGAGATGAACTGTGCCTGGGGAGAGTGGCACAGCTGACTGATGCTGTGTTGCACAGATGTCTCTCTCTCTCTCTCTCTCTCTCTCTGTGTTGCACACTGCACTGTGAGGTCGGGAGCGGGATTCATCGCAGTGTTAAAAAGTAGACATCTGAGAGTCTAGTGCACTCGCAACACTCACTGTTGCGAGCTGTTGCTGTTGTCCTAGCAACACCCACACTCCCCCAGGGGTGTCCTAGCAACACCCACACTCCCCCAGGGGTGTCCTAGCAACACACACACTCCCCCAGGGGTGTCCTAGCAACACCCACACTCCCCCAGGGGTGTCCTAGCAACACCCACACTCCCCCAGGGGTGTCCTAGCAACACCCACACTCCCCCAGGGGTGTCCTAGCAACACCCACACTCCCCCAGGGGTGTCCTAGCAACACCCACACTCACCCAGGGGTGTCCTAGCAACACCCACACTCACCCAGGGGTGTCCTAGCAACACCCACACTCCCCCAGGGGTGTCCTAGCAACACACACACTCCCCCAGGGGTGTCCTAGCAACACACACTCCCCCAGGGGTGTCCTAGCAACACACACACTCCCCCAGGGGTCTCCTAGCAACACTCACACTCACCCAGGGGTGTCCTAGCAACACACACACTCCCCCAGGGGTGTCCTAGCAACACCCACACTCCCCCAGGGGTGTCCTAGCAACACCCACACTCACCCAGGGGTGTCCTAGCAACACACACACTCACCCAGGGGTGTCCTAGCAACACCCACACTCACCCAGGGTGTCCTAGCAACACGCACACTCACCCAGGGGTGTCCTAGCAACACCCACACTCCCCCAGGGGTGTCCTAGCAACACCCACACTCCCCCAGGGGTGTCCCAGCAACGCCCACACTCCCCCAGGGAGTGTGGGCGTTGTGTAGGAACGCCTACACTCCCCTTAGGGTGTCCTAGGAACGTAGACACTCCCCCAAGGGTAATCTGCTAGAAGTCGGACTGGGGTGTATTTCAGAGTAGTCCAGAGTGTATTTCCCTTTGTTGGACCAATCATTCAGTCTGTTTAGGTCATCTTGTAGCCTCCTACTATCTTCCTCAGTCTTAATTCACCTCATAATTTTTGCATCATCGGCAAACATTGAGAGGAATGATTCTATACCCTCTGGGAGATCATTTACATATACCAGAAACAGTATAGGTCCAAGGACTGAACCCTGCGGGACTCCACTGATGGCGCCTGGTTAATCTGAGGCCTCACCCCTCACAGTGACTTGCTGTCTTCTGTTGCTTAGGTACTCCCTTATCCAATGGAGTACCTTCCCCTTTCACTCCAGCCTGCATCTCCAGCTTTTTCACTAGTCTCTTGTGTGATACTGTGTGAAAGGCTCTCTGGCAATCCGAGAATATGCAGTCTGCCCACCCTTCTCTTTCTTGCCTGATTTTTGTTGCCTGGTCTTAGAAATCAAGTAACTCTGTGAGGCAGGACCTGCCATCCCTGAATCCATGTTGATGCTGTGTTACAAAGTTCCTTCGCTCCAGATGCTCCACTAGCTTTCTTCGCACAATCTTCTCCATCAGCTTGCATGGTATGCAGGTTAGGGAAACTGGCCTGTAGTTCAGTGCCTCCTGTCTATCCCCTTTCTTGTATATCGGGACTACGTTAGCCGTCTTCCAAATTTTTGGCAATTCCCCTGTTACCAGTGATTTGTTATACACCATGGAGAGTGGCAGGCACAGTGCTTCTGCTCCTTCTTTTAGTATCCATGGTGCTATTCCATCTGGACCTATAGCCTTTGTCACGTCCAACTCTAACAAAAACTTTCTTACATCTCCACTGGGAATCCCAAACTCCTCTAGTGTGCTCTACTCTAATGTGAAGACCTCCTGGAAATTTCTTATTCAGTTCCTCACACACTTCCTTGTCGTTTGTAGTGAATCTGTCTGCCCCTAACCTCAGTTTCATTACCTGTTACTTCACTGTTGTTTTCCTCCTGATGTGGTGGTGAAGTCTTTGTGTCCCTTGCCTTGCTTCCTATGTCGTTTTCGTATTGCCCTTCTGCCTCTCTTCTCAACCTGACGTATTCATTCCAGGCTCTCTGGTATCTCTCTCTGCTCTCCAGTGTCCTGTTATTCCTATAGTTTCTCCGTGCCCCTTTACTTAGTTGCTTAGCAAGCTTACATCTCGGATTAAACCATGGGCTTCTCATCTGCATTATATTTTTTCCTTTTTGGACCGGGATAAACTTGTCTGCTGCCTCCTTACACTTCTGCGTGACGCGGTCCATCATGTCTTGGGCCGTCTTCCCCCTGAGCTCTCTTTCCCATGTTATGTCTGTGGGAAACAGCTCAGGGGCAAGACGGCCCCAGACATGATGGAACACATCACGCAGGAGTGTAAGGAGGCAGCAGACAAGTTTATCCCAGCCCAAAAAGGATTTTGTTTTTAATGCAGATGAGAAACCCCCTGGTTGGTGTAGTGTAGGTGTAGTCTGTGTCGGGTGTGTGAGGGCGGGTGAAGGGACGTGGTGTAGTGTTCATCAAGTTCACCAGGTTCAAAGAGAGGTGAACAGGATGATCGTGCAGGTTGAATGTGACGTTTCAAAGCAAAGCTTCACAGCTTGACGAGAGGACACTAGAGAAGATCAAGCTCTACCACTGACAGTAACTGAGGACATATTCAGTGAAGCTTTACAACCCACAACTTAACTCTTATCACAAGAGCAGAGAAGCTAAGGACGCTGGAGTGAATCTTTTCACAAATCAAAATGCATTGAAATTGAAACTATTTAAGCTACACTGAAACATTCAGAGCTGGAAGACCCAAGTAACCAAATATACACTAGTCTTCAGTGTTGGTCAGGACTACACTGAACTCTGCCTGTGTACGAGTGTATTAGTACACCTCTCAGTGTATGTACACCTGGGGTCTGAGTACACCTCTCAGTGTAAGTACACCTGGGGTCTGAGTACACCTCTCAGTGTATGTACACCTGGGGTCGGTGAGTCACTGTGGCACATGTGGTAGATGAGTCACAGTGGAATATGAGGTAGATGAGTCACTGTGGAATATGTGGTAGATGAGTCACTGTGGAATATGAGGTAGATGAGTCACTGTGGAATATGAGGTAGATGAGTCACTGTGGAATATGATGTAGATGAGTCACTGTGGAATATGTGGTAGATGAGTCACTGTGGAATATGTGGTAGATAAGTCACTGTGGAATATGTGGTAGATGAGCCACAGTGGAATATGTGATAGATGAGTCACAGTGGAATATGTGATAGATGAGCCACAGTGGAATATGTGGTAGATGAGCCACAGTGGAATATGTGGTAGATGAGCCACAGTGAAATATGTGGTAGATGAGTCACTGTGGAATATGTGGTAGATGAGCCACAGTGGAATATGTGGTAGATGAGCCACAGTGAAATATGTGGTAGATTAGTCACTGTGGAATATGTGGTAGATGAGCCACAGTGGAATATGTGGTAGATGAGTCACAGTGGAATATGTGATAGATGAGTCACAGTGGAATATATGGTAGATGAACCACAGTGGAATATGTGGTAGATGAGCCACAGTGGAATATGTGATAGATGAATCAGAATACAGTGATCAAAATGGATACAGTTCGTCCTGCCAGATGCGGCTTTCATTACAGTCGCTGTAAATTGCAGGCAATGAGAGCCTCATTACAGAGTGACTTATGAGTCTCCTCAGTCACTCTCCTCAAGTGTGAAAGAGTGTGAGTGCCAGCAGAAGGGTGATAATTGAAGAGTGTCTGGAGTGTGTGTAGGAGGAGAAGCAAGAAGCATGTATCATAGATTTAATAATCAATGGCTGATTGCTGACCCAGTATGATGTACATGCGACGGTATTGTGTACTCACAGTGTACTCATGGTGTATTCAGAGTGTACTCATAGTGAATTCATAGTGTATTCATAGTGTACTCATGGTGTACTCATGGTGTACTCATGGTGTATTCATGGTGTACTCATAGTGTATTCATAGTGTATTCATAATGTACTCATGGTGTACTCATGGTGTACTCATGGTGTATTCATGGTGTACTCATGGTGTATTCATGGTGTACTCATGGTGTACTCACAGTATACTCATAGTGTACTGTGTACTCACAGTGTACTCAGTGTACTCACAGTATATTCACAGTGTACTCATAGTATACTGTGTACTCACAGTATATTCACAGTATACTCATTGTGTACTCATAGTATACTGTGTACTCACAGTGTACTCAATGTAATCAGAGTGTACTCACAGTATACTCACAGTATACTCACAGTATACTCACAGTATACTCACCTGTTCCAACGAAACAGCTGAGTAAAGTATCGCTCCAGATGTAACTTAATCAGCAAATCTCTTGTAGCAGTAGAAGGAGCCGCTCTAGAGCCTCTGTAATGCTCTATACCTCATGGACCATTACTCTAACTCTTCACTTAACATGTTCCTTAAGATGACTGCATCATCTAGTACAAGACTGTTAGGTAACTGTGTGCAGGGGTTCGATCCCCACTCAAGTCTGACCTTCAGAACTGTCGCAATATCTTCACTCTAGTTTTCCAATTTATACAATGTGTAATTGGGACCAATTATGCACCTTAAAACAGGCCAAGAATTTAAAATATATCTTTAACACCAATTCTATATTGTTAAAAAGAGGAGGATAAAGATACCCAAATATTGATATCAATCTTTACTCTTTTTATATAAACTCTTAATACGTATACAAAAATATTCACTCTGAGCAAGAGTGCTTCACCGTTGCCAAGGAAAAGAGATCGATGCTCCTTTGTTTCTTACATGAGACATGCAATGCCATGGGACACATGACACATGACACATGACAACTTGATTGTTGTGGAGCCTGCTGAAGTCACCTGAACGCGGGGATGGTATTACTACACTGGAATTGGGCTTGACGCAGGGATGATATCCCTATCTTGACGCAGGAATGATATCACCACCTTGACGAAGGGGATGATATCACCACTGGGACGAAAGTGTCGTCTTGGGTCGTCTGGGGTCGTCTTGGGTCGTCTTGGGTGGTCTGGGTTCGTCTGGGGTCGTCTGGAGTCGTCTGGAGCCGTCTTGGGTCGTCTTGGGTCGTCTGAAGTCGTCTTGGGTCGTCTGGGGTCGTCTGGAGTCGTCTGGAGTCGTCTGGGGTCGTCTGGGATCGTCTGTGGTCGTCTGGGGTCGTCTGGGATCGTCTGAAGTCGTCTTGGGTCGTCTTGGGGTTGTCTGGAGTCGTCTGGAGTCGTCTGGGGTGATCTGGAGTCGTCTTGGGTCGTCCGGGATCGTCTGGGCTCGTCTGGAGTAGTCTTGGGTCGTCTAGGGTCGTCTGGGGTCGTCTGGGGTCGTCTGGAGTAGTCTTGGGTCGTCTGGAGTAGTCTTGGGTCGTCTGGAGTAGTCTTGGGTCGTCTGGAGTAGTCTTGGGTCGTCTGGAGTCGTCTGGGGTCATCTGGGGTCGTCTGGAGTAGTCTTGGGTCGTCTGGAGTAGTCTTGGGTTGTCTGGAGTAGTCTTGGGTCGTCTAGGGTCGTCTGGGATCGTCTGGAGTAGTCTTGGGTCGTCTGGAGTAGTCTTGGGTCGTCTGGAGTAGTCTTGGGTCGTCTGGAGTCGTCTTGGGTCGTCTGGAGTCGTCAGGGGTCATCTGGGGTCGTCTGGAGTAGTCTTGGGTTGTCTGGAGTAGTCTTGGGTCGTCTGGAGTAGTTTTGGGTCGTATGGAGTAGTCTTGGGTCGTCTGGTGTAGTCTTGGGTCGTCTGGGGTCGTCTGAGGTCATCTACTAACACTTCTCTTCCTTGTGTAAAATAAACACTCGTGTGTTTTCTAAGGGTTCTCGATTAGATTGAAAAAGAAGTTGCTATTGATGTGTTTACTTCAAGTATTCGTGTCGAGTCTGAACACTGCTTCAAACACAGACCCACCTGACGCAGCTGCTGCCTCACACGCCTGTTGAGCGAGTCATGCAGCTGTGCTTTGAGTTACTGGGATGTGGCCCCAGTTACAGGGATGTAGCCCTGTTACAGGGATGTGGCCCTAGTTACAGGGATGTGGCCCTAGTTACATAAGAGTTGCGTCACATACTCGTAGCTTGGACTGCATGACAAAGATGTTATTTACTTTACGTTAATATGGTTTGACATCACTTAGATGGGGATCGAGTCACTATTAGATGGGGTTCGAATCATATTGTCGATGCTTAAGCCACTTAAATAAAGCTTGATTCACAAAGATGTGATTACAAGCATATAGATGTGCCTTGATTCACATCTCTCCTACTAGAAGTTGACTAAGACTCACACACAAAAAAATACCTTTTCCACCTCTAGAAATTTAGAAAATGATATAATTGAAGTTTATAATAATAAAACAAAAAATAAACGAATAATCATATTTAGTGACTTCTCATTAGTTTTTAAATGTGAGTTAAAAGCTAGAAGAACAAAAGGGTTATAGGGTAAGAAGTGGTTCTTGTTCGTAGTTCTTGTTCGTATTTCTTGTTCGTAGTTCTTGTTCACTGGATACTTCACCAGCGAGGTATATACTATCTTCTATAGGATGAAAGTTGGTGTACTTCATTCTTTCATTTGTGTAGGTCTGGGAAAACATGTTCGACACTGTTCGAGTATTCTCCACATTTGTGCCAGTTGCTATAACAATTAACTCATGACAGAGCTGTCATGACACATACGTGACACCACATGACACACACGTGACACCACATAGAACATTCATCATGACACACGACTCAAAATACAGAATGACAAGTTACAAACCGCATACGTCCAATAATCTTTGTACTACACATGGCATTCTGACACACACCAGCCATGAAGCAGTCATAATTACATCCTGCACCTCTGGCTTCGTCACATAATGTAGTCTGAGACACATATATGTGATCAAAGTCATACATATGTGGCCCTAAGTCACCTATATGAGGCTTGAATCACATATATACACTGAGCCACATACGGTGCCATCTATATGTGTTTGGTGACACAATGTTATATGTTTTGACTTCGTGTTTGAAATTCAACAATTTCTGTAATGGGCATCGAGCAAATATTCAGCTTAAATTGATTTGTATATTCAGCCATATTGGGAAAGGTGTAGGATTTTCAGTCACTAAAGGATTTAAGGGACATGTAGGATTTTCAGTCACTAAAGGATTTAAGGGACATGTAGGATTTTCAGTCACTAAAGGATTTAAGGGACATGTAGGATTTTCAGTCACTAAAGGATTTAAGGGACATGTAGGATTTTCAGTCACTAAAGGATTTAAGGGACATGTAGGATTTTCAGTCACTAAAGGATTTAAGGGACATGTAGGATTTTCAACGATCTTAAAGCAATTGGACACATTAACATGTTCGTTAATATGTCCAATTAAAATGAAAAATGTTGAAAATGAGCTGTAAATCCTATATGGTTCACCCTATATTAATGAAAATATATTGGTTCCTAGCTGACCGGGTTCGAATCCTTCAGGGGTCAAGAGTTTTCTGATGCCTGTTTGATTGGAGACTATTGAACCTTGACGCACGAATGACACTCACTCGGCCCCAGCTTGCTGAAGTGATTTGATGAAATATCTGTGGCCAAAATGGGTACCGAGAGCTGTCGGGTGTTGGGTTAAGCGTCAGACGACTTCCAATACTTTAGTACAGTCATGAGTGTGGCCGAGTGGTTATAACACTGAACACAACAAGGGGGCATGGAGGCCCTGGGTGAACAGGTTCGAATCTTTAAGGAGTCAAGAGTTTTCTCAGCTCTCGTTTACTCTCTTCTCCAGAGCACTGGTGCAAGAAACATTAAATAACTCTGCAAAGATCAAGATGTTTACTGTTGCTGTGAGGTAGAGATAATGCCTCTGATAGCCTAAGCCTGAGAGTCAGTCGTTCACTAATGTCAGTCTACAGTTGTGGCAGCATTTACAAAGTGGTGTGATGGTATGATGGGTAGTTTTTTTACGTGGATATCTGACTTACGCCACAGTAGGTGATTTAAGCCACATATATGCACAAAGGATCCTTAAGTACTTGCAGTCACATATGATAAAGTTGTCTTGGCCCTATACGGCAGCATTTTGGGCTTAACACAAATGAATGCCTCTGCGTGCGAGTGTCATCAAAATGAATGCCTCTGCATGCGTGTATCATCAAAATGAATGCCTCTGCATGCGAGTATCATCAAAATGAATGCCTCTGCATGCGTGTATCATCAAAATGAATGCCTCTGCATGCGAGTATCATCAAAATGAATGCCTCTGCATGCGAGTATCATCAAAATGAATGCCTCTGCATGCGAGTATCATCAAAATGAATGCCTCTGCATGCGTGTATCAGAGGATTTTGATTACATCAAAATCCTCTGTAATCATAATGTTCTGTCGTGCCTGTACTGCACCTGATGGCTTCGGGGTTCGATTCTCGCTTCATAACGGAGACGTTTGAGCTCATTTTCTTGCACATGATTCATCTGTTTCCCCTACCAGTATATAGTTATTTTCGAGTTTATCAACTGTTGTGGCTTCTCATCCTGGGAAAGGTTAACTTACCAAGGCTGTTGGGAGACCTCGATAGACGTAATATGATAGATTGTTCTAGAAGCTCTGACTGTCGTACGGCTGTTTAATGACGTACCAAGACGATGACGACGTCTCCTTGGGACTCAAGTAACAACTTGACCAATGGGAACTATTGGCAGGAACTTTGACGCTCCAGACGCCACGAGGGAAGGTGCTCATTGACTCGCCTCCTGCAGAGTCGGCGTTCGAGCCCCAGTGATCCTAGTGGTGAGACTATTCCTCTACACAGTCCCCACAGCCTAGCCCCGTGTCTCCTAGCCCTCGTTGGTGACACGCAGGTAAATGGGCTACAGGCTCGTGTCTCAACGATAGTGTACTCCAGCTGGCTTTGTACTCCAGCTGGCTTAGTACTCTCAAGCTGGCTGAGTACTCTAGCTGGCTTAGTACTCGAGCTGGCTTAGTACTCCAGCTGGCTTAGTACTCCAGCTGACAAGGAGTCGCGTTCTGCTCCACGACACAGTTTCTATCCGGCGACACAGACTAATGAGATCAATAGCTTCTGCTGACAGCTGTGGCACAGCGGCTCCGTCTCTGTGTATATTTGTGTAAAGAAAAACCCATTGTGGTCAGTGGCAAAGTGGTGTTTCTGTGGCGCTAACGACACAGTGCCAACAGCTGCTTGTCGGCGACGGTCTGTGCCACGACACTGTTCAACGACACGGTCTGACACAGACTGTACTGAGAGGCACAGACTCTACTGAGAGACACATACTCTACTGAGAGACACAGAGGCTACTGAGAGAGACGCAGACTCTACTGAGAGAGACACAGATTCTACTGAGAGAGAAACAGAGTCTACTGAGAGCGACACAGAGTCTACTGAGAGAGACACAGACTCTACTGAGAGAGTCACAGACTCTACTGAGAGAGACACAGAGTCTACTGAGAGAGACACAGAGTCTACTGAGAGAGACACAGAGTCTACTGAGAGAGACGCAGACTCTACTGAGAGAGACACAGACTCTACTGAGAGAGTCTACTGAGAGACACAGACCCTACTCAGAGAGACACAGAGTCTACTGAGAGCGACACAGAGTCTACTGAGAGAGACACAGAGTCTACTGAGAGAGACACAGAGTCTACTGATAGAGACACAGACTACTGAGAGACACAGACTCTACTGAGAGAGTCTACTGAGAGACACAGACTCTACTGAGAGACACAGACACTACTGAGAGAGACACAGACTCTACTGAGAGAGACACAGACTCTACTGAGAGACACAGACTCTACTGAGAGAGACACAGACTCTACTGAGAGACACAGAGTCTATTGAGAGACACAGACTCTACTGAGACACAGACTCTACTGAGAGACACAGACTCTACTGAGAGAGACACAGACTCTACTGAGAGACACAGACTCTACTGAGAGAGACACAGACTCTACTGAGAGAGACAGAGTCTACTGAGAGAGACACAGACTCTACTGAGAGCCACAGACTCTACTGAGAGAGACACAGAGTCTACTGAGAGAGACACAGACTCTACTGAGATAGTCTACTGAGAGACACAGACCCTACTGAGAGAGACACAGAGTCTACTGAGAGCGACACAGAGTCTACTGAGAGAGACACAGAGTCTACTGAGAGAGACACAGGCTCTACTGAGAGACACACAGACTCTACTGAGAGAGACACAGACTACTGAGAGCGACACAGACTATACTGAGTGAGACACAGACTCTACTGAGAGACACAGACTCTACTGAGAGAGACACAGAGTCTACTGAGAGACACAGACTCTACTGAGAGACACAGACTCTACTGAGACACAGACTCTACTGAGAGACACAGACTCTACTGAGAGAGACACAGACTCTACTGAGAGAGACACAGACTCTACTGAGAGAGCCACAGTCTACTGAGAGCCATAGACTCTACTGAGAGAGTCTACTGAGAGACTACCATGCGCCATGAGCCACAGACGACTCTCCTGACACAGGCTAAAAGGTCGTCAACAGTTATTCATTAGTCCTTTACTGAGACCAATTTCAGGGAGATGGTAATGGATGTTGAGGTGTTGAGGCGCCGCCGTGATGAACCCAGGGAGCCGGTCGGCCGAGCGGACAGCACGCTGGACTTGTGATCCTGTGGTCCTGGGGTCGATCCCAGGCGCCGGCGAGAAACAATGGGCAGAGTTTTACCCTATGCCCCTGTTACCTAGCAGTAAAATAGGTACCTGGGTGTTAGTCAGCTGTCACGGGCTGCTTCCTGGGGGTGGAGGCCTGGTCGAGGACCGGGCCGCGGGGACACTAAAAGCCCCGAAATCATCTCAAGATAACCTCAAGATAACCTGTCCTCCCATACGGGACCGAATGACGTCAAACACCGTAGTTACGATTGAATGAAGTAGTTGATTATTATGTGTTTGCTGTTTGATATCATTTTCTCAGAGCATTTTGTCCCTTGTTTACAAGTTTCTGTCAGTCAATTACAGCCGCTATCGTGACTGTTACGTCAGCCTGTGTCAGTCTCGAGGTACGACAGTCATTGACAGTCACAGTCGTTGCTTGATGATAACTGGGTGACACACTGCTTGTTTTACTGCTCAAGTTAAAAAGAGCTTTGAAGTGTGAGGTCGTGGATGTTACTCTCGGTGGCATCACTGAAGCTTTGCCTCCACGTTCACCCAGGACTTGTCTGCCAGCACTTGTCTGCTGGTGATGACGTGTGTGGGGGGATCTAGCTCCTGTCCCCCCACCCCCTTGTCTGCTGGACCTGGCACGTTATATTCCTTGACGGTTGTGTTGTTGGTACTATGTAAGGGTTGTAGTTGTGGATGGAGTGGCTTAGACAGTTGTGCTGCCTCAGTGACCCATGTTGCCCGCACAGACACTCAACAAGTGTTTCCTAACTTCAACTCACTTCCTCTTCCAGCTTTCATATAAACTCTCTAATCCTATTTTGTTCCAATTTAAAGAAAATGCCCTTGTCCAACTTATGTATTAACTTCAGTATTTTTTATGTTGTGATCATTACTCCTATGCTCCTGTTGGGGTGAGAGATTTAGTTCCCCAAGACTTTCCTTGTTCCTAAGTATTTTTAACTCGAGTGTTTAGCTTGTGGCGAACGGTAATCTTTGCTTGGCGAGGTACAGATGCCTTGCCGGCGTTGCATATTCTAGTCTTACGTAGGTTAAAGAAATTGTCTTGAAAGAGACATTCGTTAGATGCATATATGTAGTTACAATGACTGCTAGCGTCCCACTCCCTGCTGATGTTATCATGGCCATGTGTGTGCCTCTGGTGGTGGCGGTGAAGCAACTTAGCGTCTCTGAAGTACAAGAGAATTCAAGTCTGCGAAATCTTCAATTGCATTTTAATTGCAGAAGATTTTGCAAGAGTACTAGTATTCTTTATGGTAGTCTCCCCCAGGAGTTCTGTTGCTTACAGTAGTCTCCCTGTGAGTATTATCAGGAAGTAGACACAGTGATGCATATTGTAGTAATATTAGCAGGATAACTTTTGCTAGTCTTGGTAATATTATCCTATCTCTTTAGTGAATGCTGAGTCATAAAGTAGTATTATCCAGTGTAAGATATGGTACAGATGGCCGTGGATAAGGATGCACCTCCAGCTCTCACAGTCAATATATTGGATCAATATATTGATCAAATGTATTTGATCAATACATGCTTTTGCCGTCGTTGAAAAAATACACCAAACAATTCGTTCATTCATTTCCTTTCACTCTTCTTTCATTAACTTCTCGTCACTCTTCTTTCATTCATTTCTGTTCACCCTGCTTTCATTCATTCAGACTGCTGTTGCGGGTGAGAGCTTAGACCCGGGGAATAGTGTGTCGAGGCTGGTTGCACCATCACTCTCTGTGTCCAGTCTGTGAGGTGGCAGGAAGCCAGGTGACCTATCATACGGAACTCTCTCGTTTGGAGACTAACGAGGTGTCAGTCTGCTGGTCGTCGGCCAGGAGTGGTCGAGCCAGGTCGTGCTGGTGGTGGTGGTGGTGGTAGTTCAGGTCAAGCGAGGAGTCGTCGCTGTAGGCCAGGACATGACCCGGCGACCTGTCAAGGCTGGCTTGACTGTGGGCCTCTCTGAGGTCAAAGGTCACTCGGGTGCTTGAGTGGCGGGTGTCAAGGGTGGCATAGACAGTTGGCACGGCCCTTGACCGTCTTGACGCCCAGGTGACCTGTTTGCCAGCCTCCAGGTCAAGGTGGGCGTACCGCGGGTCCTCCTGTAGGGGAAAGAGCCACATGTTAATGAAGATTAATCTCACACTCACCTCACACTCATCTCAGACTCATCTCAGACTCGTAGCTGAGTAGCAGACATTCTGCAGGCTGTTGTTGGGTTACCGGCATGCATATGCAATATGGTTCAAGCCAAAAGATAGATAGATAGATAGATAGATAGATAGATAGATAGATAGATAGATAGATAGAGAGAGAGATAGAGAGAGAGAGAGACAGAGAGAGAGAGAGAGACAGAGAGAGAACATATGTATTATTGATGTATAATTAGAACCCTCTTATTGTTAAACATTCAATTGTAGCACATACTGACGTCCCTCGCCACATATCAGTGTTCACTACCACATATCAGTGTTCACTACCACATATCAGTGTCCACTACCACATATCAGTGTCCATTACCACATATCAGTGTTCACTACCTTATATCAGTGTTCACTACCACATATCAGTGTTCACTACCACATATCAGTGTCCACTACCACATATCAGTGTTCACTACCACATATCAGTGTTCACTACCACATATCAGTGTTCACTACCACATATCAGTGTCCACTACCACATATCAGTGTTCACTACCACATGTCAGTGTTCGCTACCACATATCAGTGTTCACTACCACATATCAGTGTTCGCTACCACATATCAGTGTTCACTACCACATATCAGTGTTCACTACCACATATCAGTGTTCACTACCACATATCAGTGTTCACTACCACATATCAGTGTTCACTACCACATATCAGTGTTCGCTACCACATATCAGTGTTCACTACCACATATCAGTGTTCACTACCACATATCAGTGTCCACTACCACATATCAGTGTTCACTACCACATGTCAGTGTTCGCTACCACATATCAGTGTTCACTACCACATATCAGTGTTCACTACCACATGTCAGTGTTCGCTACCACATATCAGTGTTCACTACCACATATCAGTGTTCGCTACCACATATCAGTGTTCACTACCACATATCAGTGTTCACTACCACATATCAGTGTTCACTACCACATATCAGTGTTCACTACCACATATCAGTGTTCACTACCACATATCAGTGTCCACTACCACATATCAGTGTTCACTACCACATGTCAGTGTTCGCTACCACATATCAGTGTTCACTACCACATATCAGTGTTCGCTACCACATATCAGTGTTCACTACCACATATCAGTGTTCACTACCACATATCAGTGTTCACTACCACATATCAGTGTTCACTACCACATATCAGTGTTCGCTACCACATATCAGTGTTCACTACCACATATCAGTGTTCACTACCACATATCAGTGTTCACCACAGAGAGTGTCGTTCAGGAACTCTTACACAATGCTAGAACAAAAAAAAAAGCCAAAAATATTACAACTATCAGATAACCAGCTTTCCTATATCCAATTATCCAAGTCCTCTTTGTAAAGATTATATAGACCTACATTGTTGCTCTTTGCAAAGATTATATAGGCCTACGTTGTTCCTCTTTGTAAAGATTATATAGGCCTACATTGTTCCTCTTTGTAAAGATTATATAGGCCTACATTGTTCCTCTTTGCAAAGATTATATAGGCCTACATTGTTCCTCTTTGTAAAGATTATATAGGCCTACATTGTTCCTCTTTGTAAAGATTATATAGGCCTACATTGTTCCTCTTTGCAAAGATTATATAGGCCTACATTGTTCCTCTTTGTAAAGATTATATAGGCCTACATTGTTCCTCTTTGTAAAGATTATATAGGCCTACATTGTTCCTCTTTGTAAAGAGTAACAAATCAGATCTATATTCAACCCATACAACAATTAAAGTAATTGCTTATTGTAGTAGAAATAAGCCAAATAAATTGTCAAATTAAACACCGTAGCATTAAAACAAAACAAGTCTGTGAGTCTTAAACAAATCTTACTTGTAATTGTGTAAAATCAAGTAACCTCTCCTCCTACACAGAACGTCGCTTTTCGCACGTATGCGAGACATAAAGGCCCGAAAATTCTCGTTCTAGAAAATGTAAGCGGCTGCCCAAAGTGACGTACTGTCCCGTTTTCTGTTCTAGGTCCTCTGGCAGGTTAGGAGAGACAACTTTAAATTGACCGTTTTCTTGACGATGGGACACTTAGGAGGACAGACTTGATCAAGAGAGTAATGGTGTGGTTAGAGTTACAAGGATAACTTAGACACATTTAAAAAAAAGGAAATCGATGCGTTTCTCTACCAATGTTGAAGGAGCCTAATTGCCAGATGCAAAAAAAGGAATTTTACCCAGAAAATAAGACAGTCATTCGTCTCGTAAGAGCGTAGGAAGAGGCCCGGCGGGTTCGTGAGCAATTAATTACAAAACGGATCAAAGAGAAGTCTTAGACAGGCGAAATTCCAATATTTCTCTCCAGAAATATGAATATATTCAAAGAAAATTCATCTCTTGCTTATGTGTTGCATCCTGGTCTGTGAGGCTGTTGGTGTTTGTGTTCCGCATGGCCACACAGCCAGCCATCACAGGCAGGCTGATCCAGTAATTTCAACAAAAGAATTTGTCAAGTTCCCGTTTGAAAGCTGTCACTGTTGCATCAGTGACTTCACTGTTGCTTCAGTGACTTCACTGTTGCTCCAGTGACTTCACTGTTGCTCCAGCGACTTCACTGTTGCTTCAGCGACTTCACTGTTGCTTCAGCGACTTCACGGTTGCTTCAGCGACTTCACTGTTGCTCCAGCGACTTCACTGTTGCTTCAGCGACTTCACTGTTGCTTCAGCGACTTCACTGTTGCTTCAGTGACTTCACTGTTGCTTCAGTGACTTCACTGTTGCTTCAGTGACTTCACTGTTGCTTCAGTGACTTCACTGTTGCTTCAGCGACTTCACTGTTGCTCCAGCGACTTCACTGTTGCTCCAGCGACTTCACTGTTGCTTCAGCGACTTCACTGTTGCTCCAGCGACTTCACTGTTGCTTCAGCGACTTCACCGTTGCTTCAGTGACTTCACTGTTGCTCCAGCGACTTCACTGTTGCTTCAGCGACTTCACTGTTGCTTCAGTGACTTCAATGTTGCTTCAGTGATTTCACTGTTGCTTCAGTGACTTCACTGTTGCTTCAGTGACTTCACTGTTGCTTCAGCGACTTCACTGTTGCTCCAGCGACTTCACTGTTGCTTCAGCGACTTCACTGTTGCTCCAGCGACTTCACTGTTGCTTCAGCGACTTTACCGTTGCTTCAGTGACTTCACTGTTGCTCCAGCGACTTCACTGTTGCTTCAGTGACTTCACTGTTGCTTCAGCGACTTCACTGTTGCTCCAGCGACTTCACTGTTGCTTCAGCGACTTCACTGTTGCTTCAGCGACTTCACCGTTGCTTCAGCGACTTCACCGTTGCTTCAGCGACTTCACCGTTGCTTCAGTGACTTCACTGTTGCTCCAGCGACTTCACTGTTGCTCCAGCGACTTCACTGTTGCTCCAGCGACTTCACTGTTGCTCCAGCGACTTCACTGTTGCTCCAGCGACTTCACTGTTGCTTCAGCGACTTCACTGTTGCTTCAGCGACTTCACTGTTGCTTCAGCGACTTCACTGTTGCTTCAGCGACTTCACCGTTGCTTCAGCGACTTCACCGTTGCTTCAGTGACTTCACTGTTGCTCCAGCGACTTCACTGTTGCTCCAGCGACTTCACTGTTGCTCCAGCGACTTCACTGTTGCTCCAGCGACTTCACTGTTGCTCCAGCGACTTCACTGTTGCTTCAGCGACTTCACTGTTGCTTCAGCGACTTCACTGTTGCTCCAGCGACTTCACTGTTGCTTCAGCGACTTCACTGTTGCTTCAGCGACTTCACCGTTGCTTCAGTGACAAGTCTTCACTGCTGCTTCAGTCACAAGCCTTCACTGTTGCTTCAAGGTATCCCAGTTCTCACTGCGTGTATTGGACACTTCGTGCCACACCTCTCACTACAGTATGTTGTATTTTCACTGTAGGCCGTTCGAACCCGTCCATCCTGCTCTTATCTTGAGTAGTTTGTAAGATCAAAGATTGTTGTAAGATCTCCATCTCAACAATTACAATCTGTGTGTTTTGAGGTGATTTCAATACATTATGTTTCAATACATTATTACACAGACATGTTAAACATGTCTGTTTATTCTGTTATATACAGATGTTATATATTCTATATAATTATATGTTATATATATATATTCTGTTATCTCGGATATCTTGAAGCTGGAGGCTGTGGATACTGGACTATGTTCCTTATGGCATAGAACCAGTGATTTGAAGAGTGCTATTACTGATTTTATATCACATGTTCTGAATGTTCTCTGTTATATCCCATGTTCTGAGTGTTCTTTATTATATCCCATGTTCTGAATGTTCTCTGGCACATCCCATGTTCTGAATGTTCTCTGGCACATCCCATGTTCTGAATGTTCTCTGGCACATCCCATGTTCTGAATGTTCTCTGGCACATCCCATGTTCTGAATGTTCTCTGGCACATCCCATGTTCTGAATGTTCTCTGGCACATCCCATGTTCTGAATGTTCTCTGGCACATCCCATGTTCTGAATGTTCTGTGTCACATCCCATGTTCTGAATGTTCTCTGGCACATCCCATGTTCTGAATGTTCTGTGTCACATCCCATGTTCTGATTGTTCTCATTAACCACCCTATCATTTCCTTGCCTGTTACTAGGCAATTGTGTTCTTTAACTAGAGGTCTTCTGGGTGTTATTACATGATCACTGAACTGCTCTTTCCGTATGTGTGGGAGACCGGGCCGCCTCATCTATCTTGTAATCCTTCTAATTACTTCGTTATTTTCTTTGTAATTGTAATTTGGCTCAGACGGACAACACATTATATTCAGAGCTTCAAGTTTCGAACCACACTGAGGCGCCAAGTTTCGAACCACACTGAGGCGCCAAGTTTCGAACCACACTGAGGCTCCAAGCTTTGAACCACACTGAGGCTCTAAGCTTTGAACCACACTGAGGCTCTAAGCTTTGAACCACACTGAGGCTCCAAGCTTTGAACCACACTGAGGCTCTAAGCTTTGAACCACACTGAGGCTCTAAGCTTTGAACCACACTGAGGCTCTAAGCTTTGAACCACACTGAGGCTCCAAGCTTTGAACCACACTGAGGCTCCAAGCTTTGAACCACACTGAGGCTCTAAGCTTTGAACCACACTGAGGCTCCAAGCTTTGAACCACACTGAGGCTCCAAGCTTTGAACCACACTGAGGCTCCGAGCTTTGAACCACACTGAGGCAAATGTTGACTCGATTTACTGTCACTATTTTGCACCAAATGTCTTCATAGTTTTGTCTCTGGGATCAAGAAGTGGCCGAAGACTTCTTGAAGAACAAGAATTGTGGACCGAGAAGATGGTGTCTTAGACCATACGAGGCAGCTCCTTGTTACTTCCACTTGAAGACAGTCGCAAGCAGTTGTAACTTTCCACTACACACAATCCCGCGACTGTTACAAGGCAATTTGCTTCAAGACGCTCGTGTTCTTAACTCTCTACTCACCATCGCAGGCGATGAGTCACAATAACGAGGCTGAAGTATGTTGACCAGACCACACACTAGAAGGTGAAGGGACGACGACGTTTCGGTCCGTCCTGGACCATTTTGAAGTCAATTGTGATTGTCTACAATCGACTTGAGAATGGTCCAGGACGGACCGAAACGTGGTCGTCCCTTCACCTTATAGTGTGTGGTCTGGTCAATCTACTTACCTTCGTGGTATTGCTCATTCCATGAAAAATAAGTTGGATTCTTAGCCAATTTGCCTTCTGGGATAGTTAGACCCAGTTCCCACTTACACGTCAAAATCCATAACGGGGAAAATATGATGTAATATAAATGATAACGAATCACAAACAATCCTGTTTTTTTATGCCTGGGATGTCGTTTAGGTTAGATTCGGGCAATTTAGTACACCATTTATGTGGCGTCTTGATAACTGGAGAGGCCGAGCTCTCTTAACACCTTCTCAAACACCTTAACACACACACAGGCGAGACCAAAGAGCCAAAGCTCAACCCCCGCAAGCACAGTTAGGTGAGTACATGTCCCGGAATACTAGTCCCGGACTTGTCCCGGAACTGAGAGGTATGAGCTACTAGGAAAGGCTGAAGGAGCTGAACCTCACATCCCTGGAAAACAGAAGAGTAAGAGGAGACATGATAACCACCTAAAAAATTCTCAAGGGAATTGACAGGGTGGACAAAGACAAACTCTTCAGCACGGGTGGGACACGAACAAGGGGACACAGGTGGAAACTTAGTACCCAGATGAGCCACAGAGACGTTAGAAAGAATTTTTTCAGTGTAAGAGTAGTTAACAGATGGAATGCATTAGGCAGTGATGCGGTGGAGGCTGACTCCATACATAGTTTCAAATGTAGATATGATAGAGCCCAATAGGCTCAGGAACCTGTACACCAGTTGATTGACAGTTGAGAGGCGGGACCAAAGAGCCAGAGCTCAACCCCCGCAAGCACAAATAGGTGAGTACATGTGGTGTTAGTGCGTCTCGCCCGCACGTTGTGATGTGGAAGGATGTCTCAGTATTTTGAGGATGTCTCCATCATGGTGTCACGTCTTAGTAGTTTCAATAGTTTACACTGAGTGTAAACTACACTGAGTGTAAACTACACTGAGTGTATACTACACTGAGTGTAAACTACACTGAGTGTAAACTACACTGAGTGTAAACTACACTGAGTGTAAACTACACTGAGTGTAAACTACACTGAGTGTAAACTACACTGAGTGTAAACTACACTGAGTGTAAACTACACTGAGTGTAAACTACACTGAGTGTAAACTACACTGAGTGTAAACTACACTGAGTGTAAACTACACTGAGTGTAAACTACACTGAGTGTAAACTACACTGAGTGTAAACTACACTGAGTGGCCTTGCTAATGGTATTTCCGATTAATCCCCCTTGTTAGCTTTGTCCTGGGTTCGTATCCTGCCCGGGGAGGATTTACTGGCCACAAATCCTTAACTCTAGCCTCTGTTCACCCAGCAGTAAAATGGGTACCTGGTTGTAGAAACTATCCGTCGTGGGGTCGTATTCCAGGGACCACAGGATTAAGGACCTGCCCGAAACGCTACGCGTACTAGTGGCTGTACAGGAATGTATCAACTCTTGTATATATATAAATCAATCAATAAATAAACAAATACAATAAATAATGTAGTAACATCGATTAACAAAATGTCAATACTGTGAAGAAATGCCCGACAGACCACTGGAACATTATCTAACACAGTGCACAGTTACGGCCACAACAGACCACTGGAACATTACCTAACACAGTGCACAGTTACAACCACAACAGGCCACTGGAACATTATCTAACACAGTGCACAGTTACGGCCACAACAGACCACTGGAACATTATCTAACACAGTGCACAGTTACAGCCACAACAGACCGCTGGAACATTATCTAACACAGTGCACAGTTACAACCACAACAGACCACTGGAACATTATCTAACACAGTGCACAGTTACAACCACAACAGGCCACTGGAACATTATCTAACACAGTGCACAGTTACAGCCACAACAGACCACTGGAACATTATCTAACACAGTGCACAGTTACAGCCACAACAGACCACTGGAACATTATCTAACACAGTGCACAGTTACAACCACAACAGGCCACTGGAACATTATCTAACACAGTGCACAGTTACAACCACAACAGACCACTGGAACATTATCTAACACAGTGCACAGTTACAACCACAACAGACCACTGGAACATTATCTAACACAGTGCACAGTTACAACCACAACAGACCACTGGAACATTATCTAACACAGTGCACAGTTACAACCACAACAGACCACTGGAACATTATCTAACACAATGCACAGTTACAACCACAACAGACCACTGGAACATTATCTAACACAATGCACAGTTACAAACCCATTAAGATTTCAACTAAGATTCAACAGAGCAGAAGAAGTTGTTAAACACATTGGCCATAATCTTACTGAAGCGACCATACGAGTCATACACACTCACACTCCGCCCAAGTAAAACAGAAACAAGCAACAAGTAACTTAGCCAGCCAGCCAAAGACTTAGGGGCCCGCCCAGTGGGCCAGCCAAAGACTTAGGGGCCCGCCCAGTGGGCCAGCCAGAGGCTTAGGGCCCGCCCAGTGGGCCAGCCAGAGGCTTAGGGCCCGCCCAGTGGGCCAGCCAGAGGCTTAGGGCCCGCCCAGTGGGCCAGCCAGAGGCTTAGGGCCCGCCCAGTGGGCCAGCCAGAGGCTTAGGGCCCGCCCAGTGGGCCAGCCAGAGGCTTAGGGCCCGCCCAGTGGGCCAGCCAGAGGCTTAGGGCCCGCCCAGTGGGCCAGCCAGAGGCTTAGGGCCCGCCCAGTGGGCCAGCCAGAGGCTTAGGGCCCGCCCAGTGGGCCAGCCAGAGGCTTAGGGGCCGCCCAGTGGGCCAGCCAGAGGCTTAGGGCCCGCCCAGTGGGCCAGCCAGAGGCTTAGGGCCCGCTCAGTGGGCCAGCCAGAGGCTTAGGGGCCGCCCAGTGGGCCAGCCAATGACTTAGGGGCCCGCTCAGTGGGCCAGCCAGAGGCTTAGGGCCCGCTCAGTGGGCCAGCCAGAGGCTTAGGGGCCTCCCAGTGGGCCAGCCAGAGGCTTAGGGCCCTCCCAGTGGGCCAGCCAGAGGCTTAGGGCCCTCCCAGTGGGCCAGCCAGAGGCTTAGGGCCCGCTCAGTGGGCCAGCCAGAGGCTTAGGGGCCCGCCCAGTGGGCCAGCCAGAGGCTTAGGGGCCTCCCAGTGGGCCAGCCAGAGGCTTAGGGCCCGCCCAGTGGGCCAGCCAGAGGCTTAGGGCCCGCCCAGTGGGCCAGCCAGAGGCTTAGGGCCCGCTCAGTGGGCCAGCCAGAGGCTTAGGGGCCCGCCCAGTGGGCCAGCCAGAGGCTTAGGGCCCTCCCAGTGGGCCAGCCAGAGGCTTAGGGCCCGCTCAGTGGGCCAGCCAGAGGCTTAGGGCCCGCTCAGTGGGCCAGCCAGAGGCTTAGGGGCCCGCTCAGTGGGCCAGCCAGAGGCTTAGGGGCCCGCTCAGTGGGCCAGCCAGAGGCTTAGGGGCCGCCCAGTGGGCCAGCCAGAGGCTTAGGGGCCGCCCAGTGGGCCAGCCAGAGGCTTAGGGGCCGCCCAGTGGGCCAGCCAGAGGCTTAGGGGCCGCCCAGTGGGCCAGCCAGAGGCTTAGGGGCCGCCCAGTGGGCCAGCCAGAGGCTTAGGGGCCGCCCAGTGGGCCAGCCAGAGACTTAGGGGCCGCCCAGTGGGCCAGCCAGAGGCTTAGGGGCCGCCCAGTGGGCCAGCCAGAGACTTAGGGGCCCGCTCAGTGGGCCAGCCAGAGGCTTAGGGCCCGCCCAGTGGGCCAGCCAGAGGCTTAGGGCCCGCTCAGTGGGCCAGCCAGAGGCTTAGGGGCCGCCCAGTGGGCCAGCCAATGACTTAGGGCCCGCCCAGTGGGCCAGCCAATGACTTAGGGGCCCTCCCAGTGGGCCAGCCAGAGACTTAGGGCCCGCCCAGTGGGCCAGCCAGAGACTTAGGGACCAGCTCAGGAATATCTAGTCAAAAACTAAAAAATAAATCGATTAACAGGAGTCTGGCCATAGTGTTGGGTGCTCAGGTTTAATGACCACTTGTTCTAAAGTCAGTGTGTCCAGTTCATGAAACAATCACTATGACCTTTTACTCTAATTATACATTGTAAATGTGTGGCCTCGTCTCTGGTGGACTCAAAAACACTCCAATTGTGTTCACTACATTACTGAACTTGTAGGCATTTTTTTTTTTCAGAAATTCGATTTGTATGTGTGAATGTCCGGCCGGGTTCGTACCTTATCATCTAGGAGACAAGTGCTTGTATTAGATCTGATCTTTGTGCATGTAAAAGTGTATCGTATTTTTTATATCTTGCTTGCCTTTCTGTTTAAAAAAAATCCCACTATTTATTTTGTGTGTAGAGTTTGTCACTGCTTATGAATACCTTATGATGAGTAAACTTACACTGGTATTATTGGTACCATACAATGTAAATACTTCTATATATAATCGTAATAATAATGTAAACACAAACTGAAAACAATGAGAGTTATTACAAGACTAAAATAGTTCCACAGAGGCTTTTTTTCCCTGCAAGATGAAGACATTTTTACAAGTGTTAAGGCAAATATATCACCTGAATATCAGCACGTCTTCAACCCGACATAGCTGAATCTGTGTCTATTGTTGATTCATAGCTGAATCTGTGTCTATTGTTGATTCATAGTTGAATCTATGTCTATTGTTGATTCATAGTTGAATCTGTGTCTATTTTTGATTCATAGTTGAATCTATGTCTATTGTTGATTCATAGTTGAATCTGTGTCTATTGTTGATTCATAGCTGAATCTGTGTCTATTGTTGATTCATAGTTGAATCTATGTCTATTGTTGATTCATAGTTGAATCTGTGTCTATTGTTGATTCATAGCTGAATCTATGTCTATTGTTGATTCATAGTTGAATCTATGTCTATTGTTGATTCATAGTTGAATCTATGTCTATTGTTGATTCATAGCTGAATCTATGTCTATTGTTGATTCATAGCTGAATCTATGTCTATTGTTGATTCATAGCTGAATCTGTGTCTATTGTTGATTCATAGCTGAATCTATGTCTATTGTTGATTCATAGCTGAATCTATGTCTATTGTTGATTCATAGCTGAATCTATGTCTATTGTTGATTCATAGTTGAATCTGTGTCTATTGTTGATTCATAGTTGAATCTGTGTCTATTGTTGATTCATAGTTGAATCTGTGTCTATTGTTGATTCATAGTTGAATCTGTGTCTATTGTTGATTCATAGTTGAATCTGTGTCTATTTTTGATTCATAGTTGAATCTATGTCTATTGTTGATTCATTGTTGAATCTATGTCTATTTTTGATTCATAGTTGAATCTATGTCTATTGTTGATTCATAGTTGAATCTGTGTCTATTTTTGATTCATAGTTGAATCTATGTCTATTGTTGATTCATAGCTGAATCTATGAATCTGTAAGAAACCATGCTAATAATTTGTCCAGACCGACAGACTTGTCACGACATTATATAAGATATTAACAGGGAATATTTTTTAAGAAACTCACTGGATGTAATATTGGAAAGCCGATTTCATAGTTAATACTTGACAAATAAGTTCAAAATATGCGTTCCAACTCTGGCATCACTCAGGTATGTGAGTTGTAGAGCACTTCCTACACTCTAAATACATGAGAAACAGTAGCCAGTCATTAAGAACACGAGGGGGAACGTTCCCTGTTTGTTAAATTTATTCCCTGTTTGTTAACCGCAGACATTTATCCAGTGATGTGGCTACTGGATATTATATATGTAGTGACAGATCTCCTTCCCCTAATATATGCTCGATGTTGAAAGGTATACTACGGGTTCACCATAGCCCGTGTTACCTGGAACTTTTTGTTTCAGGTAGCAAATCTTTAACAACAACAATATTGAAAGGTATTTTAAGGGTGATATGTTCATGAGTTAAACATAGCATTATGATGTGTGAAGGTGTGATGGAGGTAATACTCAATTGTCTTTGGAACACGGGAGTGGGTGTAAAGTTCACTTGTGTCTGACGTGTACTTACAGCTGCTGGCTGTTACTATGGTGTCTTCCAGACTTAGTTTGGTCGTTATGTCTATTTATCTGTTTTTTTTTTTATGTCTGACAAGTTTCCCTCATATTTTGTAATGGCTCCAAAGTCTAGGGAGGAGTTTGACGTTTTCCATTCTGCTTTAAAAATCTTGGGTGCTATGGTAGGGGGGGGGGTCAATAAGATGGGTTTAATAGTTCTTTAATGTGTTTACGTCTATACTAGAGGTCCTTGTAACCCGTAATAGGAAGGGTTGTGTGTAGTTGGTGGGTGAGTGAGGGTTGTGGTGGGCCAGCAGTGATGTAGTCACAGTTGCATCACTGGTGTGATGCAACTGTCACTGCACTGTACTGTACTCCAGGTGTACACACCTGGAGTACATCACTGCACTGTGATGTACTCCAGGTGTGTACTCACCTAGTTGTACTCACCTAGTTGTATTTGTGGGGGTTGAGCTCTGGCTCTTTGGTCCCGCCTCTCAACCGTCAATCAACTGGTGTACAGGTTCTTGAGCCTACTGGGCTCTATCATATCTACACTTGAAACTGTGTATGGAGTCAGCCTCCACCACATCACTGCCTAATGCATTCCATCCGTTAACTACTCTGACACTGAAAATTCTACTGTTAATTCTGTTAACTACCCTGACCCTGAAATGGTTGTGTTGTGAGAACCAGGCCTGTGAGGGGAGCTTCTCTCCTGAAGGTTTAGGAGGTCAGAAGTGGCTGATGACGGCGCTTGTCTCACAAGAAGGGACGCACTAACTACCTAACTACTGTAGTAACCACACTGCTATACCAGTTCCAGTGGTAATCACTGGAACTTCTCACAAGGGGGTTCACTTTGGAAATCTTATTGATATAAAGACAATACTAACAAAAAAATTTAATGGACCCTCACCGATGGTCATCTAAATATTTGAGAGGAAATGTGTCACGTGATTGAAAAGAAATATATTTAATAAAACTATCAATAGAAATTAAAATATTTATCCAAATAAATTTTCAATTATTCCTTGCCCTTAAGTGCACGCTAATGACTCTAGTGGTCCACAGGGAAGACATCCGCTCAAGTGAATGGTTTGAGAACGCCTACATAATTACTGCTATTGTCTACTCTCTACCCTTGATTAGGTTAGGTTAAGGTTACTTTTGGTTAAAGTTGGTTTAGGTTAGGTTAGGTTTCATTACCTTTAGTTACATTAATAGTGTATTATCGACGGTAATTTGAAATATAGAATTCGTAAACTATTTCATTGTATCCAAGAATTTTGTTTACAGAAAACCAAATTCTTCAAAGAAAACATATTCTGCATATACTTTATATATTTTAAACAAACGATTTATATTATAATAAAGTTATAACCTTAGAATACTTTTTTGTTTAGGACAATAGTTCACTTCCCAGTTTACACGTAAACTATTCCAGGAACCATAATATGCTTTCAGACCATCACAAATCAACTATCGAGAAGATTTTAAGGTGGGTATGGTTGCTCATGGTAGTGGATTGGAGCTGAGGACGGATTCCATGATTGAGATCATGGTTTCCTAATTATGGGAACCATGCCAGGGAACCATGCCAGGGAACCATGCCAGGGAACCATGTGAGGGAACCATGCCAGGGAACCATGCCAGGGAACCATGTGAGGGAACCATGTTTGCAGAACACGGCAAACAAATTACAACTCAGACGATTCAAAGAAACCCAAACAAAAGAGAAACCCCCAAGAAACCTGACATTTGCTTAAACCTGTGTAAGGAATCCCAAAGAGTTCAACTGAGGTTTGGATAATTGTATATATATATAAACTCTCTACAAGTCACAGATCAAGTCTATTGGAAGATCTAGCTAGATTCTTAAAAGCTTTTGCTTCTAATTTATGTCTAATTCCCAGTTTAGGAGTTCTGGTGAGGGAGGAGGCTCTTTGACACACGGAAAGTGAGGTGTGTAAGAGCGACCTGTGGACACTCCCAGTACTTACAGCGGGGTGGTGTAGCTGTGGCTGCTGTGGCTGTGGCAACAGGTGCTGCTGACCATACTGTTGGGGGGTGGGGCGGGAGGGGTGGGGGTATGTGGGGGTAGGGTAAATGGGTAGCAGCTGATGGTGTACTGTCCCCCCTCCCCCCACCCCTTCCCCACCCGCCACCACCACCTCACGAGGGAGTACCTCACAGTAGCTCTGGTCTGTTCCACCGTAGCTGGGCGGAGGTCGGAGGAGAGGCCCTGTGGGCGTGAGGGTGGCGTGGGCGTGAGGGAGGGTGGCGTGGGCGTGAGGGAGGGTGGCGTGGGCGTGAGGGAGGGTGGCGTGGGCGTGAGGGAGGGTGGCGTGGGCGTGAGGAAGGGTGGAGTGAAGCAGGTGTTGGGTTATGAGGTCCGGATCCACCTCACTCTCGCTCTCAACCTGCCAACAACATAACACATCATCAACTCTTCATCATCAATAGCCAAATTATTTACATATTTCTTTCTAAATCATATACATACGACAAAGAGTGCTGGGAAGACGGGACACCACGAGCGTACCTCTCATCCTGTCCCTACACTTACGTAATTACTAATTACGTAATTACGTCGACGTAAGAGAGTTAAAATATTAAAGTTATTGTCTTATAATAAAAAAGGTTAAATCTAACACCAGTTTTGTTGACTAAATATTTATATAATTAATACTCAGGGTTAAAAATAAACAGAAACAAATGTATACAAAATATTATTTATAAGTTTAGATTGACCATACGTGACCTTGGAAGAACTTGATCAGTCTTCTGTAACACAAGACATTGATGTACGCTGCCCAGTATATCATTAGATTGACTTTCTATGCATCAACTAGCCATTTTCCTCACAGACATCAATTTACCTAACAAGGCCATCAAGTAGTTATTACCCCGAAGTGCTTCATCAATAAACACCGATAGTTAACCAAGACGCAGTGCTCATTCCTAATCTATTTAGCAAAGTTCCTCTTTCGCCGAATGAATATAATTGAGTTTGAAGTTTAGCATTTCCAATTAGTGTCATATAGTTTAGACATGACCAAAACAGCTCGCTGCCAGCAGTCACCAGCTGGGAGAACAGTTCCAACACTGACATCTGACGTGACCCGAACATGTGTGGTCGTCTGACCTTTACCGGAGCCACGACGTGACCGTCACTGATGACACTGGCAGTGACATTAGCGTCACTGTGATCACACGTCCCGTCAGTCTGCAGAAACAGCTTCATCCCACAATAACAGCGAAGGTTCAACTGCCCAGGAATACTGCAGTCCCTCGACACACGATTAATAATTATCAAGCTACAAGGGTCAGGCAGTGCCAGGCAGGCTGTGGCACTTGCCTCCCGGGCACTGTAGGAGATGAGACATCAATGTCTCTCATCAATGTCAAGATGAGAGACATATAGATACCTTATCTAGACCATGGGACGCCTTCTTGCACTGTGACAGTGATAATTGCTGGCTACCGAAATGACTCTCTGAGCGCTGAGTTTCTATTGAAGGTTAGCGAGAACCTGACAGTCCACCTTTCACTTGATGGCTCCTTCAGAGTACCCCGACATGACCTTGTAGCGAGGCCCTGACCTCTCGCGGGCGGGTCTGACGTCAACACGTTGATGTCAAGGTCAAGCGGGTCCCTGACACACTAGTCTACCTGAAAACTGGTCGAGGAGCAACTCAGTACAGTGAGGATACTCTGTGGATACTCTGATGTTTACTTCATGCTCTCTGTGAAGAGGTAACCACTACACAACCTGTAACTTATGTCAAACTGTTATCGGGGCTACTTGTCTAGGCCTTATACAGTGAGGTCAAAGTTTGGAGGAATGTTGTTGATAGAAACGTCATCCCAGCATCCCTAACATCCCAGCATCCCAAGATCCCAGCATCCCTAACATCCCAGCATCCCAAGATCCCAGCATCCCTAACATCCCAGCATGTCTGTGTTGAACCAGCTACCTTCACCCGCCTCTGAACCTCCAACCTTTGGTTGGATTCAATCAAGGAGATCCAAGATACAAAATCAAAGACCTAATGAGGATGTATGAAATGATTAGCAACAGCAATGTCCCTCATGCTCTCTACCTCCTCACAAACTGCCTAACTTTACCTAAGCTATATTTCTGAGGTTACTCTTCCCGTCAGACTTGGTGGCCTTGGTGCCCACACAGCCTCCCAGACGGCACTCAGACATCACTGTGAGTGAAGTCTGACTTCAGAAGCCACAAGCCCGTCACCCATCACACCCACCTGCATTTCTCTGTGAGCACAGGTGTGTGCGGGCGGGTCACGGGCGGCCTTGAGTATCGAGGGCGGCGAGGCGGTGGGCGTGAGGGTGCAGGTGGGCGGGGGGACGGGAGGAGGTGGTGGGCGGCGGACCCTGTGGCGGACGAGGAGGCCCAGCAGGAGCAGCAGCAGCAGCACACCCACACTGGCGCCCACCACCACGGACACCAACGCCGGCACATCCGCCAGATCTCGCCCCAACACACTGTGGGAGAAACACCACCACCAACACATTTTAATTCATTAGTATTAACAGATAATATAAACTTAATTTATATTTATATATTACTGGTTATCTTAAATTAGTCAATTAATTATATTTGCATACAATTCCTGTATAGCATTTAAATTTTGAGAATTTTATTGTATAAGCTAAATGAAGCTCCTACAGGGTAGACTGTCCTAAAATCCTTCAAATAATCTGTATACAATTTCATGGTCGTGGAAGCTGTCAGTGTACCCTGAGAGTTGGTGGTGGGAGGACGCACCGGCGAGGCTCCAGGACTTTGTTACAAATCGTCGATTATGAGATTGGCTGAGACTTTGTGGCGTACTAAGCCACACCCTAGTTCACCTCAGGAAAGTTATGACATAATAGTTGTCTCTAAATTCTTACAAGTTGCATGCAGCAGTGAAGAAATGCTTTGGTTGCAGGCCAAGTAATGACTGTGAAGCGCCCACCTCAGCACACTGTGCATGGGTCAGAGGGACTGTGTCAAAGGTCACTTCCGATGTGCCCCGCTTTCTAAGACTACTCCCTATCTTGGTCTAGCACTGTTGAAGTAAAAGGTGCAGTGAAATTGTTGCATGTAAGAGCAGCCCTGAAGGTGATTACCATGTGTGTGAGAGAGATAGGCAAGTGGTATGCTAACCTACTGCTCCAGGGAGACAGTGGTATTAGCAGTGAAAGGCTACTGCTATCTGATCCAGTGCCAGTGTAGTGACCCAAGTTAGCCCAGAGAGTTCCAGGGATTTAGTAGTGGTAGTCCTCTGGGAGGAGTCACTGGTGGTAGTCCTCTGGGAGGAGTCACTGGTGGTAGTCCTCTGGGAGGAGTCACTGGTGGTAGTCCTCTGGGAGGAGTCACTGGTGGTAGTCCTCTGGGAGGAGTCACTGGTGGTAGTCCTCTGGGAGGAGTCACTGGTGGTAGTCCTCTGGGAGGAGCCACTGGTGGTAGTCCTCTGGGAGGAGTCACTGGTGGTAGTCCTCTGGGAGGAGCCACTGGTGGTAGTCCTCTGGGAGGAGCCACTGGTGGTAGTCCTCTGGGAGGAGCCACTGGTAACCAGCTACGATTGATTAACGCGATCTTGTGATATGAGGACCACTTAGGATCTGAGGTCCTAGTTAGTCACTTTGAAGCACACATACAGTATACAATCACACAATAATACATTTAATATACACAAACTTGCGGACATTTCCAAGCTCCAACTGCTAAGTTTCAAGACAAGAAGAGCGACAGAGAAGACCTGTTTCGTTTGCTCAATAAGTTAATTAATTAATCCTGAAATGTGAATGAAGTCTAATCAGCCCGAGGAGCCATCAGCAGTGTGAGTTTGGGTCTCCAGCATCTGTCAGTCATCAGACGACTGTCAGTTAGTGTCTGTCTCAGCGTCAAAGATGGTTGACAGTCACCCAATTCCCGCCTCACTTGAAAAGGACCATAGTATTGTGCTTCGGGCTGTTAACTGGTTCTTTTTACTCTTTTTTTCATATCACTTTTATCTACTTTTAACAAGATTGTAATTATTTTGATTTATGTTTTGTTAATCAATGACTGGAAATGGTATCTTTGGCGATATTTAAAGGATGCACTGGCAATAGAATTGATCATCTTGAAAACTGCAGAGACATGGTCTGACCCAGCGTCCTTAGTCACTATTAGGAGCTCGTGAATTACTGGCTTATAAAGCCTGTTCTTGTCAGTTGTCATAATGATTGGCATGACATATACTGTAGTTATCGGCTGTGGATGGTGTTGTCGCCTCTTGATGCTAACGATCATCACAGCTTTAACAGCCTCGTTACACTGTGGAACCCACCTGTTACCACTGGTGCCACCGGTGCCACCGCCGAGGTCACTGCCATCACTGCTGCCCTCCCGCACCTCTGCCACCACTGTACAACGAACAACAAAAGAATGTTATAAGTCATCTGGGTTTAATATGTTAAATACATGTTTAACATCAAGTGCAGAGACAAGGAAGATTACAGTTACCAAATGCCCAAAATGTGTCATTATTGGCTTCCAAATATCAGTTTATATCACTGTAGCTCACGTGAAAATGTGTGAATATTAAATATTAGTGAAGTATGTCAGAGTTCACACATATTAAAACTAATCATAAAATCTATGGAATTGAGGCAGAACATTTCACATTTACAGACGTCATGAGAGAGGAAAATTGGGTTGAGCCCCACTTTAGGTGAGGGGAGGGGGGCACTGGGTCAACCCCCGACCCCTGTATGACCCTTGGAACCAAATCACCATTAATCCTGAGACGTTTAATGAGACTAGCGCCAAGCGTTTGACCTGTAACGTTACAGAGGCAAAAAAACAGTCATTCTCTCCTATATATATAGAATATTTCTGGCTGTCAGTTCAATCTAAGGTGTTTGAGTGTGTGGTTCAGTGTTGCTGATGTGTTTCACGCAACATTGCAACATTCTCTCTGACGTAAAATAAGACTCTCTGTCCTCATCTGTTGCGTCTCTCCGTTTGAAGCAATTTGAAATCATTAGTTACAATTTCCTTCTTTCGTGTTTCTCATACCAATAAAATATATAAGTTTTGTTTTTAAAAATGTTCTCAACCTAACCATTTTATATAAATTATTTACGTTATTCATGTATTGAAGCATCTAATGTGTGTGTTAATGCGTTAATCTCTGTGACATCTATTGCCTCAAATAAATTTATAATAATAAAAAAGATGAAATGGTCTTATTTTAAGTAAAAATACTTTCCTCGGATTTGCTAACTTGGTTATCATATTTGCTGCTTGTTCCTTGTGGGTGTACACTCATAGCTGAGTCTACCTGTTCCTTGTGGGTGTACACTCACAGGTGAGTCTACCTGTTCCTTGTGGGTGTACACTCATAGCTGAGTCTACCTGTTCCTTGTGGGTGTGCACTCATAGCTGAGTCTACCTGTTCCTTGTGGGTGTACACTCATAGCTGAGTCTACCTGTTCCTTGTGGGTGTACACTCATAGCTGAGTCTACCTGTTCCTTGTGGGTGTACACTCATAGCTGAGTCTACCTGTTCCTTGTGGGTGTACACTCATAGCTGAGTCTACCTGTTCCTTGTGGGTGTACACTCATAGCTGAGTCTACCTGTCCCTTGTGGGTGTACACTCACAGCTGAGTCTTCTTGTAGACTAAATCACGACAAATGTTGCTCTGTACTAAATTATCTGAGTCTACAACATCAGGTCGTGTCACATGCACCCCGTCCCATGTTTGCTATCGAAATTGCCTCCAGTTGTCAATATAGTGTATTGCACTGAACGGGCAACTCTTGTCCAGGCAGCAATTGCTATCACCTGCTATCATCCATCCCTTTTCAACTGTTCTTCGTGACAGGAAGCCACAACTGACTGACTGAGATTCCTTTCTAGGACTTCATTCCATAAACGAAAGCCCTATAATAGGCAATTGATATCTTACTTCTATGATATCAGTCAGCCTTGCCTCAGACATCAGATAGCCGGTTAGGGGTCCAATTTTACACAAAATGTAGTTCACTGTATCAGTAAATCTCCCTCTCAGGCTCAGGAAAACACACCATTATCCAAGGATTCTTAACCTTGCCATATAATGCTTCCTCCTAATGGAAAGAACATTGTAGGCTCCTGGGCATAATGAAACACATAATGTATAATGAGAGGCATAATGTACAATGCGTGTCAGCAAGTATTAAAACCCTCTACACTTAATTTTAGAGTATTTGGTCTCCGTTACTCTCACTTTGGCCTCTTAAACCTGAATTATAATAAAAACATGATTCCCTGAAGCAGTGAAATAATACTCAGGGGTTGAAGGGAAGATGGTTCAAGACGTTTTGGGCCCGTTTCCTCAAACACCTGATGTCTCTGTTCACCTATCAGTAAATAGATACTTTAGAGTTAGGCCAGTTAGTGCGGGTTGCATCCCAGCAAAGGTCAGAAGTGAGTTTTAGGTCATGTTGGTATTACTCACTGTGGGCGGTGTGTGGGTGTGCTTACTCACCGTGGGCGGTGTGTGGGTGTGTTTACTCACCGTGGGCGGTGTGTGGGTGTGTCTACTCACCGTGGGCGGTGTGTGGGTGTGTCTACTCACCGTGGGACGTGTGTGGGTGTGTCTACTCACCGTGGGCGGTGTGCTGGGTGTGTCTACTCACCGTGGGCGGTGTGCTGGTGTGTGGGCGGGTGGGTGGTGAAGGCCCGCAGGTGGACGGAGGGGCTGGCGCCCTTGTCATTGGCCGCCCACACCTGCAGACGGTACGTGGCATCTGGCTCCAGCTCGCCCACCTGTCAACACCCAGGAGGAGAGCTTTATCAGAACCGTCAATTGTCATCTGTCACTGTCAGTATACCTCATACTACCACCTGTCACTGTCAGTATACCTCATACTACCTCCTGTCACTGTCAGTATACCTCATACTACCACCTGTCACTGTCAGTATACCTCATACTGCCACCTGTCACTGACAGCATACCTCAAAAGTATCAGTCACTGTCAGTATACCTCATACTACCTTCTGTCACTGTCAGTATACCTCATACTACCTCCTGTCACTGTCAGTATACCTCATACTACCACCTGTCACTGTCAGTATACCTCATACTACCTTCTGTCACTGTCAGTATACCTCATACTACCTCCTGTCACTGTTAGTATACCTCATATTATCACCTGTCACAGTCAGTATACCTCATACTGCCACCTGTCACTGTCAGTATACCTTATACTCCCACCTGTCACTGTCAGTATACCTTATATTACCACCTGTCCACCCTGGTCCACCCTGGTCCACCCTGGTCCACCCTGGTCCACCCTGGTCCATCCTGGTCCACCCTGGTCCACCCTGGTCCACCCTGGTCCACCCTGGTCCACCCTGGTCCATCCTGGTCCACCCTGGTCCACCCTGGTCCACCCTGGTCCACCCTGGTCCACTCTGGTCCACCCTGGGCCACCCTGGGCCACCCTGGTCCACCCTGGTCCACCCTGGTCCACCCTGGGCCACCCTGGGCCACCCTGGGCCACCCTGGTTCACCCTGGACCGCCCTGGTCCACCCTGGTCCACCCTGGGCCACCGTGGTCCACCCTGGGCCACCCTGGTCCACCCTGGTCCACCTGGGCCACCATGGTCCACCCTGGTCCACCCTGGTCCACCCTGGTCCACCCTGGTCCACCCTGGTCCACCCTGGGCCACCGTGGTCCACCCTGGGCCACCCTGGGCCACCCTGGTCCACCCTGGTCCACCCTGGTCCACCCTGCTCCACCCTGGTCCACCCTGGGCCACCCTGGGCCACCCTGGTCCACCCTGGACCACCCTGGTCCACCCTGGTCCACCCTGGTTCACCCTGGTCCACCCTGGTCCACCCTGGTCCACCCTGGTCCACCCTGGGCCACCCTGGTTCACCCTGGACCGCCCTGGTCCACCCTGGGCCACCCTGGTCCACCCTGGGCCACCCTGGTCTACCCTGGTCCACCCTGGACCGCCCTGGTCCACCCTGGACCACCCTGGTCCACCCTGGGCCACCCTGGTTCACCCTGGTCCACCCTGGACCACCCTGGTCCACCCTGGTCCACCCTGGGCCACCCTGGTCCACCCTGGTCCACCCTGGTCCACCCTGGGCCACCCTGGTCCACCCTGGGCCACCCTGGACCGCTCTGCTGAACCAAGGGAATCACTGGAAACCCCTGTAAATAATTCCAGACTTTCCCTCGTGTCCAACACATTTACATTTTCTGAGGTAAATATTAGAGTGTAGAGACCACCAGCTGCTGGATCCACACCTGCTGTGAACTTAGCCTAGATCAACTCACACGCACGCACACACACGCACGCACACACACGCACACACACACACGCACGCACACACACACACGCACGCACACACACGCACGCACTCACGCAGACCTGTCTCCTGCAGCACATATCAAGCGAATAACATCAGCGGCATATGCCAGGCTGGCCAACATACGAACGGCATTCAGAAACTTGTGTAAAGAATCATTCAGAACTTTGTATACCACATATGTCAGGCCAATCCTGGAGTATGCAGCCCCAGCATGGAGTCCATATCTAGTCAAGGATAAGACTAAACTGGAAAAGGTTCAAAGGTTTGCCACCAGACTAGTACCCGAGCTGAGAGGTATGAGCTACGAGGAGAGACTACGGGAATTAAACCTCACTTCGCTGGAAGACAGAAGAGTTAGGGGGGACATGATCACCACATTCAAGATTCTGAAGGGGATTGATAGGGTAGATAAAGACAGTCTATTTAACACAAGGGGAACACGCACAAGGGGACACAGGTGGAAACTGAGTGCCCAAATGAGCCACAGAGATATTAGAAAGAACTTTTTTAGTGTCAGAGTGGTTGACAAATGGAATGCATTAGGGGGTGAGGCTGACTCCATACACAGTTTCAAGTGTAGATATGACAGAGCCCGATAGGCTCAGGAATCTGTACACCTGTTGATTGACGGTTGAGAGGCGGGACCAAAGAGCCAGAGCTCAACCCCCGCAAACACAACTAGGTGAGTACAACTAGGTGAGTACGCACACACGCACGCACTCACGCACATCTGGTTGAGTCAGAAGCCACGCTACCAGGAAGCGTTTGTTGGTGAAACAAGAAGTCTAAATTCCGCTCCACTGGGGCTCACCTGTAAGATGGGGGCCCCTGACCTGTAAGATGGGGTCCCTGACCTGTAAGATTGGGACCCTGACCTGTAAGATGGGGACCCTGACCTGTAAGATGGAGGCCCTGACCTATAAGATGGGGTCCTTGACCTGTAAGATGGGGACCCTGACCTGTAAGATGGGGGCCCTGACCTGGAAGATGGGGGCCCTGACCTGTAAGATGGAGGCCCCTGACCTGTAAGATGGGGGGCCCTGACCTGTAAGATGGGGGCCCTGACCTGTAAGATGGGGGCCCCTGACCTGTAAGATGGGGGGCCCTGACCTGTAAGATGGGGGCCCTGACCTGTAAGATGGGGGCCCTGACCTGTAAGATGGGGACCCTGACCTATAAGATGGGGCCCTTACCTGGAAGATGGGGGGCCCTGACCTGTAAGATGGGGGCCCTGACCTGTAAGATGGGGGCCCTGACCTGGAAGATGGGGGCCCTGACCTGTAAGATGGGGACCCTGACCTGTAAGATGGGGACCCTGACCTGTAAGATGGGGGCCCTGACCTGTAAGATGGGGTTCCCTGACCTGTAAGATGGGGGCCCTTACCTGGAAGATGGGGGCCCTTACCTGGAAGATGGGGTCCCCAGCAGTGAGGTTATGGCCCTGGGTGCCAGGGCGGGCCACCCGCAGCAGAAACACCTGGCGAAGCCCTCCGTCAAAGCCGGCTTGGCAAGCCACCGAGAAGCCGGTCGACGTCTGGTTGAGTACCGAGCAGTTGACTGGTGGATCCGGCTTTCCTGTCAAGGGAACAGTACAGTATAAGGTGGGTGTTGGGGAGGGAGTAAGGCAGAGTATGAGGACTCATGAAGATGAAGCCACCCAAAAGGTGGCACGGGCATGAATAGCCCGTAAGTGGTGGCCCTTTTGAGCCATTACCAGTATCAAGAGCTGATACTGGAGATCTGTGGAGGTGCGGCTGCACCCTGCGTGACGGGAGATGTCTCCCGTGAGAGTGTAAGGAGACGGGTGATGGCTATAGCTGGCCAGGTATCAGGGAAGAGGGGGGAAGAAGGTGATTATCAAGAGAATCGCCAAGCCATTACGACTATATAGCACTTGGAAGGGGTCAGGATAAGGTTTTGGGATGGGACGGGGGGAAAGGAATGGTGGCCCACCACTTGTGGACGGTCGGGGATTGAACGCCGACCTGCATGAAGCGAGACCGTCCAGTTCAAGTGGTTAAGGGAGGGGGGGAGGGGAATCTGTAAGACACACAGATACAGTGTTATCGCCTCACGATAACGTTGTTAGAGAATATAATACTTTCCTTATTAACATCACTCAATAGCGCGGTCGATAGAGCTTCGGCTTCACACGCAAGGGGGGGTCAGGATTCGAGTCTCCAACAGTCCAGGTGAACGGAGCGTTAGAAAAGATGTTCAGGGGCTATAATAACCTTTCTTTTATACAGCTTTATCCACCATAACATGGTGTGGAGGTGTGATTAATACTGATTATTGATTGGGGTTTAATAGAGGAGTAATTGGTGATCTGTGTTGAGAGTATGTGTGTGAGGGTTGATCAACAGTGTGGGGGGGGTAAGATACTTGGTGGGGTGGCCGGCGGTGCCCGGGTCTCTTTCTTTCCTCTCCTTCCACGCATTTTCTACCTGCTTCCTCGTTTTTCTCCGTTCTTTTTGTCCCTTCTCTTCCTCTCTCTTCCTGTGTTATGGTCTTCTCTCTCTGCTTGACTCCTTCCTCCTCTCTTCTCTTCCTCTCTTAAGGCTCCTCATTCTTAATACACGTAATACTTCATCCCTGTCTTACCTACTGTCTCTCTCTGTCTGTCTCTCTCTCTCTCTCTCTCTCTCTCTCTCTCTCTCTCTCTCTCTCTCTCTCTCTCTCTCTCTCTCTCTCTCTCTCTCTGTCTCTGTCTCTGTCTCTGTCTCTCTCTCTCTCTCTCTCTCTCTCTCTCTCTCTCTCTCTCTCTCTCTCTCTGTCTCTGTCTCTGTCTCTCTCTCTCTCTCTCTCTCTCTCTCTCTCTCTCTCTCTCTCTCTCTCTCTCTCTCTCTCTCTCTCTCTCTCTCTCTCTCTCTCTCTCTCTCTCTCTCTCTCTCTCTCTCTCTCTCTCTGTCTCTGTCTCTCTCTCTCTCTCTCTCTCTCTCTCTCTCTCTCTCTCTCTGTCTCTGTCTCTGTCTCTCTCTCTCTCTCTCTCTCTCTCTCTCTCTCTCTCTCTCTCTCTCTCTCTGTCTCTGTCTCTCTCTCTCTCTCTCTCTCTCTCTCTCTCTCTCTCTCTCTCTCTCTCTCTCTCTCTCTCTCTCTGTCTCTGTCTCTGTCTCTGTCTCTCTCTCTCTCTCTCTCTCTCTCTCTCTCTCTCTCTCTCTCTCTCTCTCTCTCTCTCTCTCTCTCTCTCTCTCTCTCTCTCTCTCTCTCTCTCTCTCTCTCTCTCTCTCTCTCTCTCTCTCTCTCTCTCTCTGTCTCTCTCTCTCTCTCTCTCTCTCTCTCTCTCTCTCTCTCTCTCTCTCTCTCTCTCTCTCTCTGTCTCTGTCTCTGTCTCTGTCTCTCTCTCTCTCTCTCTCTCTCTCTCTCTCTCTCTCTCTCTCTCTCTCTCTCTCTCTCTCTCTCTCTCTCTCTCTCTCTCTCTGTCTCTGTCTCTGTCTCTCTCTCTCTCTCTCTCTCTCTCTCTCTCTCTCTCTCTCTCTCTCTCTCTCTGTCTCTGTCTCTGTCTCTGTCTCTGTCTCTCTCTCTCTCTCTCTCTCTCTCTCTCTCTCTCTCTCTCTCTCTCTCTCTCTCTCTCTCTCTCTCTCTCTCTCTCTCTCTCTCTCTCTCTCTCTGTCTCTCTCTCTCTCTCTCTCTCTCTCTCTCTCTCTCTCTGTCTCTCTGTCTCTCTCTCTCTCTCTCTCTCTCTCTCTCTCTCTCTCTCTCTCTCTCTCTCTCTGCATAAAGACAGCGAAAACAAGGCAAAACATGCGAAAAAACATTTGGAAAAACTCTACGGAAAATCCACCCCATCATCTCAAGAGTTTTTGAGCGTCGCCATACAGGCCGCTCCTACTAAACTGGGGCAGTTCAGAGGCTGATGCAAAACTGCCTATGACAGTCCCCCACCACACACGTGTCACTCACAAAATCCGAGTTTGGGAAAGAACCAAAAAGAGTTGTTGTATCATATGGCTAGTCTTTTGTTATGAGGAAAGTGTGTATAATGGTCCCATTACGTTAATAGTCTGGGCTTAGTTACTGTGAAGGGTTCGATAACGCTCGAAGGACGTTAGTAGCTACCTTGGTTATCTTATGGTTATCTTGAGATGATTTCGGGGCTTTAGTGTTCCCGCGGCCCGGTCCTCGACCAGGCCTCCACCCCCAGGAAGCAGCCCGTGACAGCTGACTAACACCCAGGTACCTATTTTACTGCTAGGTAACAAGGGGGGGCATCAGGGTGAAAGATACTCTGCCCCATTGTTTCTCGCCGGAGCCCGGGAACGAACCCGGGGCCACAGAATCACGCGTCCAGTGTTCTGTCCACTCAGCCACCGGCTCCCCTGGTCATAAAACTAATCTTGTGTGACACATGTGTCACATGTGTCACATGTGTGACAGCATCTTGACAAGTGTCTCGCCTGACACTGTATACAGAGCAAGTCAGGCACTCCAGCTCCTGGTCTAGGCTTTCCTGCACCCAGCACGGTACTGTGAGTGTGAATACCTTGCGTTACTTCCGAAGATCAACGCTCCCTCGGTCCGGTCTCCCACCAGACGAGTTACCAACAGTGACATACTCCTTAGGCAAGAGAATCCAAAGACTGACACCAATACACAGATGAATCACATTAACTTGATACATCAAACAACAGATCCAATAGAGGCTGTGAAGAGGGCTCGAACCTGTGTGCAGAGGGTTCCTGGGGCCAGATTCACGAAGCAGTTACGCAAGTACTTACGAACCAGTACATCTTTTCTCAGTCTTTGGCGGTTTTGTTTACAATTATTAAACAGTTAATGAGCTCCGAAGCACCAGGAGGCTGTTTATAACAATAACAACAGTTGACTGTGAAGTTTTCATGCTTGTAAACTGTTTAATAAATGTAAACAAAGCCGCCAAAGATTGAGAAAAGATGTACACGTTCGTAAGTACTTGCGTAACTGCTTCGTGAATCTGGGCCCGAGACTTTTGAAGTGAGAATCACCAAGACTTTCTTCAGCCACGGACTCAAGGTTGCAGTGACTGTAAGACGCAATATAAGACCCTCTCAAGAACAACTTAGCCATTGTGTGTGTCTCAGCGATTACATTAAAACCTTCTTGAGTTATAGTTGTGTAAAAGAAGCAACTGAGATGAAAATAATATCACGTCCTTATCTCCAGAGGAATAAATTGATACCAAATGAAATTAGCGTCAAGTTAAGTGGTCTTTATCGCAAACGATGTGTAACCAGGTTGTTAAGCTGCTTCAGCCTCGTTGTGTAACCAGGTTGTTAAGCTGCTTCAGCCTCGTTCGTCCTTGCTATAATTTAATTTATTATTTCAGGCAAAATATATCATTGCACAGCGGATATGTATATTAGAATTATTTAGACTCTGGAAAGTCTTGAGTAAATAATGACATGGGATTAACTGTGTTGATTTATGGAGCAAATTATTGCATAATGTAAGTTATATATATATATATATATATATATATATATATATATATATATATATATATATATATATATATATATATATATATATATATATATATATATATATATATATATATATATATATATATATATATATATATATATATATATATATATATATATATATATATATATATATATATCTTCGAGTCGGGGCCCGGAGTCGGGCCCCGACTCGAAGCTGGTGGAGAGTCATTAGGATGAATGATGAGTAACTAGGATGGAGCCATACCAGAGGATGATATGGTGTTGAGTTCGTGTAGTTGTGGTATGATACAAGTATCTGGTATATTGTGAACATGTTCCACCACCACGCGAATTATTGTTTCCTAAGATGGCACTCATGTTGCACTAGTGGTGAGTGAGTGAGTACATCCCAGCCCCTTTTTGTTCTTTATGATTCACTACTTGGAACAAAAATTTCCAAGTAGCACGGGCCATGGTGAGCCCCGTAGTTCCCAGCCCCTGGCGGGTGTCAGAGGACTCTGGTCCCTAGTACCAGCTGCCACAAGGGCTCCCCTGGGCCCTGACACCCCAGCAATCACAGAGAGCATCACACCAAACAAGTGGAGATGAAAGACCTGATCACAATGTCCCATGATCTTCAGTGAGATGCTGCGTGTCTCGAAACGGTCTTTAAACCCCTTATGAAGTCTGGCCAACCCTCTGTTGTCACAGCAAAATTGCAGAGGATGCTGTGTTGACATCTGAGATCTAGTGCAGGAAGACTGCGTGTCTGTAATGAGAAGGGACTTCTCTCAGAAGATGAGAGAGAGAGGACCAAGATGCTGATGATACTGTTGAAGGTCTATTCATCACGGTGAGTGAGAGACACGCAGGATGCTCTACAAGAGTCTGGTCGTTACGGGGAGATTACTGCTGATGTGATGCTGACCAAACTAGCGCTGCTTCAGAGTGTCTTGATGCCTTGAAAACTCCGTCCACTCCCCCCCCCCCCCGTCACAGATCAGCTTCACCAGTCAAGCTTCATTCAGAAGATGATGACCAAGTTTGCTGGTCTGCTGAACACAGATCTATCTGAAGAAGCTGGTTTAGTGGCGCCTCAGCTGCCTCTGTTGCCTCTGCTGCCTCTGCTGCTTCTGCTGCTTCTGCTGACTCTGCTGCCTCTGCTGCTTCTCCTGCGTCTGCTGCCTCGAATGACAGCGCTGACGCGACGATGTGTGTGTCTGGGGCATGCATCAGACACGCTGCAGTAGTGAGGAAGCGTCAGCTGCCTGCTTCCTCCCAGCAGCTGTCAGCGCTTCACACTGTGGGCGTCCCTGGACCCCCTCCCATGCTGGGAACACACTGTGGGCGTCGCTGGACCCCCTCCCATGCTGGGAACACACTGTGGGCGTCGCTGGACCCCCTCCCATGCTGTGAACACATTGTGGGGCGTCGCTGGACCCCCTCCCATGCTGGGAACACACTGTGGGCGTCCCTGGACCACCTCCCATGCTGGGAACACACTGTGGGCGTCCCTAGACCACCTCCCATGCTGGGAACACACTGTGGGCGTCCCTGGACCACCTCCCATGCTGGGAACACACTGTGGGCGTCGCTGGACCCCCTCCCATGCTGGGAACACACTGTGGGCGTCGCTGGACCCCCTCCCATGCTGGGAACACACTGTGGGCGTCGCTGGACCCCCTCCCATGCTGGGAACACACTGTGGGCGTCCCTGGACCACCTCCCATGCTGGGAGCACACTGTGGGCGTCCCTGGACCACCTCCCATGCAGGGAACACACTGTGGGCGTCGCTGGACCACCTCCCATGCTGGGAACACACTGTGGGCGTCGCCGGACCCCCTCCCTTGCTGGGAACACACTGTGGGCGTCGCTGGACCCCCTCCCATGCTGGGAACACACTGTGGGCGTCGCTGGACCCCTCCCATGCTGGGAACACACTGTAGGGCGTCCCTGGACCACCTCCCATGCTGGGAACACACTGTAGGGCGTCCCTGGACCCTCTCCCATGCTGGGAATACACTGTGGGCGTCACAGAACAATCTCCCGATACACAATCAATCCGTTAATCAATCAAAATCTTGTATTAATAAATAGGTCTACATTATTAATGGGAATTAACATAATAAAATCAACAATAGCTTAATAAACAAGAGTGTCACTGGCGCCCCAGAGCGCAGACATTACTGTGATCAGCATCAGAAACTTTACCCCAGGTTCGTAACACAAACCCCTACAGTAATGGCCGGTGTTGAACGGCGTCCGTCACACTTAACGTGACGTGAGTGACATTTAGTTTACAATTTAAAAGGCATTATACACTGGAGAAGTAAACTTTGGTTTACCATTAGGGCTCTATGACAGGTATTCTTATCCTATGTGTAATTATGAAGTTATGCTGATTAGAGAATGATTGGAAGTATTGATTTTTTTTGTTAACTAATCATTCGAGCTGGGGGCCAAGCCCGTCTTGGATCAGCCTGTCCTCCTAAGGTTCCCCAACGTCAGGAAACTGTCCTACTAAAGTGCCTTAATGCTAGCCTACCAGAGGAGCCAAAACAGAAAACGGGACAGTACGTCACTTGCGCGAGCTGCTTTCAGTTTCTAGTACGACGATTTTTGGCCTTAGGGGAGAGTATACGTCAAAATGCGACGTGCTACTAGGAAGACGGGTTGCGCAGATGGTCATGAGACAGGAAGCGGTTGGGCAGTGTTCACATACGCCAGGATCCACACCCCCTACGACTACACAGATGACCCGGGCTCGTACACGTTGTTTCGTGTCTGTAGAACTCCCCAGACACCAAACAGAACGCCTTGAAAGAAATCAACGTCGTCTATGCCTTCACATGCCCACTTGGGGACTGTCAGCCTCAAAGATCTCAGTATATAGGCAAGACAACAACGTCTCTCTCCAGCAGACTAACAATGCACAAACAACAGGGCTCCATCAAGGAACATATAATCTCTTCCCACAACCAGACCATCACCAGAGACATCTTAAGAAACAACACAGAAATTATCGACAGATACAACGATAACAGGAGACTCGACATCAGCGAGGCACTACACATCAAAAAGTCAACACCAACAATCAACAGCCAAATTAACACATAATTACATTCTACCCACTTCAAGACCCCGAACCAGCTCAGAAGCAAGCAGATAAAACACGCAATGTTCCCATTGATTCGTGTTCTGTCTTTTTCCATTCATTCGTGTCCAGTGACCTCACCCAATAACGAATATAAGCACGATCTGAGTATGTAAAAATGTGTTTGAAAGTGTAAGAAGTGTCCTGCGAAACGCTTCTAGGCGTCAGACCATAAATAAAGTGTGAACATGAACTTTTGGAGAGTTACCTTTCTCAACTACCCCTCGACAGTGAAGAAAAACATAAGAAAACTTAAGAAGATTCGTGTTAGAATCATTAATCTTACCCTCTCGGACATATTCAACAACAATGTTTACAAGAAAGACTACTACCATTATATATATATATATATATATATATATATATATATATATATATATATATATATATATATATATATATATATATATATATATATATATACATACTGTGTGCATTTGTATTAAAATCTTGTAGTTAATTAAGCAGGAAACTGTGATGTCGTCGTCCAAGTCTTATACTCAGTGCCCCTCATGGTGTGATACAAGTATTCCCTTACATCTTATAACTAAACAAGGAGCAGTGTGCCGTGTGATCTCCCCGCCTGTTGCTGCTCTTTGTTCGCACCCATTGTTCCTGGCCATCTTTTTCCACTCATACTGGATTAATTTGGAGAATATTAATACAGGTTTTTTTATCGTTGTTTCATGTTGATAATTTATTTAAGGTGATTCTGGTTAGGGTCCTGGACCCTTGTGATAGCTTGGTGGCTTGGTGTAGTGGTGGTGGCTTGGTGTAGTGGTGGTGGCTTGGTGTAGTGGCTGGTGGCTTGGTGTAGTGGTGGTGGCTTGGTGTAGTGGTGGTGGCTTGGTGTAGTGGTTGGTGGCTTGGTGTAGTGGTTGGTGGCTTGGTGTAGTGGTTGGTGGCTTGGTGTAGTGGTGGTGGCTTGGTGTAGTGGTTGGTGGCTTGGTGTAGTGGTTGGTGGCTTGGTGTAGTGGTTGGTGGCTTGGTGTAGTGGTGGTGGCTTGGTGTAGTGGTTGGTGGCTTGGTGTAGTGGTTGGTGGCTTGGTGTAGTGGTTGGTGGCTTGGTGTAGTGGTTGGTGGCTTGGTGTAGTGGTGGTGGCTTGGTGTAGTGGCTTGGTGTAGTGGTGGTGGCTTGGTGTAGTGGTTGGTGGCTTGGTGGTTGGTGGCTTGGTGTAGTGGTTGGTGGCTTGGTGTAGTGGTTGGTGGCTTGGTGTAGTGGTTGGTGGCTTGGTGTAGTGGCTGGTGGCTTGGTGTAGTGGTGGTGGCTTGGTGTAGTGGTGGTGGCTTGGTGTAGTGGTTGGTGGCTTGGTGTAGTGGTGGTGGCTTGGTGTGGGTGGTTGGTGGCTTGGTGTAGTGGTTGGTGGCTTGGTGTAGTGGTTGGTGGCTTGGTGTAGTGGTTGGTGGCTTGGTGTAGTGGTTGGTGGCTTGGTGTAGTGGTTGGTGGCTTGGTGTAGTGGTTGGTGGCTTGGTGTAGTGGTTGGTGGCTTGGTGTAGTGGTTGGTGGCTTGGTGTAGTGGTTGGTGGCTTGGTGTAGTGGTTGGTGGCTTGGTGTAGTGGTTGGTGGCTTGGTGTAGTGGTTGGTGGCTTGGTGTAGTGGTTGGTGGCTTGGTGTAGTGGTTGGTGGCTTGGTGTAGTGGTGGTGGCTTGGTGTAGTGGGTGGTGGCTTGGTGTAGTGGTTGGTGGCTTGGTGTAGTGGTTGGTGGCTTGGTGTAGTGGTTGGTGGCTTGGTGTAGTGGTGGTGGCTTGGTGTAGTGGTTGGTGGCTTGGTGTAGTGGTTGGTGGCTTGGTGTAGTGGTTGGTGGCTTGGTGTAGTGGTTGGTGGCTTGGTGTAGTGGTGGTGGTGTTGGTGGCTTGGTGTAGTGGTTGGTGGCTTGGTGTAGTGGTTGGTGGCTTGGTGTAGTGGTTGGTGGCTTGGTGTAGTGGTGGTGGCTTGGTGTAGTGGTTGGTGGCTTGGTGTAGTGGTTGGTGGCTTGGTGTAGTGGTGGTGGCTTGGTGTAGTGGTTGGTGGCTTGGTGTAGTGGTTGGTGGCTTGGTGTAGTGGTTGGTGGTTGGTGTAGTGGTTGGTGGTTGGTGTAGTGGTTGGTGTAGTGGTGGTGGTTGGTGTAGTGGGTGGTGGTTGGTGTAGTGGTTGGTGGTTGGTGTAGTGGTGGTGGTTGGTGTAGTGGGTGGTGGTTGGTGTAGTGGGTGGTGGTTGGTGTAGTGGGTGGTGGTTGGTGTAGTGGGTGGTGGTTGGTGTAGTGGTGGTGGTTGGTGGTTGGTGGTTGGTGTAGTGGGTGGTGGTTGGTGTAGTGGGTGGTGGTTGGTGTAGTGGGTGGTGGTTGGTGTAGTGGGTGGTGTAGTGGTTGGTGGTGGTGTGGTGGCTTGGGTAGTGGCTGGTGGCTTGGTGGTGGCTGGTTGGTGTAGTGGTTGGTGGCTTGGTGTAGTGGTTGGTGGCTTGGTGGTTGGTGGCTTGGTGTAGTGGTTGGTGGCTTGGTGTAGTGGTTGGTGGTTGGTGTAGTGGTTGGTGGTTGGTGTAGTGGGTGGTGGTTGGTGTAGTGGGTGGTGGTTGGTGTAGTGGTTGGTGGTTGGTGTAGTGGTTGGTGGTTGGTGTAGTGGTTGGTGGTTGGTGTAGTGGTTGGTGGTTGGTGTAGTGGGTGGTGGTTGGTGTAGTGGTTGGTGGTTGGTGTAGTGAGTGGTGGTTGGTGGTTGGTGTAGTGGTTGGTGGCTTGGTTGGTGTTAGTGGTTTGGTGGTGGTGGCTTGGTGTAGTGTTTGGTGGCTTGGTGTAGTGGTTGGTGGCTTGGTGTAGTGGTTGGTGGCTTGGTGTAGTGGCTGGTGGCTTGGTGTAGTGGTTGGTGGCTTGGTGTAGTGGTTGGTGGCTTGGTGGTTGGTGGCTTGGTGTAGTGGTTGGTGGCTTGGTGCAGTGGTTGGTGGCTTGGTGTAGTGGTTGGTGGCTTGGTGTAGTGGTTGGTGGCTTGGTGTAGTGGTTGGTGGCTTGGTGTAGTGGTTGGTGGCTTGGTGGTTGGTGGCTTGGTGTAGTGGCTGGTGACTTGGTGTAGTGGTTGGTGGCTTGGTGTAGTGGCTGGTGGCTTGGTGTAGTGGCTGGTGGCTTGGTGTAGTGGTTGGTGGCTTGGTGTAGTGGTTGGTGGCTTGGTGTAGTGGCTGGTGGCTTGGTGTAGTGGTTGGTGGCTTGGTGGTTGGTGGCTTGGTGTAGTGGTTGGTGGCTTGGTGTAGTGGTTGGTGGCTTGGTGTAGTGGCTGGTGGCTTGGTGTAGTGGTTGGTGGCTTGGTGTAGTGGCTGGTGGCTTGGTGTAGTGGTGGTGGCTTGGTGTAGTGGTTGGTGGCTTGGTGTAGTGGTTGGTGGCTTGGTGTAGTGGTTGGTGGCTTGGTGTAGTGGTTGGTGGCTTGGTGGTTGGTGGCTTGGTGTAGTGGTTGGTGGCTTGGTGTAGTGGTTGGTGGCTTGGTGTAGTGTTTGGTGGTTTGGTGTAGTGGTTGGTGGCTTGGTGTAGTGGTTGGTGGCTTGGTGTAGTGGCTGGTGGCTTGGTGTAGTGGTTGGTGGCTTGGTGTAGTGGTTGGTGGCTTGGTGGTTGGTGGCTTGGTGTAGTGGTTGGTGGCTTGGTGCAGTGGTTGGTGGCTTGGTGTAGTGGTTGGTGGCTTGGTGTAGTGGTTGGTGGCTTGGTGTAGTGGTTGGTGGCTTCAAGTCCAGTGGAACGAGTTTGGGAACTAGATTAAGTCCAGTGGAACGATTTTGGACACTGAACAAGTCCAGTGGAACGAGTTTGGACACTGAACAAGTCCAATGGAACGAGTTTGGACACTGAACAAGTCCAATGGAACGAGTTTGGACACTGAACATGTCCAGTGGAACTAGTTTGGACACTGAACAAGTCCAGTGGAGCTAGTTTGGACACTGAACAAGTCCAGTGGAGCTAGTTTGGACACTGAACAAGTCCAGTGGAGCTAGTTTGGACACTGAACAAGTCCAGTGGAACGAGTTTGAGAACTGGATCAAGTACAGTGGAACTAGTTTGGACACTGAACAAGTCCAGTGGAACGAGTTTGAGAACTGGATCAAGTCCAGTGGAACTAGTTTGGACACTGAACAAGTCCAGTGGAACTAGTTTGGACACTGAACAAGTCCAGTGGAACTAGTTTGGACACTGAACAAGTCCAGTGGAACTAGTTTGGACACTGAACAAGTCCAGTGGAACTAGTTTGGACACTGAACAAGTCCAGTGGAACTAGTTTGGACACTGAACAAGTCCAGTGGAACTAGTTTGGACACTGAACAAGTCCAGTGGAACGATTTTGGACACTGAACAAGTCCAGTAGAACTAGTTTGGACACTGAACAAGTCCAGTGGAACTAGTTTGGACACTGAACAAGTCCAGTGGAACTAGTTTGGACACTGAACAAGTCCAGTGGAACTAGTTTGGACACTGAACAAGTCCAGTGGAACTAGTTTGGACACTGAACAAGTCCAGTGAAATGAGTTTGAGATCTAGATCAAGTCCAGTGAAATGTTTTTTTCTGAGACTCTGGCACCTTGTTCAATATATAGGATAGGATAGGATTTATACAGGATATATAGGATAGGATAACAAAGGACTTACAGATAGCAGGAGACATTTAGCTCCGTAACGAGGTTATGTATTTCTGGTAATATCTCGCTACATACACTCAAATAAATTTACAAATTTACAGCCCTATCAATTTACAGTTTTACAGTCATATAAATCTCCAAATTTGCCAGTGATTGAAATTACTGTAATTGAAAGATTAGTGAGGACTTGGTTCACATTTTTAATCACTCATCAGTAATAATTATACATGGTTGTAGATCGTTCACTTGCATTATACACTATACACCCAGACCTCTATTCTAAGAATATTTCTTATATCGATAATCACCAAAAAATTCAGTAATTTACAGCTTGAAAACATATATATTAAAAATCAATTTTACAACAGTTTTTTACTAACGGTTGTGTAAAACAACTTTTGGTTGTTATTGCAGTTGAATATATTGCAAGAACTTTATAACGGCAAAGGTTATCTTGAGATGATTTCGGGGCTTTAGTGTCCCCGCGGCCCGGTCCTCGACCAGGCCTCCACCCCCCAGGAAGCAGCCCGTGACAGCTGACTAACACCCAGGTACCTATTTTACTGATAGGTAATAGGGGCATAGGGTGAAAGAAACTCTGCCCATTGTTTCTCGCCGGCGACCGGGATCAAACCCGGGACCACAGGATCACAAGTACAGCGTGCTGTCCGCTCGGCCGACCGGCCAACCATTTAGGATTGCAAGGATTGCAATAATTTACAAACAGACTTTAGCAAAATTAAAGTCAACTGGAGTAACCAATGTTGACTTAGTTACTTTAAAGACAATTGTAAAGACTATTACAATACTATTTTGTACTTTAAATAATATTATAAGTAGCGTCCCCAGGGCGCTAAGTCTAAAGATTATTTTTTAATCTAAGAAATGATTATAAGTGAGTCAAATATCCACAGATAATAGAACATGAACCAACTCATATAAATTGGAAACAGTTAGATTTAGTAAAGACCTGGGTAAATAACGGCTTGGAAACAAGGTTCTTGAATTTTCAGAACAATTTGCCAGGGAATACAATGGACGTCGGAGCGATGGGTTGTTTCAAGCGTAGGCTTGACATATATATATATAAAATATATATATATATATATATATATATATATATATATATATATATATATATATATATATATATATATATATATATATATATATATATATATATATATATATATATATATATATATATATATATATATATATATATATATATATATATATATATATATATATATGTGCCTTGTGACTCTTACTTCAGGGGTGACCCTTAATGCCTGGGTCCATAAGGCCCTTAATACCTTATTTCCTCCAACTTTGAAAGTTTGTATTAAAATGTTATCTTGAGTCCCATATTGTGGTTCAGTTTCTGTGCCTCAACCACAGGGCTTAATAAGTTGTTTCTCTGTGAAGTTGTTAAGCTGCTCTCCTGCTCAACACTGGGGGGGGGGGTACTGCTCAACACTGGGGGGGGGGGTACTGCTCAACAATGGGGGGGGGAGTGTCCTGCTCAACACAGGGGGGGAGTGTCCTGCTCAACACTGGGGGGGGAGTGTCCTGCTCAACACAGGGGGGGAGTGTCCTGCTCAACACTGGGGGGGGAGTGTCCTGCTCAACACTGGGGGGGAGTGTCCTGCTCAACACAGGGGGGGGGGGAGTGTCCTGCTCAACACTGGGGGGGGGGGAGTGTCCTGCTCAACACAGGGGGGGGAGTGTCCTGCTCAACACAGGGGGGAGTGTCCTGCTCAACACAGGGGGGAGTGTCCTGCTCAACACAGGGGGGAGTGTCCTGCTCAACACAGGGGGGGGGAGTGTCCTGCTCAACACAGGGGGAGAACTCTCCTGGGGGGAGAACTCTCCTGCTCAACACAGGGGGAGAACTCTCTGCTCAACACAGGGGGGGGGAGTGTCCTGCTCAACACAGGGGGGAGAACTCTCCTGCTCAACACAGGGGGAGAACTCTCCTGCTCAACACAGGGGGAGAACTCTCCTGCTCAACACAGGGGGGGGGGAGAACTCTCCTGCTCAACACAGGGGGGGGGGGAACTCTCCTGCTGGAGTCTCCTGCTCAACACAGGGGGAGGGGGGAGAACTCTCCTGCTCAACACAGGGGGAGAACTCTCCTGCTCAACACAGGGGGGAACTCTCCTGCTCAACACAGGGGGAGAACTCTCCTGCTCAACACAGGGGGAGAACTCTCCTGCTCAACACAGGGGGGAGAACTCTCCTGCTCAACACAGGGGGAGAACTCTCCTGCTCAACACAGGGGGGGGGGGGGGGAGAACTCTCCTGCTCAACACAGTGGGGGGGGGGGAGAACTCTCCTGCTCAACACAGGGGGGAACTCTTCTGCTCAACACAGGGGGAGAACTCTCCTGCTCAACACAGGGGGGGAAACTCTCCTGCTCAACACTGGGGGGAACTCTCCTGCTCAACACAGGGGGGAGAACTCTCCTGCTCAACACAGGGGGGGAGACTCTTCTGCTCAACACAGGGGGGAGAACTCTCCTGCTCAACACAGGGGGAGAACTCTCCTGCTCAACACAGGGGGAGAACTCTCCTGCTCAACACAGGGGGAGAACTCTCCTGCTCAACACAGGGGGGAGAACTCTCCTGCTCAACACAGGGGGAGAACTGTCCTGCTCAACACAGGGGGAGAACTCTCCTGCTCAACACAGGGGGGGGGGGGGAGAACTCTCCTGCTCAACACAGGGGGGGAACTCTCCTGCTCAACACAGGGGGAGAACTCTCCTGCTCAACACAGGGGGAGAACTCTCCTGCTCAACACAGGGGGAGAACTCTCCTGCTCAACACAGGGGGAGAACTCTCCTGCTCAACACAGGGGGGAACTCTCCTGCTCAACACAGGGGGGGGGGAGAACTCTCCTGCTCAACACAGGGGGAGAACTCTCCTGCTCAACACAGGGGGAGAACTCTCCTGCTCAACACAGGGGGAGAACTCTCCTGCTCAACACAGGGGGAGAACTCTCCTGCTCAACACAGGGGGAGAACTCTCCTGCTCAACACAGGGGGAGAACTCTCCTGCTCAACACAGGGGGAGAACTCTCCTGCTCAACACAGGGGGGAACTCTCCTGCTCAACACAGGGGGAGAACTCTCCTGCTCAACACAGGGGGGGAACTCTCCTGCTCAACACAGGGGGAGAACTCTCCTGCTCAACACAGGGGGAGAACTCTCCTGGGGGAGAACTCTCCTGCTCAACACAGGGGGGAACTCTCCTGCTCAACACAGGGGGAGAACTCTCCTGCTCAACACAGGGGGAGAACTCTCCTGCTCAACACAGGGGGAGAACTCTCCTGCTCAACACAGGGGGAGAACTCTCCTGCTCAACACAGGGGGAGAACTCTCCTGCTCAACACAGGGGGGGGGGGAGAACTCTCCTGCTCAACACAGGGGGAGAACTCTCCTGCTCAACACAGGGGGAGAACTCTCCTGCTCAACACAGGGGGAGAACTCTCCTGCTCAACACAGGGGGAGAACTCTCCTGCTCAACACAGGGGGAGAACTCTCCTGCTCAACACAGGGGGAGAACTCTCCTGCTCAACACAGGGGGAGAACTCTCAACACAGGGGGAGAACTCTGCTCTCAACACAGGGGGAGAACTCTCCTGGGGGAGAACTCTCCTGCTCAAACACAGGGGGAGAACTCTCCTGCTCAACACAGGGGGAGAACTCTCCTGCTCAACACAGGGGGAGAACTCTCCTGCTCAACACAGGGGGAGAACTCTCCTGCTCAACACAGGGGGAGAACTCTCCTGCTCAACACAGGGGGAGAACTCTCCTGCTCAACACAGGGGGAGAACTCTCTGCTGAACTCTCCTGCTCAACACAGGGGGGGGGGGAGAACTCTCCTGCTCAACACAGGGGGAGAACTCTCCTGCTCAACACAGGGGGAGAACTCTCCTGCTCAACACAGGGGGAGAACTCTCCTGCTCAACACAGGGGGAGGCTCAACACAGGGGGAGAACTCTCCTGCTCAACACAGGGGGAGAACTCTCCTGGGGGGAGAACTCTCCTGCTCAACACAGGGGGAGAACTCTCCTGCTCAACACAGGGGGAGAACTCTCCTGCTCAACACAGGGGGAGAACTCTCCTGCTCAACACAGGGGGAGAACTCTCCTGCTCAACACAGGGGGAGAACTCTCCTGCTCAACACAGGGGGAGAACTCTCCTGCTCAACACAGGGGGAGAACTCTCCTGCTCAACACAGGGGGAGAACTCTCCTGCTCAACACAGGGGGAGAACTCTCCTGCTCAACACAGGGGGAGAACTCTCCTGCTCAACACAGGAGGAGAACTCTCCTGCTCAACACAGGGGGGGGGAGAACTCTCCTGCTCAACACAGGGGGAGAACTCTCCTGCTCAACACAGGGGGAGAACTCTCCTGCTCAACACAGGGGGAGAACTCTCCTGCTCAACACAGGGGGAGAACTCTCCTGCTCAACACAGGGGGAGAACTCTCCTGCTCAACACAGGGGGAGAACTCTCCTGCTCAACACAGGGGGAGAACTCTCCTGCTCAACACAGGGGGAGAACTCTCCTGCTCAACACAGGGGGAGAACTCTCCTGCTCAACACAGGGGGAGAACTCTCCTGCTCAACACAGGGGGAGAACTCTCCTGCTCAACACAGGGGGAGAACTCTCCTGCTCAACACAGGGGGGAGAACTCTCCTGCTCAACACAGGGGGAGAACTCTCCTGCTCAACACAGGGGGAGAACTCTCCTGCTCAACACAGGGGGAGAACTCTCCTGCTCAACACAGGGGGAGAACTCTCCTGCTCAACACAGGGGGGAGAACTCTCCTGGGGGAGAACTCTCCTGCTCAACACAGGGGGGGGGGGGGGAGAACTCTCCTGCTCAACACAGGGGGAGAACTCTCCTGCTCAACACAGGGGGAGAACTCTCCTGCTCAACACAGGGGGAGAACTCTCCTGCTCAACACAGGGGGAGAACTCTCCTGCTCAACACAGGGGGAGAACTCTCCTGCTCAACACAGGGGGAGAACTCTCCTGCTCAACACAGGGGGAGAACTCTCCTGCTCAACACAGGGGGGGGAGAACTCTCCTGCTCAACACAGGGGGGGGAGAACTCTCCTGGGGGGGAGAACTCTCCTGCTCAACACAGGGGGAGAACTCTCCTGCTCAACACAGGGGGAGAACTCTCCTGCTCAACACAGGGGGAGAACTCTCCTGCTCAACACAGGGGAGAACTCTCCTGCTCAACACAGGGGGAGAACTCTCCTGCTCAACACAGGGGGAGAACAGGGGGGAGAACTCTCCTGCTCAACACAGGGGGAGAACTCTCCTGCTCAACACAGGGGGAGAACTCTCCTGCTCAACACAGGGGGAGAACTCTCCTGCTCAAACAGGGGGAGGGGGGGAGAACTCTCCTGCTCAACACAGGGGGAGAACTCTCCTGCTCAACACAGGGGGAGAACTCTCCTGCTCAACACAGGGGGAGAACTCTCCTGCTCAACACAGGGGGGAGAACTCTCCTGCTCAAACACAGGGGGAGAACTCTCCTGCTCAACACAGGGGGAGAACTCTCCTGCTCAACACAGGGGGAGAACTCTCCTGCTCAACACAGGGGGGGGGGAGAACTCTCCTGCTCAACACAGGGGGGGGGAGAACTCTCCTGCTCAACACAGGGGGAGAACTCTCCTGCTCAACACAGGGGGAGAACTCTCCTGCTCAACACAGGGGGAGAACTCTCCTGCTCAACACACTCTCCTGGGGGAGAACTCTCCTGCTCAACACAGGGGGAGAACTCTCCTGCTCAACACAGGGGGAGAACTCTCCTGCTCAACACAGGGGGAGAACTCTCCTGCTCAACACAGGGGGGAACTCTCCTGCTCAACACAGGGGGAGAACTCTCCTGCTCAACACAGGGGGAGAACTCTCCTGCTCAACACAGGGGGAGAACTCTCCTGCTCAACACAGGGGGAGAACTCTCCTGCTCAACACAGGGGGAGAACTCTCCTGCTCAACACAGGGGGAGAACTCTCCTGCTCAACACAGGGGGAGAACTCTCCTGCTCAACACAGGGGGAGAACTCTCCTGCTCAACACAGGGGGGGGGGAACTCTCCTGCTCAACACAGGGGGAGAACTCTCCTGCTCAACACAGGGGGAGAACTCTCCTGCTCAACACAGGGGGAGAACTCTCCTGCTCAACACAGGGGGAGAACTCTCCTGCTCAACACAGGGGGAGAACTCTCCTGCTCAACACAGGGGGAGAACTCTCCTGCTCAACACAGGGGGAGAACTCTCCTGCTCAACACAGGGGGAGAACTCTCCTGCTCAACACAGGGGGAGAACTCTCCTGCTCAACACAGGGGGAGAACTCTCCTGCTCAACACAGGGGGAGAACTCTCCTGCTCAACACAGGGGGAGAACTCTCCTGCTCAACACAGGGGGAGAACTCTCCTGCTCAACACAGGGGGAGAACTCTCCTGCTCAACACAGGGGGAGAACTCTCCTGCTCAACACAGGGGGAGAACTCTCCTGCTCAACACAGGGGGAGAACTCTCCTGCTCAACACAGGGGGAGAACTCTCCTGCTCAACACAGGGGGAGAACTCTCCTGCTCAACACAGGGGGAGAACTCTCCTGCTCAACACAGGGGGAGAACTCTCCTGCTCAACACAGGGGGAGAACTCTCCTGCTCAACACAGGAGGAGAACTCTCCTGCTCAACACAGGGGGAGAACTCTCCTGCTCAACACAGGGGGAGAACTCTCCTGCTCAACACAGGGGGAGAACTCTCCTGCTCAACACAGGGGGAGAACTCTCCTGCTCAACACAGGGGGAGAACTCTCCTGCTCAACACAGGGGGAGAACTCTCCTGGGGGAGAACTCTCCTGCTCAACACAGGGGGAGAACTCTCCTGCTCAACACAGGGGGAGAACTCTCCTGCTCAACACAGGGGGAGAACTCTCCTGCTCAACACAGGGGGAGAACTCTCCTGCTCAACACAGGGGGAGAACTCTCCTGCTCAACACAGAACTCTCCTGAGGAGAACTCTCCTGCTCAACACAGGGGAGAACTCTCCTGCTCAACACAGGGGGAGAACTCTCCTGCTCAACACAGGGGGAGAACTCTCCTGCTCAACACAGGGGGAGAACTCTCCTGCTCAACACAGGGGGAGAACTCTCCTGCTCAACACAGGGGGAGAACTCTCCTGGGGGAGAACTCTCCTGCTCAACACAGGGGGAGAACTCTCCTGCTCAACACAGGGGGAGAACTCTCCTGCTCAACACAGGGGGAGAACTCTCCTGCTCAACACAGGGGGAGAACTCTCCTGCTCAACACAGGGGGAGAACTCTCCTGCTCAACACAGGGGGAGAACTCTCCTGCTCAACACAGGGGGAGAACTCTCCTGCTCAACACAGGGGGAGAACTCTCCTGCTCAACACAGGGGGAGAACTCTCCTGCTCAACACAGGGGGAGAACTCTCCTGCTCAACACAGGGGGAGAACTCTCCTGCTCAACACAGGGGGAGAACTCTCCTGCTCAACACAGGGGGAGAACTCTCCTGCTCAACACAGGGGGAGAACTCTCCTGCTCAACACAGGGGGAGAACTCTCCTGCTCAACACAGGGGGAGAACTCTCCTGCTCAACACAGGGGGAGAACTCTCCTGCTCAACACAGGGGGAGAACTCTCCTGCTCAACACAGGGGGAGAACTCTCCTGCTCAACACAGGGGGAGAACTCTCCTGCTCAACACAGGGGGAGAACTCTCCTGCTCAACACAGAACTCTCCTGCTCAACACAGAGAACTCTCCTGCTCAACACAGGGGGAGAACTCTCCTGCTCAACACAGGGGGAGAACTCTCCTGCTCAACACAGGGGGAGAACTCTCCTGCTCAACACAGGGGGAGAACTCTCCTGCTCAACACAGGGGGAGAACTCTCCTGCTCAACACAGGGGGAGAACTCTCCTGCTCAACACAGGGGGAGAACTCTCCTGCTCAACACAGGGGGAGAACTCTCCTGCTCAACACAGGGGGAGAACTCTCCTGCTCAACACAGGGGGAGAACTCTCCTGCTCAACACAGGGGGAGAACTCTCCTGCTCAACACAGGGGGAGAACTCTCCTGCTCAACACAGGGGGAGAACTCTCCTGCTCAACACAGGGGGAGAACTCTCCTGCTCAACACAGGGGGAGAACTCTCCTGCTCAACACAGGGGGAGAACTCTCCTGCTCAACACAGGGGGAGAACTCTCCTGCTCAACACAGGGGGAGGAGAACTCTCCTGCTCAACACAGGGGGAGAACTCTCCTGCTCAACACAGGCTCAACACAGGGGGAGAACTCTCCTGCTCAACACAGGGGGAGAACTCTCCTGCTCAACACAGGGGGAGAACTCTCCTGCTCAACACAGGGGGAGAACTCTCCTGCTCAACACAGGGGGAGAACTCTCCTGCTCAACACAGGGGGAGAACTCTCCTGCTCAACACAGGGGGAGAACTCTCCTGCTCAACACAGGGGGAGAACTCTCCTGCTCAACACAGGGGGAGGACTCTCATGCTCAACACAGGGGGAGAACTCTCCTGCTCAACACAGGGGGAGAACTCTCCTGCTCAACACAGGGGGAGAACTCTCCTGCTCAGCACAGGGGATATAACCCCCCCCCCTCCTGCTCAACACAGCCACCAGGCGAGCTACTGGACGGTAGAGCGACAGTCTCGCTTCTATCAGGTCAGCGTTCAATCCCCGACCGTCCAAATGGTTGGCCACCATTCCTTTCCGCCCGTCCCATCCCAAATCCTTATCCTGACCCCCTTCCCAGTGATAATCGTAACGACTTGACACTTTCCCCCCTGATAGTTCCCTTCGGAGTCGGTTCAGGGACAGTTGGCGTTCTTAGTGATCCGAGTTCGAGCCTCGAGGATTCAAACTTTTGTTAATTGTCCTTTTTTTCAACGTCCTAACACTCAGTCCCCTCATGTCCGGTGCCAGTGCTTCGTGGTGACGGTGGTTCAGAGCTTCCCGCTGGTAACTACCTAATCCTCATAGAGTAGTTATAGAGTATTATAACTTATATTGTATTATAGAGTAGATAGCGTCGCTAACAATGACGCTATGTGTTATCTAATTGTCTCAAGAGTTGAGGAGTTTCTTAAGCTGCTTGTTAGCCCAGCTGTAGTTATGGGGCCAGAGTTTATTGACGTGTTTTTGATGCTTTGATAAATTCATAAATTATTTAGTACATCATTATACAATGTACTTTCGAATGTCTTTGCATATACAGACATACACCGAGTCTTATTTTACAACCAGAATGATATCATGAGGGGCTTTACAACCACATGATATCTTGAGGAGCTTTACAACCAACATGATATCATGAGGGGCTTTACAACCACATGATATCATGAGGGGCTTTACACCCAACATGATATCATGAGGGGCTTTACAACCACATGATATCATGAGGAGCTTTACAACCACATGATATCATGAGGAGCTTTACAACCACATGATATCATGAGGGGCTTTACAACCACATGATATCATGAGGGGCTTTACAACCACATGATATCATGAGGAGCTTTACAACCAACATGACATCATAAATATAAATATAATATAGGATAACGAGACGTTCACCAGTATGGCATATCCTGCCCTCGTTATCCTGCTGATGTCTGCCTGTAGTGTTAGATATCCAGTTATATCCACTCTTAAGGCTTTCTCTTTGTTTTCAAGTTGGAAGCTGTCTGCCCTTCATCCTGAACTCTATTTGAGGTCATCTTGATTCACTTTCTATCTTAATAACCTTGCATTTGTCAGGGTTAAAGTCTAGAAGCCATTTTCTCAGACCTGTTCCGAATATTGTCTAGTCTATCTTGAAATAGAAATACTACACTCCTCCTCACTTCTAACTCACCTCATTATCTTAGCGTCATCAGCAAACACCAATAAGAATGATCTTACTTCCTCTGTCAGATCTTATACACATATTAGGAAGATGATAGCCCCTAATACCTGCCCTTGAGGTACTCCGCTCGTTCTCCTTCTATGAGTCTTGATCTTTTCCCCTGAGAAGTATTCCTTCATCCGCTCTAGTAATCTTCCTGATACACCAGCTTGTTTTGTTTGTAATTTGCATGGGAGTTGCTTGAGACGAATGGCGTCAAAAGCTTTCTGACAATTCAAGAAAATGAAGTCTACCCAATCCTCTCATGATTAATTGTTGGCATCTTGCTTAGAACTCTAATAGTGGCTCAAGGAAGAGTTTCCTGGGCTCAATCCCCGAGGTCATTCTTGGAAACGAGAAATATATGTTATAGATTATTAGTGAGGTAATTGGTAAGGGGGGGGGTAGGGGTGTTGTTAGGAATCAATGAGGTAGAAAATGGGTAGTTATGGAGGAGGGAGGAGGGGCTGGGGGGGGGGGGTTTGGTGGGGGGTAGTGGGTACAACTGTGTTCCTCCTGCCTGTTGTGGTGGGGTCCTTGTAGACTTGTCTCTCCTTAGTCCTTTATTTGTGTTGTTCCTGTGTGTGTGCGCGCGAGTGTGTGTGTGTGTGTGTGTGTACTCACCTATATGTACTCACCTATATGTGCTTGCAGGATCGAGCATTGACTCTTGGATCCCGCCTTTCTAGCTATCGGTTGTTTACAGCAATGACTCCTGTCCCATTTCCCTATCATACCTAGCTTTAAAAGTATGAATAGTATTTGCTTCCACAACCTGTTCCCCAAGTGCATTCCATTTTTCTACTACTCTCACGCTAAAAGAAAACTTCCTAACATCTCTGTACATTCCTAACATCTCTGTGTGTGTGTGTGTGTGTGTGTGTGTGTGTGTGTGTGTGTGTGTGTGTGTGTGTGTGTGTGTGTGTGTGTGTGTGTGTGTGTGTGTGTGTGTGCGTGTGTGTGTGTGTGTGTGTGTGTGTGTGTGTGTGTGTGTGTGTGTGTGTGTGTGTGTGTGTGTGTGTGTGTGTGTGTGTGTGTGTGTGTGTGTGTGTAATAATTACCTAAGTGTAGTTAAAGTATGAGAGTTACGCTCGTGGTGTTCCGTCTTCCCAGCACTCTTTGTCATATAACGCTTTGAAATTATTACAATTTTAAAACGGCGTATATCTTTGCGAGTACTCACCTAATTGCACTCATCAAATTATGCTTGTGAGGGGTTGACCTTCGGCTCTTTGGTCCCGCCTCTCAACCGTCAATCAACTGGTGTACAGATTCCTGAGCCTATTGGGCTCAGTTCTCTTTGGAATTACAGACAATAAGTGATAAAGGAAAATTAGGGAATAAATAGTGAGTTAAGATAGTGAGAGGAGATGGTGCAGCCTCCCAGCATCTCTGTGATAGTGAGAGAAGATGGTGCAGCCTCCCAGCATCTCTGTGATAGTGAGAGAAGATGGTGCAGCCTCCCAGCATCTCTGTGATAGTGAGAGGAGATGGTGCAGGCTCCCAGCATCTCTGTGATAGTGAGAGGAGATGGTGCAGCCTCCCAGCATCTCTGTGATAGTGAGAAGAGATGGTGGAGCCTCCCAGCATCTCTGTGATAGTGAGAGGAGATGGTGGAGCCTCCCAGCATCTCTGTGATAGTGAGAGGAGATGGTGTAGCCTCCCAGCATCTCTGTGATAGTGAGAGGAGATGGTGGAGCCTCCCAACATCTCTGTGATAGTGAGAGGAGATGGTGTAGCCTCCCAGCATCTCTGTGATAGTGAGAGGAGATGATGAAGCCTCCCAGCATCTCTGTAATAGTGAGAGGAGATGATGAAGCCTCCAAGCATCTCTGTGATAGTGAGAGGAGATGGTGCAGCCTCCCAGCATCTCTGTGATAGTGAGAGGAGATGGTGCAGCCTCCCAGCATCTCTGTGATAGTGAGAGGAGATGGTGCAGCCTCCCAGCATCTCTGTGATAGTGAGAGGAGATGATGGAGCCTCCCAGCATCTCTGTGATAGTGAGAGGAGACGATGGAGCCTCCCAGCATCTCTGTGACAGTGATGGATGGTGATGCTGAGGCCCCGAGGGTCATGAGACCAATGGCACTATATTGACCTGTCGTCCGAGGGTGTGGACGGCTCTGTCCTGCCTGATGATGGAGAACATGGAGAGGGAGAGAGGGAGAGGGAGAGAGAGAGAGAGGGAGAGGGAGAGAGAGAGAGAGAGAGAGAGAGAGAGAGAGAGAGAGAGAGAGAGAGAGAGAGAGAGAGAGAGAGAGAGAGAGAGAGAGAGAGACAGACAGAGAGACAAACAGACAGACAGAGAGACACAGAGATAAACAGTATATAATACCCACTAACCTACCTGCAGGTACAATATGGAAGACACAAGGTCTGGTCTGCTGACCAATAAGGTTGGTGGCCCAGCAGAGGAGCGTGCCGTAATCGAGCTCGGTCACGGGGGTGTAGGTGATGATGCTGTAGGTGGGAGCGGACGTGAACCTGCCGGCGGGGACGTCTATGGTGTCGGCCGTGTTGTTGAACGTCCACTTGAACGTGTCGGCCGTCGGGTTGGCCGCCACCCGACACGTCACCTCGGCGTCCTCGTCACGGGCGACGCCGTACGTCGTCACCTGACCCGGGGCACACACCGGCGCGTCTGTGGACGGGTCACAACATCTGGTCAATATACCTGCTGATGAGGTCAATATTCCAGCTGGTATGGTGGATACACCTGCTGATGTAGTCAATATACCTGCTGATGTGGTCAATACACCTGCTGATGTAGTCAATATACCTGCTGATGTGGTCAATATTCCAGCTGGTATGGTGGATATACCTGCTGATGTGGTCAATATACCAGCTGATGTGGTCAATATACCTGCTGATGTGGTCAATATACCTGCTGATGTGGTCAATATTCCAGCTGGTATGGTGGATATACCTGCTGATGTGGTCAATATACCTGCTGATGTGGTCAATATACCCGCTGATGTGGTCAATATACCTGCTGATGTGGTCAATATACCTGCTGATGAGGTCAATATTCCAGCTGGTATGGTGGATATACCTGCTGATATGGTCAATATACCTGCTGATGTGGTCAATATACCTGCTGATGTGGTCAATATACCTGCTGATGAGGTCAATATACCTGTTGATGTGGTCAATATACCTGCTGATGAGGTCAATATACCTGCTGATGTGGTCAATATACCTGCTGATGTGGTCAATATACCTGCTGATATGGTCAATATACCTGTTGATGTGGTCAATATACCTGCTGATGAGGTCAATATACCTGCTGATGTGGTCAATATACCTGCTGATGTGGTCAATATACCTGCTGATGAGGTCAATATACCTGCTGATGAGGTTAATATACCTGCTGATGTGGTCAATATATCTGCTGATGAGATCAATATACCTGCTGATGAGGTCAATATACCCGCTGATGAGGTCAATATACCTGCTGATGTGGTCAATATACCTGCTGATGTGGTCAATATACCTGCTGCTGTGGTCAATATACCCGCTGATGAGGTCAATATACCTGCTGAAGTGGTCAATATACCTGCTGATGTGGTCAATATACCCGCTGATGAGGTCAATATACCTGCTGAAGTTTGTCAATATACCTGCTGATGTGGTCAATATACCTGCTGATGTGGTCAATATACCTGCTGATGTGGTCAATATACCCGCTGCTGTGGTCAATATACCTGCTGCTGTGGTCAATATACCTGCTGATGTGGTCAATATACCTGCTTATGTGGTCAATATACCTGCTGATGTGGTCAATATACACGCTGATGTGGTCAATATACCTGCTGATGTGGTCAATAATTCCTGTTGATGTGGTCAATATATCTGATGTGGTCAATATACCTGCTGATGTGGTCAATATACCCGCTGATGAGGTCAATATACCTGCTGATGTGGTCAATATACCTGCTGATGTGGTTAATATACCCGCTGGTGTGGTCAATATTCCAGCAGCTGTGGTCAATATACCTGCTGATGTGGTCAATATACCTGCAGATGAGGTCAATATACCTGCCGATGAGGTCAATATACCTGCTTATGAGGTCAATATACCTGCTGATGTGGTCAATATACCTGCTAATGAGGTTAATATACCCGCTGATGTGGTCAATATACCTGCTGATGTGGTCAATATACCTGCTGATGTGGTCAATATACCTGCTGATGTGGTCAATATACCTGCTGATGAGGTTAATATACCTGCTGATGTGGTCAATATACCTGCTGATGAGGTTAATATACCCACTCATGTGCTCAATATACCTGCTGATGTGGTCAATATACCTGCTATATATACGGGAGTATGAGGCCAAGGAGCGGAGTATGAGGCCAAGGAGTGGGAGTATGAGGCCAAGGAGCGGAGTATGAGGCCAAGGAGCGGAGTATGAGGCCAAGGAGCGGGAGTATGAGGCCAAGGAGCGGAGTATGAGGCCAAGGAATGGGAGTATGAGACCAAGGAGCGGGAGTATGAGGCCAAGGAGCGGAGTATGAGGCCAAGGAGCGGGAGTATGAGGCCAAGGAGCGGAGTATGAGGCCAAGGAGCGGGAGTATGAGGCCAAGGAGCGGGAGTATGAGGCCAAGGAGCGGGAGTATGAGGCCAAGGAGCGGGAGTATGAGGCCAAGGAGCGGGAGTATGAGGCCAAGGAGCGGAGTATGAGGCCAAGGAGCGGAGTATGAGGCCAAGGAGCGGGAGTATGAGGCCAAGGAGCGGAGTATGAGGCCAAGGAGCGGAGTATGAGGCCAAGGAGCGGAGTATGAGGCCAAGGAGCGGGAGTATGAGGCCAAGGAGCGGGAGTATGAGGCCAAGGAGCGGAGTATGAGGCCAAGGAGCGGGAGTATGAGGCCAAGGAGCGGAGTATGAGGTCAAGGAGCGGGAGTATGAGGCCAAGGAGCGGAGTATGAGGCCAAGGAGGGGGAGTATGAGGCCAAGGAGCGGAGTATGAGGCCAAGGAGCGGGAGTATGAGGCCAAGGAGCGGGAGTATGAGGCCAAGGAGCGGGGGTATGAGGTCAAGGAGCGGAGTATGAGGCCAAGGAGCGGGAGTATGAGGCCAATGAGCTGAGTATGAGGCCAAGGAGCGGGAGTATGAGGCCAAGGAGCTGAGTATGAGGCTAAGGAGCGGGAGTATGAGGCCAAGGAGCGGGAGTATGAGGCCAAGGAGCGGGAGTATAAGGCCAAGGAATGGGAGTATAAGGCCAAGGAGCGGGAGTATAAGGCCAAGGAGCGGAGTATGAGGCCAAGGAGCGGGAGTATGAGGCCAAGGAGCGGGAGTATGAGGCCAAGGAGCGGGAGTATGAGGCCAAGGAGCGGGAGTATGAGGCCAAGGAGCGGGAGTATGAGGCCAAGGAGCGGGAGTATGAGGCCAAGGAGCGGGAGTATGAGGCCAAGGAGCGGGAGTATGAGGCCAAGGAGCGGGAGTATGAGGCCAAGGAGCGGAGTATGAGGCCAAGGAGCGGAGTATGAGGCCAAGGAGCGGGAGTATGAGGCCAAGGAGCGGAGTATGAGGCCAAGGAGCGGAGTATGAGGCCAAGGAGCGGAGTATGAGGCCAAGGAGCGGGAGTATGAGGCCAAGGAGCGGGAGTATGAGGCCAAGGAGCGGAGTATGAGGCCAAGGAGCGGGAGTATGAGGCCAAGGAGCGGAGTATGAGGTCAAGGAGCGGGAGTATGAGGCCAAGGAGCGGAGTATGAGGCCAAGGAGTGGGAGTATGAGGCTAAGGAGCGGAGTATGAGGCCAAGGAGCGGGAGTATGAGGCCAAGGAGCGGGAGTATGAGGCCAAGGAGCGGGGGTATGAGGTCAAGGAGCGGAGTATGAGGCCAAGGAGCGGGAGTATGAGGCCAATGAGCTGAGTATGAGGCTAAGGAGCGGGAGTATGAGGCCAAGGAGCGGGAGTATGAGGCCAAGGAGCGGGAGTATGAGGCCAAGGAGCTGAGTATGAGGCTAAGGAGCGGGAGTATGAGGCCAAGGAGCGGGAGTATGAGGCCAAGGAGCGGGAGTATAAGGCCAAGGAATGGGAGTATAAGGCCAAGGAGCGGGAGTATAAGGCCAAGGAGCGGAGTATGAGGCCAAGGAGCGGGAGTATGAGGCCAAGGAGCGGGAGTATGAGGCCAAGGAGCGGGAGTATGAGGCCAAGGAGCGGGAGTATGAGTCCAAGGAGCGGGAGTATGAGGCCAAGGAGCGGGAGTATGAGGCCAAGGAGCGGGAGTATGAGGCCAAGGAGCGGGAGTATGAGGCCAAGGAGCGGGAGTATGAGGCCAAGGAGCGGGAGTATGAGGCCAAGGAGCGGAGTATGAGGCCAAGGAGTGGAGTATGAGGCCAAGGAGCGGGAGTATGAGGCCAAGGAGCGGAGTATGAGGCCAAGGAGCGGAGTATGAGGCCAAGGAGCGGAGTATGAGGCCAAGGAGCGGAGTATGAGGCCAAGGAGCGGGAGTATGAGGCCAAGAAACGGGAGTATAAGGCCAAGGAGCGGGAGTATGAGGCCAAGGAGCGGGAGTATGAGGCCAGGGAGAGGGAGTATGAGGCCAAGGAACGGGAGTATGAGGCCAAGGAGCGGGAGTATGAGGCCAAGGAACGGGAGTATAAGGCCAAGGAGCGGGAGTATGAGGCCAAGGAGCGGGAGTATGAGGCCATGGAGCGGAGTATGAGGACAAGGAGCGGGAGTATGAGGCCAAGGAGCGGGAGTATGAGGTCATTTTCAGACGTGACAGATGAATCAACATTTTAGGATGGCCAGGTCTTGAAGTACCGGGGCCTGAAGATGGACTGGTTTCTGAAGTCTGGCAGCCTGTGCTCGTGACAGGTTCTTCAGTCTCATAATGTTTAGTAAATATTTTCTCATATATATTTCGAAAGGTAAACCATAATGGCTTTATATAACTGACTTTATATAAAGTCAGTTATATATATAATTTATTTAGCACTGAGAATTATTTAGCACTGAGCAATATTTAGCACTGAGCAATATTTAGCGCTGAGAAATAATGAACACTACAATCTCGATTTCCAATAACGTTTCGCAAGAAAAAAAAAGTAGTAGGAGCTATCAGAAGGATTCGAACCTATGGTCTGAGCACTTCCTAGCACACGCCTCTGACCACTACACCACGACATGGTCACAAGCATTGTAACCTGGGATGCCACTGAACCCTCTAGGGGCTCCTGAGGCTTCAAGTGAAGCCAGATGAGGGCTTACACACACACTCAGGCACTCGAGACACTCTGTGGGGCCCAGGAGCTCACCTCCAACCCTTGGGAGTACCTACAGCGCAGGTTCGAACCCTACTCACGGCTCCTATACTGATTCCCTCACTGATACATCACGTTAATGCGCTACAAAGCCAGAAATCAGGAACAGTCTGACTGATCCGAAGGTCACAAGAGTATCCTGACCTCACGCATCCTTCAGCAAGCTCCAGCTCCTGGTCTCCAGACTATAAGGAGTTGGTTACACCATCAAGACCAAAAAGTTGGTTACACCATCAAGACCAAAGAGTTGGTTACACCGTCAAGACCAAGGAGTTGGTTACACCATCAAGACCAAAGAGTTGGTTACACCATCAAGACCAAAGAGTTGGTTACCCATCAAGACCAAGGAGTTGGTTACACCATCAAGACCAAGGAGTTGGTTACACCATCAAGACCAAGGAGTTGGTTACACCATCAAGACCAAAGAGTTGGTTACACCATCTAGACCAAAGAGTTGGTTACACCATCTAGACCAAAGAGTTGGTTACACCATCTAGACCAAGGAGTTGGTTGCACCATCAAGACCAAGGAGTTGGTTACACCATCAAGACCAAAAAGTTGGTTACACCATCAAGACCAAGGAGTTGGTTACACCGTCAAGACTAAAGAGTTGGTTACACCGTCAAGACCAAAGAGTTGGTTACACCATCTAGACCAAAGAGTTGGTTACACCATCTAGACCAAAGGAGTTGGTTACACCATCAAGACCAAGGAGTTGGTTACACCATCAAGACCAAGGAGTTGGTTACACCATCAAGACCAAGGAGTTGGTTACACCATCTAGACCAAGGAGTTGGTTACACCATCAAGACCAAGGAGTTGGTTACACCATCACGACCAAGGAGTTGGTTACACCATCAAGACCAAGGAGTTGGTTACACCATCTAGACCAAAGAGTTGGTTACACCATCAAGACCAAAGAGTTGGTTACACCATCAAACACGTTAAAGAAAGGGTAGAGATTTAAGAAGTGTGGACAACATAAAGATGTTGAACAAACTTGTGAACTTTGTGAAGACACTGGAGCGGGAGGGAGCTGGGAGGGACGACAACGAATGAGATGAAGGAAGTTATTGCTCAGAAATGTTCAATTGCAACACAGTTCCCTGGAAACACAAACCGAAACTGTCTCTATTTTCCGCTTGTTACAACTTGAAATAAAGTTGTTACATCTTGGCTTAACGTGTTTATGACGTATTAGAACGTTGTTACAACTTGCTATATTGGTTGTTATAACTGGTTAGGTGGTGTTAAAACTTGCTCGAACGTTGTACCAACGTCGTAGTTTCGGTGTGTGTTTGGCGGGTTGAGATTGATATCCCAATTGAGAAAAATTTGGATGAGTAAAACAAAGTAAATCATCATTCAAAATGAGATGTTTGTTCAATAGGCAATGTAGGGCACCCAAAGGAGAAACAAAAAAAGTTCTTTTATACTTCCTCAAAAGTATAAAGAGTTGGGAAGATAAGACAACAGACAGACACTGAAGAGTGGCAGCGATAAATGCCCCCGAGTCAGAAGAGAAGATGAGAAGCAACTACTAAACAACACTGCGACAAGAGCTAAAGACCAACCAAAACTATTGCTTAGCCAAACAAAGGAGAAAAATTAACCATAAGAGACTACGTGTTCAGGTTCAAGAAACAAGCGGGGGAAAAATCACAGAAAACGATGAAGAAATGTGTGTGAGGATTTCAATAAAATATTTCAGGAGGTCTTCACAAAAGAGCCAACCTGAGGACCAGACATGCAAGATGAATGGCCAGAAGAAAAGGTGGATGACATAATGGCAACTGTATAAGAGGGAATACAGCACCAAGAGGAACAAGAGGCAACACGTGCAGGCGACGAGTCACAATAACGTGGCTGAAGTATGTTGACCAGACCACACACTAGAAGGTGAAGGGACGACGACGTTTCGGTCCGTCCTGGACCATTCTCAAGTTGATTGACCATTCATCGACTTGAGAATGGTCCAGGACGGACCGAAACGTCGTCTTCCCTTCACCTTCTAGTGTGTGGTCTGGTGAATAAGATGCAACACGTTCATTAGGAATGAACAATATCCCCGCTGCTGTTCAACGAGGCTTCACAGGTACGTTGTCATCCATTAATTAACATTTGCACTAACACATCAGGCAGGAATTCATCCGGAATTATGGACAAAAGACAAACATCCCCCCAAGATATGAAAAACGTCCCCCCCCCCCAAATATTAAAAATGGAGGACAGATAAGTAACATCAAATTACAGACGAGTGTCATTGAGAAGTGTTCCGTGTAAAGTGAATAACTGAAGTGAACTGTTTCAGTCCAGAAGTGAGCGTCTGGAGAGGCTAAACCATGTCACGGAATCATTGTGTCAATAGCGAAAAGTTGTGTCATTATTAAGGTCACCAAAATCGGTAAGCAAAAGGCAGCCTTGGGAGACAATATTTTCTTAAATTGTCAAAAAAGATGTGATGTTGTTCCTCCCGTAAGACTATAGTGTCCAAGACGGAGAAGCACGCTGGCATAACCAAGCAAATTCTCAGCTGGGCAAGAGACTACCTGCAGGGCGGAAAACAAAGATCCACAGCTAGAGAGATGTCGAGTTAGGTGAGTGTATCAAGTGGGGTTCCTCAAGGCTCGGTCCTGAGACCAACACTGTCCCTAAGGTACCTAAATAACCTGCCCCGAAGGAGTGATTCTGAAAATGCCAATGTTCGGAAGGCACCTGTCTGTACCTCCATTCAGAGGGAGCTAAATGGAGGTACAGACAGACGTTGACAAACTTCCAGAATGGACTAACAGATGGTTACTAGAATTCAATCCCTATTTGGGAGTGGATATAATTCCAGCACTAACACTAGAGGCACACATAAACAGGATAACATCGGCAGCATATGTGACGCTGGTAAACATTAAAACTATTTTTTTAAACCTTTAAACCGGGACTCATTCAAGCCAATCTATTCAGTCTTTATTAGATCAATACTGGAATATGCAGCAGGGGCGTGGAACCCGCACCTTGTGAAACATTAAACCAACTTAACCTAAGAAAGTTAATCCATGGACCTAGAAGAAGAGAAGAGAATCTTACAGCCTTGAAGGAGAAAATAAACATAAGAGATATGATCACAACATACAAGATACCGAGGGAAATTGATAAGGTAAACAAGGACAGCTTCGTATAAATTGAAAGAAAGTGGGAGAAGTTGACACAAGTGGAAGCTGGAAACACAAATGAGTCAAATAAATGTTAGAAACTACTAGTGTTGTGTATGGGTGGTTAACAAGTGGACAGGACCGAGAGAAGCAGTTCTGGAAGCCACCTCCCTCCACAACTTTAATGCCAGAGTCGACAACAACTTGAAGCGTCAGAATAGATGCATTATGAGGCGTAACACCTCACCAGATTCAACAAGTAGTAAGCCAGGCATGCAGAGCTAGACCTTACTTCGTAGTTGTTGATAGGTAAGTCCTCCAAGATGTGCTGGATATGGACTCCAGACCGGACTGTGCCCGGACTGACTCAGGGACTCCAAGGTCCGCTGACTACGGACTTCCGGCCAGACAACACCAAATAATTTCCCAACTGAGTCTTCACTTCCACGAAAATCTCGGAGAGGAGAACTAACAAGATGAAACATTCACCAGCTGGTGAGAGAGCGGTGAACCTTGAGTCAAGTCCCACTCAGAGACACGCACGGTAGGGAGGATGGCTTCAAGGGTCAGGTCAGGGGTCACTAGAGGATGACCTCTGAGGGCAGCATCGAGGGTCAGGTCAGGGGTCACCTGAGGATGACCTTTGAGGGTAGCATCGAGGGTCAGGTCAGGGGTCACTAGAGGATGACCTCTGAGGGCAGCATCAAGGGTCAGGTCAGGGGTCACTAGAGGATGACCTCTGAGGGCAGCATCAAGGGTCAGGTCAGGGTCACTAGAGGATGACCTCTGAGGGCAGCATCAAGGGTCAGGTCAGGGTCACCTGAGGATGACCTCTGAGGGTAGCATCGAGGGTCAGGTCAGGGGTCACTAGAGGATGACCTCTGAGGGCAGCATCAAGGGTCAGGTCAGGGGTCACTAGAGGATGACCTCTGGCCTGATTGCACCAGTAATTAGTGAAAGATATTTTGATAATATCAATGTTTAAAATAACTTTGAAAAATAGTTCGAAATACCAATATTTACCTGAATTTACCCGCGGACCACCTCTTCTCTAATGGCTTGGACGGGGACAAGTAGCCGGCGGCTCGACAAAGGTCCCCCCCATTTTTCCAGATAATTTTCTTCCGTTGGATTTTTATCTGCAATATTGTATTTGAATTTATGGCTTCGGCGGGTAGGCGGTTCCACGCCGTCACAACTGCGAGATTTGTGCCATGTACAGCAGGGAACCCTTACCTCAGATGGTGATTGACAAGGTGGTGTTGTGATTGACACGGTGGTGCTGTGATTGACACGGTGGTGCTGTGATTGACACGGTGGTGCTGTGATTGACACGTGGTGCTGTGATTGACACGGTGGTGCTGTGATTGACACGGTGGTGCTGTGATTGACAAGGTGGTGCTGTGATTGACACGGTGGTGCTGTGATTGACACGGTGGTGCTGTGATTGACACGGTGGTGCTGTGATTGACAAGGTGGTGCTGTGATTGACACGGTGGTGCTGTGAATGACACGGTGGTGCTGTGATTGACAAGGTGGTGCTGTGATTGACAAGGTGGTGCTGTGATTGACAAGGTGGTGCTGTGATTGACAAGGTGGTGCTGTGATTGACACGGTGGTGCTGTGATTGACACGGTGGTGCTGTGATTGACAAGATAGTGCTGTGATTGACACGGTGGTGCTGTGATTGACAAGGTGGTGCTGTGATTGACAAGATAGTGCTGTGATTGACAAGGTGGTGCTGTGATTGACAAGGTGGTGCTGTGATTGACACGGTGGTGCCGTGATTGACACGGTGGTGCTGTGATTGACAAGATAGTGCTGTGATTGACACGGTGGTGCTGTGATTGACCAGATAGTGCTGTGATTGACACGGTGGTGCTGTGATTGACACGGTGGTGCCGTGATTGACACGGTGGTGCTGTGATTGACAAGATAGTGCTGTGATTGACAAGATGGTGCTGTGATTGACAAGATAGTGCTGTGATTGACAAGGTGGTGCTGTGATTGACACGGTGGTGCTGTGATTGACAAGATAGTGCTGTGATTGACACGGTGGTGCTGTGATTGACACGGTGGTGCCGTGATTGACACAGTGGTGCTGTGATTGACAAGATAGTGCTGTGATTGACACGATGGTGCTGTGATTGACACGGTGGTGCCGTGATTGACACAGTGGTGCTGTGATTGACAAGATGGTGCTGTGATTGACACGGTGGTGCTGTGATTGTCAAGGTGGTGCTGTGATTGACAAGATAGTGCTGTGATTGACACGGTGGTGCTGTGATTGTCAAGGTGGTGCTGTGATTGACAAGGTGGTGCTGTGATTGACAAGGTGGTGCTGTGATTGACAAGATAGTGCTGTGATTGACAAGATAGTGCTGTGATTGACAAGGTGGTGCTGTGATTGACAAGATAGTGCTGTGATTGACAAGGTGGTGCGGTGATTGACAAGGTAGTGCTGTGATTGACACGGTGGTGCTGTGATTGACAAGGTGGTGCTGTGATTGACACGGTGGTGCTGTGATTGACACGGTGGTGCTGTGATTGACAAGGTGGTGCTGTGATTGACAAGATAGTGCTGTGATTGACAAGGTGGTGCTGTGATTGACAAGATAGTGCTGTGATTGACAAGGTGGTGCTGTGATTGACAAGGTGGTGCTGTGATTGACAAGATAGTGCTGTGATTGACACGGTGATGCTGTGATTGACACGGTGGTGCTGTGATTGACAAGGTGGTGCTGTGATTGACAAGATAGTGCTGTGATTGACACGGTGGTGCTGTGATTGACACGGTGGTGCTGTGATTGACAAGGTGGTGCTGTGATTGACAAGATAGTGCTGTGATTGACACGGTGGTGCTGTGATTGACAAGTGACTCCCTTACCAATGACTCCCTCCCTTTTGACACCTGTCAAAACATTGACACCTGTCAGGCCTAGGCAAGCTAGAGGAGAATGAAGAGTTTCGGATACCTTAGAGGCACAAGAAACCCACACTCATTGCTTTTCCATTTATTAAGTGTAGAAATTCATTCATTCACTAATGCAATACTTTTTTTCAATGCTTTAGCCTGCAATCACTTGCAATCACGTTTGGTTATCTTGCAATCACGTTTGGTTATCTTGCAATCACGTTTGGTTATCTTGCAATCACGTTTGGTTATCTTCAACAATGCAGATTTTCCTCGGCATATCAAATAACTGTGTTTAACAATGTAGGGATTATTGACCTTTGTACCGGAGGCAAGAAAGGTGCCCCCAAGCCTCTGGTGCATCGGGGAATCGAACTAGGTGGCAAGGACTTACATTTTATGTCCAGATTGATGGGTTTGGAGATGCCATCTCCCTCGATGTTGGAGGCTGAGCAGGTGTAGCGGCCGCCGTGGCGACGGGTGACGCGCTGAAGGACCAGGCTCTGGTTGCTGAGGATGACCCCAGCCGTGATGTTGGGCTGCAACAGTCTACCCTGTCGGGGGAGGAGAGGCGTGGTCAGCTACCCTGGTCTGTGGCTGTGTTGGTCTGTGGCTGTGTTGGTCTGTGGCGGTGTGGTGACGGGTGCTGTGGTCTGGTCTGTGGCGGTGTTGGTCTGTGGTGACGGGTCCTAGTGCTGTATTGGTCTCTGGCTGTGTTGGTCTGTGGCTGTGTTGGTCTGTGGCTGTGTTGGTCTGTGGCTGTGTTGGTCTGTGGCTGTGTTGGTCTGTGGCTGTGTTGGTCTGTGGCTGTGTGTTGGTCTGTGGCTGTGTTGGTCTGTGGCTGTTTTGGTCTGTGGTGACGGGTCCTAGTGCTGTGTTGGTCTGTGGTGACGGGTCCTAGTGCTGTGTTGGTCTGTGGCTGTTTTGGTCTGTGGCTGTGTTGCTCTGTGGCTGTGTTGCTCTGTGGCTGTGTTGGTCTGTGGCGGTGTGGTGACGGGTGCTGGTGTTGTGGTCTGGTCTGTGGCTGTGTGGTGACGGGTCCTAGTGCTGTGGTCTGGTCTGTGGAGAAGTATAAGGCTGCTGTGGTCTGATTTCTCATAGTGTAAAGTACCGAAATACGTTGCCGCAACAGTCTCTTCATGAATGGAAAGACAAAATGTATTATGAGCCATTAGTCTAATGAAAAGACAAGACACCCAATACTTCAGAAATTACCTCCTTTACGTAACATATAATCCACAGTAGAGAGGATTGACAGCTCGGATCACAAGGTTGAGTGAAGGTTGAACATGTTCAAAGCTTAGTGTTCACTCACAGTGATTACAGCTGCTAACTAGTGGACAGTTAAGAGGATCTGCGACTGGCTGTCACGAATGGCAATGGATAATTAATGGTATATCCTAATGTACAATTAGGAAATTATGATGACTTGTGTCCTAATGGTTGTATGGGTGGATGGATTACTGTGTGCTGGAGTACAAGTACTGTGTGCTGGAGTACAGGTACTGTGTGATGGAGTATAGGTACTGTGTTGGAGTACAAGTACTGTGTGTTGGAGTACAGGTACTGTGTGCTGGAGTACAAGTACTGTGTGTTGGAGTACAGGTACTGTGTTGGAGTACAAGTACTGTGTGCTGGAGTACAAGTACTGTGTGTTGGAGTACAAGTACTGTGTGCTGGAGTACAAGTACTGTGTGTTGGAGTACAGGTACTGTGTGTTGGAGTACAGGTACTGTGTGTGTTGGAGTACAGGTACTGTGTGTTGGAGTACAGGTACTGTGTGTTGGAGTACAGGTACTGTGTGTTGGAGTATAGGTACTGTGTGTTGGAGTACAGGTACTGTGTGTTGGAGTATGGTACTGTGTGTTGGAGTACAAGTACTGTGTGTTGGAGTATAGGTACTGTGTGTTGGAGTACAGGTACTGTGTGTTGGAGTACAGGTACTGTGTGTTGGAGTACAGGTACTGTGTGTTGGAGTACAGGTACTGTGTGTTGGAGTACAGGCACTGTGTGTTGGAGTACAGGTACTGTGTGTTGGAGTACAAGTACTGTGTGTTGGAGTATAGGTACTGTGTGTTGGAGTACAAGTACTGTGTGTTGGAGTACAGGTACTGTGTGTTGGAGTACAAGTACTGTGTGTTGGAGTATAGGTACTGTGTGTTGGAGTACAAGTACTGTGTGTTGGAGTACAGGTACTGTGTGTTGGAGTACAGGTACTGTGTGTTGGAGTACAGGTACTGTGTTTTGGAGTACATGTACTGTGTGTTGGAGTACATGTACTGTGTGTTGGAGTACATGTACTGTGTGTTGGAGTACAGGTACTGTGTTTTGGAGTACATGTACTGTGTGTTGGAGTACATGTACTGTGTGTTGGAGTACAAGTACTGTGTGTTGGAGTATAGGTACTGTCTGTTGGAGTATAGGCACTGTGTGTTGGAGTACAAGTACTGTGTGTGTTGGAGTACAGGTACTGTGTGTTGGAGTACAAGTACTGTGTGTTGGAGTACAGGTACTGTGTGTTGGAGTATAGGCACTGTGTGTTGGAGTACAAGTAATGTGTGTGTTGGAGTACAGGTACTGTGTGTTGGAGTACAAGTACTGTGTGTTGGAGTACAAGTACTGTGTGTGTTGGAGTACAGGTACTGTGTGTTGGAGTACAAGTACTGTGTGTTGGAGTACAAGTACTGTGTGTGGTGGAGTACAGGTACTGTGTGTTGGAGTACAGGTACTGTGTGTTGGAGTACAGGTACTGTGTGTTGGAGTATAGGTACTGTGTGTTGGAGTACAGGTACTGTGTGTTGGAGTAGAGGTACTGTGTGTTGGAGTATAGGCACTGTGTGTTGGAGTACAAGTACTGTGTGTTGGAGTATAGGCACTGTGTGTTGGAGTACAAGTACTGTGTGTTGGAGTATAGGCACTGTGTGTTGGAGTACAAGTACTGTGTGTTGGAGTACAGGTACTGTGCTGGAGTACAGGTACTGTGTGTTGGAGTACAGGTACTGTGTGTTGGAGTACAGGTACTGTGTGATGGAGTACAGGTACTGTGTGTTGGAGTACAGGTACTGTGTGTTGGAGTACAGGTACTGTGTGATGGAGTACAGGTACTGTGTGTTGGAGTACAGGTACTGTGTTGGAGTACAGGTACTGTGTGTTGGAGTACAGGTACTGTGTGTTGGAGTATAGGTACTGTGTGTTGGAGTACAGGTACTGTGTTGGAGTACAGGTACTGTGTGATGGAGTACAGGTACTGTGTGTTGGAGTACAGGTACTGTGTGATGGAGTACAGGTACTGTGTGTTGGAGTACAGGTACTGTGTGTTGGAGTACAGGTACTGTGTGATGGAGTACAGGTACTGTGTGTTGGAGTACAGGTACTGTGTTGGAGTACAGGTACTGTGTGTTGGAGTACAGGTACTGTGTGTTGGAGTATAGGCACTGTGTGTTGGAGTACAAGTACTGTGTGTTGGAGTATAGGCACTGTGTGTTGGAGTACAAGTACTGTGTGTTGGAGTACAGGTACTGTGCTGGAGTACAGGTACTGTGTGTTGGAGTACAGGTACTGTGTGTTGGAGTACAGGTACTGTGTGATGGAGTACAGGTACTGTGTGTTGGAGTACAGGTACTGTGTGTTGGAGTACAGGTACTGTGTGATGGAGTACAGGTACTGTGTGTTGGAGTACAGGTACTGTGTTGGAGTACAGGTACTGTGTGTTGGAGTAGAGGTACTGTGTGTTGGAGTATAGGCACTGTGTGTTGGAGTACAAGTACTGTGTGTTGGAGTACAGGTACTGTGCTGGAGTACAGGTACTGTGTGTTGGAGTACAGGTACTGTGTGTTGGAGTACAGGTACTGTGTGATGGAGTACAGGTACTGTGTGTTGGAGTACAGGTACTGTGTGTTGGAGTACAGGTACTGTGTGATGGAGTACAGGTACTGTGTGTTGGAGTACAGGTACTGTGTTGGAGTACAGGTACTGTGTGTTGGAGTACAGGTACTGTGTGTTGGAGTATAGGTACTGTGTGTTGGAGTACAGGTACTGTGTTGGAGTACAGGTACTGTGTGTTGGAGTACAGGTACTCTGTGTTGGAGTACAAGTACTGTGTGTTGGAGTACAAGTACTGTGTCTTGGAGTACAAGTACTGTGTGTTGGAGTACAGGTACTGTGTGTTGGAGTACAGGTACTGTGTATTGGAGTACAAGTACTGTGTGTTGGAGTACAGGTACTGTGTGTTGGAGTACAAGTACTATGTGTTGGAGTACAAGTACTTACATTGTGCTGCCAGGTGACCTTGTAGGCTCGAGGATTAGCTTGAATGGAACACTCAAAGTAGACATCATCTCCCTCCTTGATGCTGCTGGGTACGAGAGATGAGCCGAGGCGAGCCACAGCCTCCGGCACGTCTGAGGACAGAGCATCACTCGTGTTAATGGTTTGTTGCTGGGATATTCCTGCGCGGGCCCTAAGCCTCTGGCTGGCCCACTGGGCGGGCCCTAAGCCTCTGGCTGGCCCACTGGGCGGGCCCTAAGCCTCTGGCTGGCCCACTAAGTGTTGCTGGTTTCTGTTTTACTTGGGCGGAGTATGAGTATTTATGACTCGTATGGTCGCATTCATCTCGTGTTGATGATGTGGGTGGTCACTATAGCACAATACACAACACACACATCAATCATTATCAGATGATTCATCATATCATCATCATCACATCATTAGACCAATCCTGGAATATGCAGCTCCAGCCTGGAGTCCATACCTAGTTAAACACAAGACAAAGTTAGAGAAGATTCAGCGGTATGCCACCAGGCTCGTCCCGGAACTGAGAGGTATGAGCTACGAGGAAAGGCTAAGGGAGCTGAACCTCACATCCCTGGAAGACAGAAGAGTAAGGGGAGACATGATAACCACCTACAAAATTCTCATGGGAATTGACAGGGTGGACAAAGACAAACTCTTCAGCACGGGTGGGACACGAACAAGGGGACACAGGTGGAAACTGAGTGCCCACATGAGCCACAGAGACATTAGAAATAATTTTTTTCAGTGTCAGAGTAGTTAACAGGTGGAATGCATTAGGCAGTGATGTGGTGGAGGCTGACTCTATACACAGTTTCAAGTATAGATATGATAGAGCCCAGTAGGCTCAGGAATCTTTACGCCAGTTGATTGACAGTTGAGAGGCGGGACCAAAGAGCCAGAGCTCAACCCCCTCAAGCACAACTAGGTGAGTGCAACTAGTCGAGTACAACTAGTCGAGTACAACTAGTCAGGTTATCTAGTATCTGACTAGTTGTATCAGTTGAATCAGATTATCTTTATCTAGTTATCTAGGTTATCTAGTCAGGTTATACAAAGAGGTCAATAACCTATACAAAGAGATCTATGACCTATACACACAGGTCAATGACCTATACACACAGGTCAATGACCTATACACACAGGTCAATGACCTATACACACAGGTCAATGATCTATACACACAGGTCAATGACCTAAACACACAGGTCAATGACCTATACACACAGGTCAATGACCTATACACACAGGTCAATGACATATACACACAGGTCAATGACCTATACACACAGGTCAATGACCTATACACACAGGTCAATGACCTATACACAGAGGTCAATGACCTATACACACAGGTCAATGATCTATACACACAGGTCAATGATCTATACACACAGGTCAATGACCTATACACACAGGTCTATGACCTATACACACAGGTCAATGACCTATACACACAGGTCAATGACCTATACACACAGGTCAATGACCTATACACACAGGTCAATGACCTATACACACAGGTCAATGACCTATACACACAGGTCAATGACCTATACACACAGGTCAATGACCTATACACACAGGTCAATGACCTATACACACAGGTCAATACCTGAAGCACTTTGATACATTCCAAATAACAGACAAAAGAATAAGGAGAATTTAAAGGTTCTTTAACAGTGTCGAGAATAGAAAAGTTGTTCTTAATATTCCCTCTCCCCGTCCAGGGAGCCGGTCGGCCGAGCGGACAGCACGCTGGGCTTGTGATCCTGTGGTCCCGGGTTCGATCCCAGGCGCCGGCGGGAAACAATGGGCAGAGTTCCTTTCACTCTATGCCCCTGTTACCTAGCAGTAAAATAGGTACCTGGGTGTTAGTCAGCTGTCACGAGCTGCTTCCTGGGGGTGGAGGCCTGGTCGAGGACCGGGCCGCGGGGACACTAAAGCCCCGAAATCATCTCAAGATAACCTCAAGATAACCTCCCCACGAAAACTTCCATGCCATTTATTAAGTGTTATCTTGCCATAGTTGCTACTGGAAAGAGTTATCAGGAGAGGGAAGACACCAGAAAGTTTTGAACTCATTCCTATTGAGAGATTTACGAGAAAGAGGAGAGTAGTGAGAGAGCCTTGTGATGTTCTCTCTAGCTCTCTCTCCTCTCTAAACTTGTCCTGTGGCCAGCAGCACAGGGCTCCTCATTCATGCTAAGACATTATAAATGGTAATATACATGAAATATATGACGTAGGATATATGTATACATATATATTCTTTCCTCAGAGTAATATCTTAGGCTGGAGAAATGGTTTCCCAGGAAGTCTTGTAACGTTGGGCATCAAATAAAGATTATGGAAATACATCTTGCGAGTCGATCCCAAGTTGAAGCAGAACAAACTTTTCCCCCAACATATTTTCAGTGAAAAGACGCTTCAAGTAAACATCTTGGGCTGGAGGGTCGAGCGACGGTCTCGCTTCATGCAGGTCGGCGTTCAATCCCCGAGTGTCCACCAAGTGGTTGGGCACCATTCCTTTCACCCCCCCCCCTCCCCCCGTCCCATCCCAAATCCTTATCCTGACCCCCTTGGCTTGGCGCTTTCTGCTGATAATTCCCTTCCTCCTTCAAGTAAATATGTGAATTCTGTGAAATAGTTCAGATATAAGAGACATGATATGTGAAATATCTAAACTACATGTAGCTAACCTACACCAATTTAATTTAAACTGTTAGCATATATATATTTTTTTAAAACACTTCCATGAAGCAACCAACTCCATGTAACTATACCAATATTAAAAGCTATCTTTTTTATTTAATAATATGTAGTTATGAGAGGAAGGCACCAGGCCGGGTCGACTGTGAAGAACCTTGACACAGTTAGTCACCAAGATAATACAGTACTGATACAAGAATTCACTGTAATATAGTGATAAATAGTACATGGAAAAATTTCAGATAAATGAAAGGAAAAAATTTATGAATAAAAAAATTGTGGTTTCATTATTGAAAGTATGAAAAACCACTATTATGTATTTATGTAGTTAATGTAAATAAAAAATGAAATACACGAAATCTTTGGCACTCTCTTAACTGCGTTATCAAAGTCTGTGAATATGATGTAAACAGGACTCACATCTTAATGTCTATATCTAAGTCCTGTTTATTTATTTTTAAGTATTAAGTCCTGTTTATTTTTAAGTATTAAGTCCTGTTTATTTTTAAGTATTAAGTCCTGTTTATTTTTAAGTATTAAGTCCTGTTTATTTTTAAGTATTAAGTCTTGTTTATTTTTTAAGTATTAAGTCCTCTTTATTTATTTTTAAGTATTAAGTCCTGTTTATTTATTTTTAAGTATTAAGTCCTGTTTATTTTTAAGTATTAAGTCCTGTTTATTTTTAAGTATTAAGTCCTCTTTATTTATTTTTAAGTATTAAGTCCTGTTTATTTTTAAGTATTAAGTCCTCTTTATTTATTTTTAAGTATTAAGTATTTTTATATATTAAAATTATTTATGATAGTGTTGGCTTTTGTTCTGTTTTATCATGTTTTTAATAACACATTTTCACAACTGAATTTATTAGAAGTTTCACATTAATAAAAAAATAAAATATATTTAATCTTTTCCTTATAATTAAAATATACGAACTTATATTTGGAATTATATATATAAAAGTTGTTTAATTGTTTCAAACACCTGTTTTAATCGTTATTATTCCAGGATAAGGATAGTTAACATAGTTATCCTGAACACAGTGTAGCAAGATTGGGAAGTGTGAGAAGGTGTAGAGTACACTGTAGGTGGAGGCAGAAATAAATGGGCAGAGTTTCTTTCACCCTGATCCGCCTGTTACCTAGCATTAAATAGGTACCTGGGAGTTAGACAGCTGTTGCGGGCTGCTTCCTGTGTGTGTGTGTGTGTGTGTGTGTGTGTGTGTGTGTGTGTGTGTGTGTGTGTGTGTGTGTGTGTGTGTGTGTGTGTGTGTGTGTGTGTGTATATGTGTGTGTGAGGAAAAAAAATGAGCTGATTGACTTAGAGTTGAGAGGCGGGGGGAAAGAGCCGGAGCTCAACCCCCGCGAGCACAACTAGGAGAATACACCCACTATACATTAGTGTAGTATCCCGTGACATGAACTGGTTTATACAACGTTGTTATACAACGCTGTATAAGTCACCTTGTCTGACTCATACAAAATAATCTCAAAATGTATTATAGAACGATTTATTATGTACGATTTTCTATATTGAGAAATGTTTAGATGCAAGTTTATATCGGTTTTCGATGAAGGTTCAGCCTCTGTAGTCAGCAGGAAAGGTTATATTCTAATTAATTTAATATTCACAGAGCGATGTCTCCAGAGCAGTGATGTACATATTGAGTTTTTCACTAATTTTGTCATTATATCCGCTTCACTGAAGAACTGAGGCAGATTTGAATGATCATTTCACACAATGATTATTTTTTTTCCGAAATCAGTGCTTCCAGGATAATAAATTTATATATAAATTATATAATTCTGTGGCGCGGGGTCTATTCCCGCACGAGGCAGAAACAAATGGGCAAAGCTTCTTTCACCCTGAATGCCCCTGTTACCTAGCAGTAAAATAGGTACCTGGGTGTTAGTCAGCTGTCACGGGCTGCTTCCTGGGGGTGGAGGCCTGGTCGAGGACCGGGCCGCGGGGACACTAAAAAAGCCCCGAAATCATCTCAAGATAACCTCAAGAAGATAAGCAGGTATTGTTAATTTATGTTTGACTCCAGTGCTAATTTTCAGGTAAGATCCGGCCTGGTGGTGCTGCCAGGCTCCCAGTCTATTGGTTGTCTATTTTGGTATTTACTAGCTGTACCCGGCCACGCGGTGCTGTGGCTCAGTAGCCTTTCTCCTGTTCCCCAGACCTCCCTCACTATTGTACACTCCCCTGTCCCCTCGTTCTCCCCTCCATCGCCTGTTACCCCTGTCCCCTCGTCCTCCCCACCATTCCTCACTCCCTCGTCCCCTCGTCCTCCCCATCATTCCCCACTCCCTCGTCCGATGGATTCCCAAATGATCTGATGTTCCCATCACTGAAAAATAAGAAAAAACAAACGTGTTTAATTGTTCGTAAAAAACAATGACAAAATAAATAAATAAATTATACTCACAAAATGAACGTTATGGTAAACAACACAGCTCAATTCCAACGCAGTGTCGTACAAAATAATTAAATCAAAATGAAAATAAATCGAAATCTATGAAAATTCAATTTATGAGTGCAATCGGAAACATTGAAATCAAATCATAGCATATTTACTATAGTGTGTGTTGCTCTTACGTGCAACAGATGGCGCTAAAAAAAACAAACATGTTTTTACCTGTCACAGGTGAGGCATCTATATAGTAGGTATATAAAAACACGCGCCTATTCGAATGCAACGTTGTGTCAAAATTTCAAAGTAATCGGTAAAGAGGTTTCAATGATTTCCCTCACATGAAAAACACATGAAAAACACAGTTTTTTCCCAAAAAGTATGTTTTGTTCCCATCACAGACGTGACATCTATATAGAGTATATATAAAAACCCGCTCGGATGCGAGTGGAACGTTGTGTGAAAATTTCAATGCACTCGGTGAAGAACTTTCAGAAATTAGCAATTTTGAACAAGCGAACATTTCCATTTTTATTAATATAGATTTTGGGTAATATTAGTATTGGTTTTTAGTCACTATAAAAACTGCTGACACAGTGTTGGTAAGTTTATACTGTGAAGATGAGTAGTATAATTGCTGACATTACATTATCAAGGCATTATCCACCCACAGACATGGTCATATATTGACCAGGTCTGTGGTCAATATATGACGTGACCCCAGCATGGTATGGTCAATATATGACGTGACCCAGCATGTTGTGGTCAATATATGACGTGACCCAGTATGCTATGGTCAATATATGACGTGACCCAGCATGCTATGGTCAATATATGAAGTGACCCAGCATGCTATGGTCAATATATGACGTGACCCAGCATGCTATGGTCAATATATGACGTGACCCAGCATGCTATAGTCAATATATGAAGTGACCCAGCATGCTATAGTCAATATATGAAGTGACCCTGTATGCTATGGTCAATATATGACGTGACCTAGCATGCTATGGTCAATATATGAAGTGACCCAGCATGCTATGGTCAATATATGACGTGACCCAGCATGCTATGGTCAATATATGACGTGACCCAGCATGCTATGGTCAATATATGAAGTGACCCAGCATGCTATGGTCAATATATGACGTGACCCAGCATGCTATGGTCAATATATGACGTGACCCAGCATGCTATGGTCAATATATGAAGTGACCCAGCATGCTATGGTCAATATATG
>NC_059619.1:1090840-1143340 GCF_020424385.1 Procambarus clarkii
ACAAGTATAAAACAAATAATGCAGCAACATCAAACTCAACATGAAAGAAACATATTGCAAATGTCATCGTATACATGATGCACAGAATAAATCATGCAACTGATACACACGAGGAAAGGTGAAGGGGGAGGGGGGGGGGTGTTGTAGACAAGGTACACAATGGTTGCAAATGGTAGATTGGGACTGGTCGGTTTGTTTACAATGGTCAGCCATCGTGTTAATGGACCAATTCACACATTTCACTGTACTGTTGACCGGTTAGAACAGGTGGTCGCACTAGCGGGGGTTGTGTTATACACCCCATCACTGCTGTAGTGGTCGTTATACACCCCATCACTGCTGTAGTGGTCGTTATACACCCCATCACTGCTGTAGTGGTCTTTATACACCTCATCACTGCTGTAGTGGTCGTTATACACCCCATCACTGCTGTGGTGGTCGTTATACACCCCATCACTGCTGTAGTGGTCGTTATACTCCCCATCACTGCTGTAGTGGTCGTTACACACCCCATCACTGCTGTAGTGGTCGTTATACACCCCATCACTGCTGTAGTGGTCATTATACTCCCCATCACTGCTGTAGTGGTCGTTATACACCCCATCCCTGCTGTAGTGGTCTTTATACACCCCATCACTGCTGTAGTGGTCGTTACACACCCCATCACTGCTGTAGTGGTCGTTATACACCCCATCACTGCTGTAGTGGTCTTTATACACCTCATCACTGCTGTAGTGGTCGTTATACACCCCATCACTGCTGTAGTGGTCATTATACTCCCCATCACTGCTGTAGTGGTCGTTATACACCCCATCCCTGCTGTAGTGGTCTTTATACACCCCATCACTGCTGTAGTGGTCGTTACACACCCCATCACTGCTGTAGTGGTCGTTATACACCCCATCACTGCTGTAGTGGTCTTTATACACCTCATCACTGCTGTAGTGGTCGTTACACACCCCATCACTGATGTAGTGGTCGTTATACACCCCATCACTGCTGTAGTGGTCGTTACACACCTCATCACTGCTGTAGTGGTCGTTATACACCCCATCACTGCTGTGGTGGTCGTTATATACCCCATCACTGCTGTAGTGGTCGTTACACACCCCATCACTGCTGTAGTGGTCGTTATACACCCCATCACTGCTGTAGTGGTCGTTACACACCCCATCACTGCTGTAGTGGTCGTTACACACCCCATCACTGCTGTAGTGGTCGTTATACACCCCATCACTGCTGTAGTGGTCGTTATACACCCCATCACTGCTGTAGTGGTCGTTATACACCCCATCACTGCTGCTGTAGTGGTCGTTATACACCCCATCACTGCTGTAGTGGTCGTTACACACCCCATCACTGCTGTAGTGGTCGTTATACACCCCATCACTGCTGTAGTGGTCGTTATACACCCCATCACTGCTGTAGTGGTCGTTATACACCCCATCACTGCTGTAGTGGTCGTTATACACCCCATCACTGCTGTAGTGGTCGTTATACACCCCATCACTGCTGTAGTGGTCGTTACACACCTCATCACTGCTGTAGTGGTCGTTATACACCCCATCACTGCTGTAGTGGTCGTTATACACCCCATCACTGCTGTAGTGGTCGTTATACACCCCATCACTGCTGTAGTGGTCGTTACACACCTCATCACTGCTGTAGTGGTCGTTATACACCCCATCACTGCTGTAGTGGTCGTTATACACCCCATCACTGCTGTAGTGGTCGTTATACACCCCATCACTGCTGTAGTGGTCGTTACACACCCCATCACTGCTGTAGTGGTCGTTATACACCCCATCACTGCTGTAGTGGTCGTTATACACCCCATCACTGCTGTAGTGGTCGTTATACACCCCATCACTGCTGCTGTAGTGGTCGTTATACACCCCATCACTGCTGCTGTAGTGGTCATTATACACCCCATCACTGCTGTAGTGGTCGTTATACACCCCATCACTGCTGCTGTAGTGGTCGTTATACACCCCATCACTGCTGCTGTAGTGGTCGTTATACACCCCATCACTGCTGTAGTGGTCGTTACACACCCCATCACTGCTGTAGTGGTCGTTATACACCCCATCACTGCTGTAGTGGTCGTTATACACCCCCATCACTGCTGTAGTGGTCGTTACACACCCCATCACTGCTGTAGTGGTCGTTATACACCCCATCACTGCTGTAGTGGTGGTTATACACCCCATCACTGCTGTAGTGGTCGTTACACACCCCATCACTGCTGCTGTAGTGGTCGTTATACACCCCATCACTGCTGTAGTGGTCGTTACACACCCCATCACTGCTGTAGTGGTCGTTATACACCCCCATCACTGCTGTAGTGGTCGTTACACACCCCATCACTGCTGTAGTGGTGGTTATACTCCCCATCACTGCTGTAGTGGTGGTTATACTCCCCATCACTGCTGTAGTGGTGGTTATACTCCCCATCACTGCTGTAGTGGTGGTTATACTCCCCATCACTGCTGTAGTGGTGGTTATACTCCCCATCACTGCTGTAGTGGTGGTTATACTCCCCATCACTGCTGCTGTGGTGGTCGTTATACTCCCCATCACTGCTGTAGTGGTGGTTATACTCCCCATCACTGCTGTAGTGGTGGTTATACTCCCCATCACTGCTGTAGTGGTGGTTATACTCCCCATCACTGCTGCTGTGGTGGTCGTTATACTCCCCATCACTGCTGTAGTGGTGGTTATACTCCCCATCACTGCTGTAGTGGTCGTTACACACTCCATCACTGCTGTAGTGGTCGTTACACACCCCATCACTGCTGTAGTGGTCGTTACACACCCCATCACTGCTGTAGTGGTCGTTACACACCCCATCACTGCTGTAGTGGTCGTTATACACCCCATCACTGATGTGGTGGTCGTTACACACCCCATCACTGCTGCTGTGGTGGTCGTTATACTCCCCATCACTGCTGTAGTGGTGGTTATACTCCCCATCACTGCTGTAGTGGTGGTTATACACCCCATCACTGCTGTAGTGGTCGTTATACACCCCATCACTGCTGCTGTAGTGGTCGTTATACACCCCATCACTGCTGTAGTGGCCGTTATACACCCCATCACTGCTGTAGTGGTCGTTACACACCCCATCACTGCTGTGGTGGTCGTTATACACCCCATCACTGCTGTGGTGGTCGTTATACACCCCATCACTGCTGTAGTGGTCGCTATAGACCCCATCACTGCTGTAGTGGTCGTTACACACCCCATCACTGCTGTAGTGGTCGTTACACACCCCATCACTGCTGTAGTGGTCGTTACACACCCCATCACTGCTGTAGTGGTCGTTATACACCCCATCACTGCTGTAGTGGTCGTTATACACCCCATCACTGCTGTAGTGGTCGTTACACACCCCATCACTGCTGTAGTGGTCGTTACACACCCCATCACTGCTGTAGTGGTCGTTACACACCCCATCACTGCTGTAGTGGTCGTTATACACCCCATCACTGCTGTAGTGGTCGTTACACACTCCATCACTGCTATAGTGGTCGTTATACACCCCATCACTGCTGTAGTGGTCGTTACACACCCCATCACTGCTGTAGTGGTCGTTATACACCCCCATCACTGCTGTAGTGGTCGTTACACACCCCATCACTGCTGTAGTGGTCGTTATACACCCCATCACTGCTGTAGTGGTCGTTACACACCCCATCACTGCTGTAGTGGTCGTTATACACCCCATCACTGCTGTAGTGGTCGTTATACACCCCATCACTGCTGTAGTGGTCGTTATACTCCCCATCACTGCTGTAGTGGTCGTTATACTCCCCATCACTGCTGTAGTGGTCGTTATACACCCCATCACTGCTGTAGTGGTCGTTATACACCCCATCACTGCTGTAGTGGTCGTTATACACCCCATCACTGCTGTAGTGGTCGTTATACACCCCATCACTGCTGTAGTGGTCGTTATACTCCCCATCACTGCTGTAGTGGTCGTTATACACCCCATCACTGCTGTAGTGGTCGTTATACACCCCATCACTGCTGTAGTGGTCGTTATACTCCCCATCACTGCTGTAGTGGTCGTTACACACCCCATCACTGCTGCTGTAGTGGTCGTTATACACCCCATCACTGCTGTAGTGGTCGTTATACACCCCATCACTGCTGTTTCATACAAATTAAATACATAAAGAAAAACCGAAAAGTAGCAACTTGAACAAAGTGGAAAAGTTCTGGTCAAAGTTTGGCCCTAAACTGAAAATTGTTGCATTGTTAGATAAAGGCTTCAGATATATTCTTTGATATATCGTTAAGAATATGTCGGACAATATTATTTTATGCTTCTCATAAGTGAATTAAAAGCTGTTATGTCTGGACAATGGAACACTGTGAGAATAATTAGAGAGGTGTTATCAGTATAGAATGTGAGAGATGGAATTGAGTCAATTGGCTTCATTCTTCAATTGGCTGAAGTTGATGATACACGTCATTAGTGATGATTGTTTCATCTCCCCTCCCCCCCCATAATATTCCTGAAAATGCCCCCTACAGTTAAATATAAATAAAATGTTATATACGAAAATGATAAATGCCAGAATCTGGTCCCCGTTTGAACCACAAACTTGACTAAAGCTGAGAAAAGATATCATACACGTCAATGGTTTCACTGAGTGGTATATTAATTCACACCAACTTGATATCTAATGATACCAATACACAATATTCTTGGTTCGTGTTAAAGATTGTCCAGCTGCAGTGATCACATCTTTTATAGTGAGACAATTGCTGGTAATTGGTGCTTAAGTGGCAATTAGGGACTTTGACAAGTCCTAATTAAATTCCTTAATCGTCGAGAATATTGGGAAAATTTCCCAACCATTGGAACGTTGGTATTCTGGGGCCCAGATTCACGAAGTAGTTACGCAAGCACTTACGAACGTGTACATCTTTCCTCAATCTTTGACGGCTTTGGTTACATTTATTAAACAGTTTACAAGCATGAAAACTTGCCAATCAACTGTTGTTACTGTTATAAACAGCCTCCTGGTGCTTCGGAGCTCATTAACTGTTTACTAATTGTAAACAAAGCCACCAAAGATTGAGAAAAGATGTACAGGTTCGTAAGTGCTTGCGTAACTGCTTCGTGAACCTGGATCCTAGTACATATATTTTAGGTGTGCTAAGATTCATTAAGAAACCTGTAACTATATTTTAATATTTAGGTATCAATGAAAATAGTTTTTCGTTTGATATTGTACTATGGAGGGAGGAGACCCGGCGTGGCCCGGGTCTCTCCGCCTCTTCTCTCTCCTAGTCTCTCCACCTCTTCTCTCTCCTAGTCTCTCTCACTCTCATCTCTCTTTCATTATCACCTCTCTTTTCTCATGTCGTCCTTCTCCTTCTTTCTCTCCCCATCTCTGTTTCTACTTGTCTCTGTCTGTCTATCTCTCTGGTTTTTACGGGCTCGCCATAGCCCGTGCTACATGGACAGTTCGTTTTGAGTGGCTTAATTTAAAACAACAACAGCCTTCTGTGTCTTTGTTTTCCCTTCTCACTGTGCCCTGGTTCCCCGGCTCCTCTGCACACCTCTCTATGTCTTCTCTCTCTACTATCAAGATAATTTAATAGTTTCCCATTTGGCGTGTGTGTGTGTGTGGCCGCCGGTTGAAGGAGCCTAGCAGCACCAGTTTGATGTGTTGGATTTGTTACATGTAACTAGATGTAAACACGAGTTATACTCTCATTGGCTACCACGAGAGGAACTTGGGTTTACCAAGCCTCCTCACTACCCAAACTCATCATTCTGGTGTCAGATTGATGCAAACATCAATCTGTAGTTGATGTTTGCTTCCGTGGTGATGGGAGCGTCAATCCGGCCTCAGACTTGGCAAGTTTCCGATCAGAAATGGTGATAAATTGACCAATCTTGCTATCATGCGTGATCTTCCGTGCTCCAGAGCTTAGGCTGGGAAGAAAATCCATCTCATAGTGATCTTGAGAATTTCCAAAGGAGCCGTCACGAAAGATTCGAACCTGTATTCAGGGTGTTCTCAACTACACGCCTTAGACAACTAGACCACGACAAGGTCAAAAGAATTGCAACCCTGGGATTCAGCGTGTCCTTCCCTAAGCTCTTGTTTAGCCCACTCTGCTAGCTTTTCCCCCCTGTAGCACCACCCACAAGTTGCTTTACAACCATATGGTCAGTTACTGCTGGGTGGACAGCTGAGATTCGAGGCCCAATTGATTATCCTCGGCCGGGTCTCGAAGCCAGGCGGAGTTGCCTGGCGAGGCGAGTGTGGAACCAGGACGCCAGGGGCACCCAAGCCACGGGCACCCAAGCCACGGGCACCCAAGCCACGGGCACCCAAGCCACGGACACCCAAGCCACGGGCACCCAAGCCACGGGCACCCAAGCCACGGGCACCCAAGCCACGGACACCCAAGCCACTGCCACCCAAGCCACGGACACCCAAGCCACGGACACCCAAGCCACGGACACCCAAGCCAAGGACACCCAAGCCACGGACACCCAAGCCACGGACACCCAAGCCACGGACACCCAAGCCACGGACACCCAAGCCACGGACACCCAAGCCACGGACACCCAAGCCACGGACACCCAAGCCACGGACACCCAAGCCACGGACACCCAAGCCACGGACACCCAAGCCACGGACACCCAAGCCACGGACACCCAAGCCACGGACACCCAAGCCTCAGCCTCACACAACAAGCGTGATTAGTTCAATTAAAGTCTTCATGACCTTCGGTGGCTTCCCTCCACAAAGCTGATTAATTGAATTAATTGTGAGGATTTCTGTTCAATTCCAGCAGCTGTTGTTGTTGTTGTTGTTGCTGTTGCTGCTGTTGTTGCTGCTTCTGTTGCTGCTTGTTGCTGCTGCTGTTGCTGCTGCTTGTTGCTGCTTGTTGCAGCAGACACATCTTGCTGCTTCAGCTGCAGTAAATTTTAGTTTAATTTTCCAGGTGAAACAACTTAGGAACTTCTAAGTTGTTTCTGATGGAATTTTAGATGTTCTCTGACAGCACAGCACAGCACAGCACAGCACAGCACAGCACAGCACAGCACAGCACATCATAGCACAGCACAGCACAGCACAGCACATCATAGCACAGCACAGCACAGCACAGCACAGCACAGCACATCATAGCACAGCACAGCACATCATAGCACAGCACAGCACAGCACAGCACAGCACATCATAGCACAACACAGCACAGCACAGCACATCATAGCACAGCACAGCACAGCACAGCACAGCACATCATAGCACAGCACAGCACATCATAGCACAGCACAGCACAGCACAGCACAACACAGCACAGCACATCATAGCACAGCACAGCACAGCACATCATAGCACAACACAGCACAGCACAGCACATCATAGCACAGCACAGCACAGCACAGCACAGCACAGCACATCATAGCACAGCACAGCACAGCACAGCACAACACAGCACAGCACATCATAGCACAGCACAGCACAGCACAGCACATCATAGCACAGCACAGCACAGCACAGCACATCATAGCACAGCACAGCACAGCACAGCACAGCACATCATAGCACAGCACAGCACATCACAGCACAGCATATCATAGCACAGCACAGCACAGCACAGCACAGCACAACACAGCACAGCACAGCACATCATAGCACAGCACAGCACAGCACAGCACATCATAGCACAGCACAGCACAGCACAGCACATCATAGCACAGCACAGCACAGCACATCATAGCACAGCACAGCACAGCACAGCACAGCACATCATAGCACAGCACAGCACAGCACAGCACATCATAGCACAGCACAGCACAGCACATCATAGCACAGCACAGCACAGCACAGCACATCATAGCACAGCACAGCACGTCACAGCACATCATAGCACAGCACAGCACAGCACATCATAGCACAGCACATCATAGCACAGCACAGCACAGCACAGCACATCATAGCACAGCACAGCACATCATAGCACAGCACAGCACAACACAGCACAGCACATCATAGCACAGCACAGCACAGCACAACACAGCACAGCACAGCACATCATAGCACAGCACAGCACAGCACAGCACAACACAGCACAGCACAGCACAGCACAGCACAGCACAACACAGCACAGCACAACACAGCACAGCACAGCACAGCACAACACAGCACAGCACAACATAGCACAACACAGCACAGCACAACACAGCACAACACAGCACAGTACAACACAGCACAGCACAACACAGCATAGCACAGCACAGCACAGCACAGCACAGCACAACACAGCACAGCACAACACAGCACAACACAGCACAACACAGCACAGCACAGCACAGCACAACACAGCACAACACAGCACAACACAGCACAGCACAACACAGCACAACACAGCACAGCACAGCACAGTACAACACAGCACAGCACAACACAGCACAGCACAGCACTGCACAGCACAGCACAACACAGCACAGCACAACACAGCACAACACAGCACAGCACAACACAGCACAGCACAGTACAACACAGCACAGCACAACACAGCATAGCACAGCACAGCACAGCACAACACAGCACAGCACAGTACAACACAGCACAGCACAGCACAGTACAACACAGCACAGCACAGCACAACACAGCACAGCACAGCACAACACAGCACAGCACAGCACAACACAGCACAGCACAACACAGCACTGCACAGCACAGCACAGCACAGCACAACACAGCACAGCACATCATAGCACAGCACAGCACAACACAGCACAGCACAACACAGCACAGCACAACACAGCACAGCACAGCACATCATAGCACAGCACAGCACAGCACAACACAGCACAGCACAACACAGCACAGCACAACACAGCACAGCACAGCACAGCACAGCACAACACAGCACAACACAGCACAGCACAGCACAGCACAGCACAGCACAGCACAGCACAGCACAGCACAACACAGCACAGCACAACACAGCACAGCACAACACAGCACAGCACAGCACAACACAGCACAGCACAGCACAGCACAGCACAGCACAACACAGCACAGCACAGCACAGCACAGCACAACACAGCACAGCACAGCACATCATAGCACAGCACAGCACATCATAGCACAGCACAGCACAGCACATCATAGCACAGCACAGCACAGCACAACACAGCACAGCACAACACAGCACAGCACAACACAGCACAGCACAGCACAGCACAGCACAGCACAACACAGCACAGCACAGCACATCATAGCACAGCACAGCACAGCACAACACAGCTCAGCACAGCACAGCACAGCACAGCACAACACAGCACAGCACAGCACAGCACAACACAGCACAGCACAGCACAGCACAACACAGCACAGCACAGCACAGCACAACACAGCACAGCACAGCACAGCACAACACAGCACAGCACAGCACAGCACAACACAGCACAGCACAGCACAGCACAGCACAACACAGCACAGCACAGCACAGCACAGCACAGCACAACACAACACTGGAATTCCTACAGCACAAAGGAATTAGTGATGCACAATCGCGTCACATATGTAGGAAAAGTCCACAATTTCAGGTGGGCTGCGGTTAGTTGCTTCTGGACTCTTTCCTTGTTAAGGCTGTTCATAGCATGGTGGATAGAGCTCTGTCTCTCACTTGTAGGGTCGGGGGTTCGAGTCCCCCTACTGCCCAGGTAAATGAAATGTTTATATCCACGGTTCAGTGGTAGGGAATTTACTCTATCAAGTCTACAATCAAGTCTACTCTGATAAGCTCATTCACCTGTCCAATGTTTATTAATTCTTTCCTCACCTCACACTAATGAAGGTTGAGTTACTACTTGACTCCAAGACACTTGTAACAATGAGGCAATTACTCTTGATGAGTAGTTAATGTCCAGTTTCATGTGTCTGTCTTCTGTCAAGATCAATGTTGGACTCCAATCTCCAACACAAATGTTGATTAGCACAAACGGTACTGTTTGAGACTGTTGACCAGACCACACACTAGAAGGTGAAGGGACGACGACGTTTCGGTCCGTCCTGGACCATTCTCAAGTCGATTGTGACAATCAACTTGAGAATGGTCCAGGACGGACCGAAACATCGTCGTCCCTTCACCTTCTAGTGTGTGGTCTGGTCAACATACTTTAGCCACGTTATTGTGACTCATCGCCTGCGATAGTGTTTGAGTCTTGGCGTGAGTCTTGGCGTGAGTCTTGGCGTGAGTCTTGATGTGAGTCTTGATGTGAGTCTTGGTGTGAGTCTTGACATGAGTCTTGGCGTGAGTCTTGGCGTGAGTCTTGGCACTACACTGTTAATAGTTGATGTTGAGTCCTCACGCTCAACCTGACTCGCTGTTAACAGAGGACCACAACAGCCCCCAACGATAATGTCTCTCAACTCTCAAGAGGATTCACCAAGCTGTTGCAAGGTTCTCCTCCTGCAACTCGCATCAAAATCTTCTCCCTGTCGACGCCGTCATCTTAGAAGTGGGTCGGTCTTGCATACAAAGCTTCAGATAGTCGAAGGTTCAAAATTGGCCGAGCAACGCGGTCAAACTCCCTGAGACCGTGATGGCAACAGGCAAGAGACTTGCCTTGGACCAATCACAGGCAGCCTCGATGACGCATACCATCTTGGAACTCCTCCCATTGGTCACACAATGTCACGTGATCAACAGAAGGGCTGCACCAGATGCAGCCTTCCTTGACGAAAATAAAGACATATGACTCTAGTTGCATCTTGACATGAACCAAATTACACACCTGTAAACTTGAGAACATATATACTTTCCAGGGAATCATTCATAGTGGTTGTGCGTGAGTATACTCACAGGAGGCTGAGTATAACTGAGATATAACAGTATATAAGTATATCATATCTCTATGTAGTGGTTCATGCGTGGGGATCTTGAGGTTATCTTGAGAGATGATTACGGGGCTTTAGTGTCCCCGCGGCCCGGTCCTCGACCAGGCCTCCACCCCCAGGAAGCAAGCAGCCCGTGACAGCTGACTAACACCCAGGTACCTATTTTACTGCTAGGTAACAGGGGCATCAGCATGGAAGAAACATTTTGCCTATTTGTTTCTGCCTCCACCGGGGATCGAACCCGGAACCTCAGGACTACGAATCCGAAGCGCTGTCCACTCAGTTGTCAGGTATGCTGTAGTTTTAATAGATCTGACTGTGTGTATGCTCCTAGGGATTAATTCATCAAACTTGACTGATTATAAGATATGACTTTCAAATCAAATTGGGACAATAACTCTATATTGTGTTTGTTGTAGTAACTTGTCCAGGGACCGTCGCTTCTCTGTACACACCTGGTTGTACTGATGGGGGTTGAGCTCTGGCTCTTTGGTCCCGCCTCTCAACTGTCAAACAACTGGTGTACAGGTTCCTGAGCCTACTGGGCTGTGTGTGTGTGTGTCTGTGTGTCTGTGTCTGTGTGCGTGTCTGTGTCTCCATGTGTGTGTGTCTGTGTGCGTGTCTGTGTCTCCATGTGTGTGTGTCTGTGTGCGTGTCAGTACACGTCAGTATACACACACACACGTCTGGAGGAGTGGGTCAAGACATACACACACACCTGCAGGAGTGAGTCAAGACATACACACACCTGCAGGAGTGGGTCAAGACATACACACACACACCTGCAGGAGTGGGTCAAGACATACACACACCTGCAGGAGTGGGTCAAGACATACACACACACACCTGCAGGAGTGGGTCAAGACATACACACACCTGCAGGAGTGGGTCAAGACATACACACACACACCTGCAGGAGTGGGTCAAGACATACACACACCTGCAGGAGTGGGTCAAGACATACACACACACCTGCAGGAGTGGGTCAAGACATACACACACACACCTGCAGGAGTGGGTCAAGACATACACACACCTGCAGGAGTGGGTCAAGACATACACACACCTGCAGGAGTGGGTCAAGACATACACACACACCTGCAGGAGTGGGTCAAGACTTACACACACACCTGCAGGAGTGGGTCAAGACATACACACCTGCAGGAGTGGATCAAGACATACACACACACCTGCAGGAGTGGGTCAAGACACACACACACCAGCAGGAGTGGGTCAAGACATACACACACACCTGCAGGAGTGGGTCAAGACATACACACACACGTCAAGGCTCTGAGAGGCTGGCCAACTCCCCCCCCCCCCACCCCGTCAAAGACCATTATCTCTCTTCCTGGTAAACAGGTCTCTGTCTCAGCCTCAACCGTTGCAATAATATTTAGTCTCCCGTTTGCATCATGAATTAATTAATGTATAAATTTATTTTTTGTAATTCATCAAAAAATAAAGTGTTTTTAGTTGAATAAAATGTAATTAAAAACCTACTTATTTAAATCAACTAAAAATGTAAATATAAAGTCAGAATATATATTTTAATATATATAATATTGCCCCGAGAGACGTAATGTCTATGTCGTTTCATAAGTTAGAATTAGTTTGGTAAAAATATATAATTACACTGAGTAGATAGATTTTTTATCATTTCTAATTTGTCAAATAAATGAGTTTAGTTACCTTGTGCTATCTTATCTTGAGGTTATCTTGAGATGATTTCGGGGCTTTTTTTTTTTTAGTGTCCCCGCGGCCCGGTCCTCGACCAGGCCTCCACCCCCAGGAAGCAGCCCGTGACAGCTGACTAACACCCAGGTACCTATTTTACTGCTAGGTAACAGGGGCATAGGGTGAAAGAAACTCTGCCCAATGTTTCTCGCCGGCGCCTGGGATCGAACCCAGGACCACAGGATCACAAGTCCAGCGTGCTGTCCGCTCGGCCGACCGGCTACCGCGTTTATTAGCTTGTGTTGCGTGGAATAACTTGATGAAGGTGTAGATACAACACAAAAAACACAAAGGGAAAGATGATACAGTACTGAATACAGGCGAGAGAGTATCACACTGTAATCGGTTTTTATTTGTTATTTCAAGTAAGAGACGTTCACTGGAGGCGTGGACCGGGAGCTGGAGCTCCATAGACCTCTTCCTATCCTTCCTGAGTGTTGATGTGATAGAACACAGTCAGTGATAGAATTCCAGATCAGAAAGGTAAGGATGAACCCAACTGTTAAATTGGTGTATCCCTGGGCCCAATATACGCCAGGATATAGGATATATATACTCCAGGATTTATATACTCATCAGCTTCACATCTTAAGGCAAAGTATATATCTGATTTACATACAAATGAACTTAGCCACTCAAGTGTTGGTGATCTGATAGACATAGATAAAAGCAACTTTCCTTCTTATTTTCCGAGTCGTGGATGATTGTATTTTAATACATCGTTACTAGGCAAAGTTGCGAAGCAAAAATACAATTTTATACACCTGTATGGACTATTCACACATACACATACAGCAGGTAGTGTATGAGTACAATGAGCCTACGGTGCAAATAACCAGGCCTACACCCCCAGGAAGCAGCCCGTGACAGCTGACTAACACCCAGGTACCTATTTTACTGCTAGGTAACAAGGGCATAGGGTGAAAGAAACTCTGCCCATTGTTTCTCGCCGGCGCCTGGGATCGAACCCCAGGACCACAGGATCACAAGTCCAGCGTGCTGTCCGCTCGGCCGACCGGCTCCCCGACACACATGCAGCGTATAAATGTATTAAGCTAGGTCAGGTTACGCTAGGTATTGGGTCATTGTTCAACAAGGATCAAGGAGACTGTTGTGGGTGACTCACAGTAGACGACGAGGGCCAGGGACTGCTCCAGCACGGCGTCCGTCGCCGGATTCTCCGCCCGACACGTCACCGTCGTCCCGTCGTCTGGAGGCGTCGGCGTCAGCTCCAACGTCGACGTCGTTACGTTCCCGTCACTCGTCGTCTGAGAGCAGTAAGGAGACACGTTTAGTTTAACATGACGTTCATCTGACGTTCATCTCACGTTCACCTGACGTTCATCTCACGTTCACCTGACGTTAATTAAGATGACGTGTATGCATACATACTACAATACAATGTTGTATGAGTGTATACACACTACAATACAAGGTTATATGAGTGTATACACACTACAATACAAGGTTGTATGAGTGTATACACACTACAATACAAGGTTGTATGAGTGTATACACACTACAATACAAGGTTGTATGAGTGTATACACACTACAATACAAGGTTCTATGCGAGTATACACCCTACAATACAAGGTTGTATGCGAGTATACACCCTACAATACAAGGTTGTATGAGTGTATACACACTACAATACAAGGTTGTATGAGAATATACACACTATAATACAAAGTTGAATGAAAATATACACAATACAATATATGGCTGTATGGGTGTACACACACTACAATAGAGGATTGTATGATTGTATACACACTACAATACAATGTTGTATGAGAATATACACCCTACAATATATGGTTGTATGAATGTACAACCAACTACAGAACACTTGGTAAGACCTAATATACACAATGGCCGTATAGTCAAGTTGTTTGGCCCTATATATACACAACATCATTCAGTATAAGGTTGTATATCCCCCATATAAAACATCCTTCAGTATAAGATAGTATAGCCCTATACACAACCAACAGTATAGGGTTGTATGGGTATACACACGACACACAGAATATTTTTTTAATTATGAAATTACTTCTTAAACTAATTTAAAAATAATAAGAGAATAAAATTAATATAAAAATAATAAGAGAATTAATCTAATTTAAAATGTTACTAATTCAGTGGAACGGAAAAACTACACGAGTTTAGGTTCTTTAACCACAAAATACAGCCGCTGTATTATCTGTATGTTTGACGAACTAATACAACAATCTTATCTTTTGGTCATTGTTAGGAACGTGTGAGTCATAGACACATACGTGAAATAGTTAGTACGTACTTGCAATGGTTATTTGCGTACAGGGCATAGTTAACCACGTACAGGACATAGTTAACTACGTACAGGACATAGTTAACTACGTACAGGACATAGTTAACCACGTACAGGGCATAGTTAACTACGTACAGGGCATAGTTAACCATGTACAGGGCATAGTTAACTACGTACAGGGCATAGTTAACCATGTACAGGGCATAGTTAACCATGTACAGGGCATAGTTAACCATGTACAGGGCATAGTTAACTACGTACAGGGCATAGTTAACCATGTACAGGGCATAGTTAACCACATACAGGGCATAGTTAACTACGTACAGGGCATAGTTAACCACGTACAGGGCATAGTTAACCACGTACAGGTCATAGTTAACCACGTACAGGGCATAGTTAACCACGTACAGGTCATAGTTAACCACGTACAGGGCATAGTTAACCACGTACAGGGCATAGTTAACCACGTACAGGGCATAGTTAACCACGTACATGGCATAGTTAACCACGTACAGGGCATAGTTAATCACGTACAGGGCATAGTTAATCACGTACAGGGCATATATATGTAGAGCTATATATTTAAGCTAAGTCCTCAGTATAAGAAATATGTGATCTGTCCCGTTCTGGACAACAGAGCAGCTGTCAAGTACAGTAGACAGGAGCAGTCTGTCCAATGGGCTGCGTCCCTGTCTAATGCCAACAGTCACTCTGGCGACATTGTAAACATTACTTCCCACTCAGACAGTTAAAAAGAGGTACCTGATGTCCCAAATTGAGTGAATAATACAGTTAAATACCACAGTTAATCTGTCTATATCATTTTAGGCCCGTATTGTATTCCTAAATCTCTTCCAAAAATTTATAAGTAACATAAATATTTGATTAACCCCTGCACCGCGCATCTGTTTTTTTTTCAATAAATGGTCCCGTTGGTTAAGGTATTCACTTACCGTTTCTCTGGCGCCTTGGACGCGGGTGGTACCCTTCCACCAGGTGATTGTGGGAGGGGGCCGCGACCCCTTCACCTCACATACCAGTTCATATCCCCTTCCGTAGCTCAGTGGGTCCTCCGGCGCCTGCAGGGTCACGCTCAAGGGCTCCACTGAGGAAGACAGACACAGGTGGATAACTTAAGTTGTGGTGGTTGGCACACTGTGTATGTAACCTGTGGCTTCAGTGTAGTGTGGGGGCTGGGTAGTGAGGATACTGTCATCCCCTGTGGCCTCAGTGTAGTGTGGGGGCTGGGTAGTTGTGGTACTGTCACCCTTGTGGCCTCAGTGTAGTGTGGGGGGCTGGGTAGTGGTGATACTGTCACCCCTGTGGCCTCAGTGTAGTGTGTGGGGGGCTGGGTAGTGGGGATACTGTCACCCCTGTGGCCTCAGTGTAGTGTGGGGGGCTGGGTAGTGGTGATACTGTCACCCCTGTGGCCTCAGTGTAGTGTGTGGGGCTTGGTAGTGGGGATACTGCCATCCCCTGTGGCCTCAGTGTAGTGTGTGGAGGGCTGGGTAGTGGTGATACTGTCATCCCCTGTGGCCTCAGTGTAGTGTGGGGGGCTGGGTAGTGGTGATACTGTCATCCCCTGTGGCCTCAGTGTAGTGTGGGTGGCTGGGTAGTGGGGATACTGTCATCCACTGTGGCCTCAGTGTAGTGTGGGGGGCAGGGTAGTGGTGATACTGTCACCCCTGTGGCCTCAGTGTAGTGTGAGGGGCTGGGTAGTGGTGATACTGTCACCCCTGTGGCCTCAGTGTAGTGTGTGGGGGGCTGGGTAGTGGTGATACTGTCATCCCTATGGCTTCAGTGTAGTGTGTGGGGCTGGGTAGTGGTGATACTGTCACCCCTGAGGCTTCAGTGTGGTGTAGGGTGGCTGGGTAGTGGTGATACTGTCACCCCTGTGGCCTCAGTGTAGTGTGGGGGGCTGGGTAGTGGTGATACTGTCACCCCTGTGGCCTCAGTGTAGTGTAGGGGGGCTGGGTAGTGGTGATACTGTCACCCCTGTGGCCTCAGTGTAGTGTAGGGTGGCTGGGTAGTGGTGATACTGTCACCCCTGTGGCCTCAGTGTAGTGTGGGGGGCTGGGTAGTGGTGATACTGTCACCCCTGTGGCCTCAGTGTAGTGTGGGGGGCTGGGTAGTGGTGATACTGTCACCCCTGTGGCCTCAGTGTAGTGTAGGGGGGCTGGGTAGTGGTGATATTGTCATCCCTATGGCTTCAGTGTAGTGTAGGGGCTGGGTAGTGGTGATACTGTCACCCCTGTGGCCTCAGTGTAGTGTGGGGGGCTGGGTAGTGGTGATGCTGTCATCCCTATGGCTTCAGTGTAGTGTGTGGGGCTGGGTAGTGGTGATACTGTCACCCCTGTGGCCTCAGTGTAGTGTGGGGGGCTGAGTAGTGGTGATACTGTCACCCCTGTGGCCTCAGTGTAGTGTGGGGGCTGGGTAGTGGTGATACTGTCATCCCTATGGCTTCAGTGTAGTGTGTGGGGCTGGGTAGTGGTGATACTGTCATCCCCATGGCTTCAGTGTAGTGTGTGGGGCTGGGTAGTGGTGATACTGTCATCCCTATGGCTTCAGTGTAGTGTGTGGGGCTGGGTAGTGGGGATACTGTCATCCCTATGGCTTCAGTGTAGTGTGTGGGGCTGGGTAGTGGGGATACTGTCATCCCTATGGCTTCAGTGTAGTGTGGGGGGCTGGGTAGTGGTGATACTCTCACCCCTGTGGCCTCAGTGTAGTGTGGGGGGCTGGGTAGTGGTGATACTGTCACCCCTGTGGCCTCAGTGTAGTGTGGGGGCTGGGTAGTGGTGATACTGTCACCCCTGTGGCCTCAGTGTAGTGTGGGGGGCTGGGTAGTGGTGATACTGTCACCCCTGTGGCCTCAGTGTAGTGTGGGTGGCTGGGTAGTGGTGATACTGTCACCCCTGTGGCCTCAGTGTAGTGTGGGTGGCTGGGTAGTGGTGATACTGTCACCCCTGTGGCCTCAGTGTAGTGTGGGGGGCTGGGTAGTGGGGATACTGTCACCCCTGTGGCCTCAGTGTAGTGTGGGGGGCTGGGTAGTGGTGGTACTGTCATCCCCTGTGGCTTCAGTGTAGTGTGGGGGCTGGGTAGTGGTGATACTGTCACCCCTGTGGCCTCAGTGTAGTGTGTGGGGGGCTGGGTAGTGGTGATACTGTCACCCCTGTGGCCTCAGTGTAGTGTGGGGGGCTGGGTAGTGGTGATACTGTCACCCCTGTGGCCTCAGTGTAGTGTGGGGGGCTGGGTAGTGGTGATACTGTCATCCCCTGTGGCCTCAGTGTAGTGTGGGGGGCTGGGTAGTGGTGATACTGTCACCCCCTGTGGCCTCAGTGTAGGGGGGGGGCTGGTAAGTAAGGTCATAAGTAACATAATGGAAAGACTTGTCTAGCATGGGGTTATTATGAGTATACTGTACAACATACAGTGTACATCATACACTGTACTCAAGTTAGTGTATTTACATATAGCATATTCAGGCATCACAACCAGAGAGAACAATCAAGAACATAAGATCAAAATATTCTTTTGTATTTCTATTTATATTCAAACAAACTTATTAATGTATTTGTCTAACCTACGCTTGAAACAATACACTGATCCCCCCAGTCAAACATATTACTTGGTAATTTGCTCTAAGAATTAACTAACGTATTTTCAAACCAGTATTCACCCAGGTCTTTTATCGCATTACACATTCAATTTATATATTTCCTGGTCTGTTTAGTGTTGATATATGTAAACATTTATTTATATACAATTTGCTATACTTTTTTCACCCTATTTGTGTACTTTGAAAACGTCACTTATTTCTTTTTGACTTCTTAGACAATATAAACTTTTTTAATCTCACTTAATAAGTTTCATAGTTCCTTGGGGTACATTGTTCCATTGAATGGTACATTGTTCCCTTGAAGGGTACACTGTTCCCAATAGACGTCTATAAATAGACTAACTTGCATATACTAAAATAGGCCTAATATTTCGTATGTTAGGCCTAGTGTTGCTTATTCATTTCAGCGCCAGGTAGGTTAGGTTAGGTTGGGTTAGGTTAGGTTAGGTTAGGTTAGGTTAGGTGAGGTTAGGTTAGGTTAGGTGAGGTTAGGTTAGGTTAGGTTAGGTTAGGTGAGGTTAGGTTAGGTTATGTTAGGTCTATTGTTAGGTTAGGTTAGGTTAGGTGAGGTTAGGTTAGGTTAGGTTAGGTTAGGTTAGGTTAGGTTAGGTTAGGTTAGGTCTATTGTTAGGTTAGGTGAGGTCTATTGTTAGGTTAGGTTAGGTTAAGTGAGGTTAGGTTAGGTTAGGTTAGGTTAGGTTAGGTCTATTGTTAGGTTAGGTTAGGTTAGGTGAGGTTAGGTTAGGTTAGGTTAGGTTAGGTTAGGTTAGGTTAGGTTAGGTGAGGTTAGGTTAGGTTAGGTTAGGTCTATTGTTAGGTTAGGTTAGGTTAGGTTAGGTTAGGTCTATGGTTTGCTTCTCTTAGTTTTGTCCCTGAGAAATCCATTAATACAAAAGCTGGTCCTGTATTTTTGTATGGATACAAGAGTCTGTATTATGAAGACTGTCTATAGTGACCATATCTCAGGTGGGAGAAGTCTTGACGGGAGAGTTAGAGGGAAAGATTTGAGGCTTCTTGTACTAAAATGTCAGAAATGTATCTTGTGAAAACATTAACCAGCATCTTCACCAAGTCTATATATATATATTGGTTTTTGTGTTTATCTAAGCTTGAAGGCTAGATTCTTAGGGCTAGTTTCTCCCAACTTTGCATGGTGACGATTGTAGGGTTGGTGACCAACATGGGTGGCACAGGCGTCATTCTATTCTGAATGTTCTCTTTAAAAAATAGTCGCCGCACATTCCCCTGTCTAATCAATGGTAGATGAATGGAAAGTTTTTATTATTTCTTTAATTTATACCACCGAATAATAGAGAATACATATTATATATATATATATATATATATATATATATATATATATATATATATATATATATATATATATATATATATATATATATATATATATATATATAATAACATTTTAGTGTCTAGCAGTTCAACAGGTCGACTCGGTCACTGCCGGATACCCCACGTAATCAATACTGTAAGAATGTATGTCTGTCTGTCCAGTGTAGGGGCCAGACGCCCGGTGCTAGTCTCGCAAATATTTGTAGAGTAATGATCCGGACTCACAGGCTGGTTGACGGGGTTGCTAGAACAGCCTGCCAAGGTCCCCTCCTCCCCTCCCAACACACACACATTTCACTGCCCGCCTACTAGACACCTTAATACTTCTCAAACACAATTTTAAACACATCTTTCCTATATTATTATAGGAAAAATGTGTTTAAAATTGTGATATATAATATACGCCATTATCGATTAATGTCTGGAAAAATTAGGAGAAATTTCCTTCTATCCATACTTTGTCCGTAGTGGCATAAACCAGACTACACTGCCACAGGCTGAAAGGGTTCTCAAGCCCAACCACTTACTCAAAGTTAATGGGGGTAACTACTCAGTTGTTAATATTGTACAGCGCTAAACTTCTTCCATCGGCAACCACCCACACTGCAATGGTAGAGATATATCTTTTTTTTATAAAGGTGAGAGAGAGATGGAGACAGAGATGAAGAGAGAAATGGAGAGAGATAAAGAGAGAGAGAGAGAGAGAGAGAGAGAGAGAGAGAGAGAGAGAGAGAGAGAGAGAGAGAGAGAGAGAGAGAGAGAGAGAGAGAGAGAGAGAGAGAGAGAGAGAGGAGAGATCGTCCCCGTGGCGCAGTGGTGAAACACTTGCCCAACACATTCAGCGTAGGATGACAAAGTTAATCCCACAAATTAGAAACTTGTCATATGAAGAAATATTAACAAAGCTTAAATTACATTCACTGGGAAGGCGAAGAGTTAGGGGTGACATGATAGAGGTTTACAAGTGGATGAATGGACATAACAAGAGGGAATATTAATAGGGTATTAAAAGTATCAACACAAGACAGAATACGAAACAATGGGTATAAATTGGATAAGTTTAGATTTATGAAGGACTTGGGTAAATACTGGTTCGGTAACAGGGTTGTTGATTTGTGGAGCCAATTGCCGCGTAACGTGGTGGAGGTGGGGTCCCTGGATTGTTTCAAGCGCGGGTTCAGAAACAATCAAGTATATACGTATACACGGACAAGTATATGAGTGGGATTGGGTGGTTATAGATAGGAGCTGCCTCGTATGGGCCAATAGGCCTTCTGCAGTTACCTTTTTTCTTATGTTCTTATTAGAACAAAGGCAACTGCAGAAGGCCTATTGGCCCATACGAGGCAGCTCCTATCTATAACCACCCAATCCCACTCATATACTTGTCCAACCCGCGCTTGAAACAATCGAGGGACCCCACCTCCATCACGTTACGCGGTAATTGGCTCCACAAATCAACAACCCTGTTACCGAAATTGGAAAGGAGCAAACAAAAAAGCGGACAATATAGCAGCTCTGACAGTCTTGAGTCATTTGAAAGAGATTGACAAAGGAATTAATTTGTCGAGGCAATCTTTGAGGCAGAGGTTCGAGTAGTTTAATACACTGTCGTGAAGATATTCTTGAGTGGTATGCACTCATGTTGATGGTCCTCAGAGTGCGTTTCTTGCCATGTACTCACCTTGTTGTGCTTGGGGAGGTTGAGCTCTGGCACTTTGGTCACGCCTCTCAACCGTCAATCAACTTAATTGTGTATACCTGAGTGTATGCCAGAGTGCACTTCCGAGCACGTCTATCAGAGTGAAGAATAACTGGTTCTCTTGCCGCACTCTAAGTGGTGATCAAACAGGTTGTTAAGCACTTACACTCCCCAAGTGCTGCTCCACTCTAGGCACTTCTAGATGACAACCTTCTTAACAACTCTGGTAAAATTGTGAGTGATATATCTTATGTTTACGTCGTGAGAGGCGGAGCCCAGGAGCTATTGCCTTCGTCCGTTCGTTTGTTTCGTAAATGTTATACACGCTAAAACCACCACTGTCGTCGTCCTTGTTAGTGTGAGAACAATGTTCTTCACAGTATACACCAATGTTCTTCACACTATACACCAATGTTCTTCACACTATACACCAGTGTTCTTCACACTATACACCAGTGTTCTTCACACTATACACCAGTGTTCTTCACACTATACACCAGTGTTCTTCACACTATACACCAATGTTCTTCACACTATACACCAATGTTCTTCACACTATACACCAATGTTCTTCACACTATACACCAGTGTTCTTCACACTATACACCAATGTTCTTCACACTATACACCAGTGTTCTTCACACTATACACCAATGTTCTTCACACTATACACCAATGTTCTTCACACTATACACCAGTGTTCTTCACTCTATACACCAATGTTCTTCACACTATACACCAATGTTCTTCACACTATACACCAATGTTCTTCACACTATACACCAATGTTCTTCACAGTATACACCAATGTTCTTCACACTATACACCAATATTCTTCACACTATACACCAATGTTCTTCGCACTATACACCAATCACAGCCTTAACATCGTCATGTTCAATGTTCACACATCATTGTATGGGTTCTTGCCAAATTAATCTCCCGATGGAGGATCTAGACTTCTTATTAACACAATCTAACTACCGGTACACTATAATTGAGCTACCAACGAGCAGAGTTAACTACTCACTCGTGGGACTGGTTGGGTAATTAGACCACCAGGGAAGGGAACTATCAGGGGGGGGGGAAGTGCCAAGTCTATATAGCACTGGGAAGGAGTCAGGAAAAGGATTTGGGATGGGACGGGGGGGAAAGGAATGGTGCCCAAACACTTTTGGACGGTCGGGGATTGAACGCCGACCGTGCAAGGAAAACCGGGTTTTGGGAGAGTGGGCACTGGGCACTGGGCAACATTTTGCTGGGTGGCGAACAACTCAATGGAATGAGTTGTTACAGAGTTACATGAACCGAATACCTTTACCAGTACATTCCTCACTTGTAGAATGTCACCAGTCTTTCTCACCAGTCTTTCTCACCAGTCATGGTTGGTCCAGTTATGGTGCGTCTCCCTCCCCCCCTTACAAACACACAGCCTAACTGTCTTATTCTTCGCTTGTTACAACTTGTAATAATGTTGTTACATCTTGTTATAACGTCTTTATGACGGGTTAGATCGTTGTTACAACTTGTTAGGCGGTGTTAAATCGTTGTAGCAACGTCGTGGTTTGGTCGTGTGTTTAGCAAAGTGGTAGTCGAGTTTATATGAAAGAAAAAGTGGATGAATAAAAAGCATTTGTCGGCTTACGGCGGAACATTCAGCAAGCGGCTTAACGTCAAAAGAAAGAAGTTTGAAAGAAGGATATTTCCGAATAGGAAGTAGAAGGAAGTAGAAAACTTTCACGAGAAAGAATGGTATCCAAAGTTTGGTGGATCCTGGTTAAAAACAGGAAGGGACAGTCATTTGAAGCCACAGACTTCAGGGTTCAAAACAGGGTTTGGGTTGGTGGTGTACCAACCCGAACCCTGGGAATGTTGTCATCAGAAATGAGGTAAAGGTTAACTTCCTGGCAGAACATTTTGATATCAAGATGCACGAATTGGATTTAGCCAGACAACCTTCCCATTTTGATCTGTGACCTGTGTAAGAGTTGAACACAATTATTATTTAACAAAGTCCACATGCACCTTCTTAAATCACAAGACACAGGTTAAGTAATTTTTGGGAATAATATGAGCCCACAAGAGCATTCAAAACTTTACACATGGAAAACGAGAAATGCAAATGGCTTCATTGGTCGTTTAGCATTTTTTGCAACAATTTCTAACTGGGTAGCGGTGACAGGTTATATTTGCAACTGAGAACACACAGGTAATGATGATTTGCATGTTATTGCACGTGAGGAAGGTATAACCCTGAGTGGCACATCACCTTGTGATCAGACATAAAGCTAACAGCCTGGAGAGAACTGCTAGAGGTGAGACACAGAGGGGAACGGCTAGAGGTGAGACACAGAGGGGAACGGCTAGAGGTGAGACACAGAGGGGAACGGCTAGAGGTGAGACACAGAGGGGAACACAACATTGGTATATTTGTAGACGATTCAAAATTAGGGATATAAATTCCGACACAAAAATCTATACAAGACAATCTTTGTGTGTGTTTAAAATGGCCGAATGTTTGGCAGATGTAGATTACTGTTGAAAGGTCATATGATCTGAGCTGTGATCATGATCCTAGAATTACCAGGTAACTGTGTCATGATTGGTAGAGATCTTAGAGTAATGATTGGTAGAGAGCTTAGAGTCATGATTGGTAGAGATCTTAGAGTCATGATTGGCATGAACCTTATGACAGAAAAAGCAAAGACTATATTTATGAAATAAAGCAAATAGGACACATCTATCTCTAGAAGCGTTAGCAAATATGGCCGCTGATATTACTCTAAACAGAGCATGAGGTTACAGAAAGAAACCCAACCATTTCTGCCTCACCCGGGATTCGAACCCGGGATTCGAACCCGGGATTCTAGAGTAAGAATCAGGAAGAAAGCCAACTGTACTTTGAGACTTTCTTAAGTCGCAATTTACATAATGTAGTTAGGTTCTGACGACGTAATGTAAGATGGACATAAATTACCTTGAACGCGTTCAGCGATGGATAAAGTTAATTACAGAAATTAGAAACCTTCTTAATGAAGGGATTGAAGATTCTTAATTTACATTCTTTAGGAAGACGAAGAATAAGGAGTGATGAGCCTGATGAATGTTTGGAAGAAATTGTATAACAGAGATACAAATAAGGTTTGAAATATACCAATATAAACCTGAACACAAGACATTAGAATTAGGATAAGTTTATATATTGCTTTGGAAGTCGAGTTGTTAACTGACGGACCACATTAATGGCTTACATATTGTAAGTGGAACTTCTGGGTGTTTCAAGAAGTGGATCTTCTGTGTGTTTCAAGAAGTGGATCTTCTGGGTGTTTCAAGAAGTGGATCTTCTGGGTGTTTCAAGAAGTGGATCTTCTGGGTGTTTCAAGAAGTGGATCTTCTGGGTGTTTCAAGATATGGAACTTCTGGGTGTTTCAAAATGTGGAACATCTGGGTGTTTCAAGAAGTGGATCTTCTGGGTGTTTCAAGATGTGGAACTTCTGGGTGTTTCAAAATGTGGAACATCTGGGTGTTTCAAGAAGTGGATCTTCTGGGTGTTTCAAGAAGTAGATCTTCTGGGTGTTTCAAGAAGTAGATCTTCTGGGTGTTTCAAGAAGTGGAACTTCTGGGTGTTTCAAAATGTGGAACATCTGGGTGTTTCAAGAAGTGGATCTTCTGGGTGTTTCAAGATGTGGAACTTCTGGGTGTTTCAAAATGTGGAACATCTGGGTGTTTCAAGAAGTGGATCTTCTGGGTGTTTCAAGATGTGGAACTTCTGGGTGTTTCAAGAAGTGAATCTTCTGGGTGTTTCAAAATGTGGAACATCTGGGTGTTTCAAGAAGTGGATCTTCTGGGTGTTTCAAGATGTGGATCTTCTGTGTGTTTCAAGAAGTGGATCTTCTGGGTGTTTCAAGAAGTGGATCTTCTGGGTGTTTCAAGAAGTGGATCTTCTGGGTGTTTCAAGAAGTAGATCTTCTGGGTGTTTCAAGAAGTAGATCTTCTGGGTGTTTCAAGAAGTGGATCTTCTGGGGTGTTTCAAGAAGTAGATCTTCTGGGTGTTTCAAGATGTGGATCTTCTGGGGTGTTTCAAGAAGTAGATCTTCTGGGTGTTTCAAGAAGTGGATCTTCTGAGTGTTTCAAGAAGTGGTTCTTCTGGGTGTTTCAAGAAGTGGATCTTCTGGGTGTTTCAAGAAGTGAATCTTCTGGGAGTTTCAAGAAGGGGATCTTCTGGGTGTTTCAAGAAGTGTATCTTCTGAGTGTTTCAAAAAGTGGAACGTCTGGGTTGTTTCAAGATTACATTTGACGTCGTTTGGGTCAAGACGACTTCTGTACGGTCCCTTATTGTGTTCATGTGATCTATTGACTGCTCAGAACATCATCAACGAGATGTTAGCGTCCCTAATGATGTGGGAAAATCCACACATCATATATAAAAAAAACTCCAATGTATCAGCCATAAAATGCTGTTAATTTGCTTTAGTTAAAGTAAGCAGTAAATACTTTAGTTAGCCACAAACAAATGACAAAGAATAGGGTAGATATACCTTGGGTCCACTACACATCTTTTGAAATGTTATTAACTAATGTTACATTAACACTTACCAGTCTCAGAGCTGTAACCCAATACAATTAACTATGTCAATTAATTAAACAATCAATAATGATATGAGATTACACATAACTTTCGATATTATTTTCATTAAATTAGACCTCTGGGGCCCAGATTCACGAAGTAGTTACGCAAGTACTTACGAACGTGTCCATTTTTCCTCAATCTTTGACGGCTTTGGTTATATTTATTAAACAGTTTACAAGCATGAAATGTTCCCAATCAACTGTTGTTATTGTTATAAACAGCCTCCTGGTGCTTCGGAGCTCATTAACTGTTTAATAATTGTAAACAAAGCCGGCAAAGATTGAGAAAAGATATACAGGTTCGTAAGTGCTTGCGTAACTGCTTCGTGAATCTGGCCCCCAGGAGGTGACGAGGGGAGAAGGAGAGTGCCAGTGTAAACAAAGGCACTGACAGTAAGAGTGTTGTGGGTGAGCTTGGGCCCACAAGCGGGTCTCCCACATCATAAATTTCCTTCTGCAAGTTCTAGAAACCACCGCGACTTACAGCTTACAGCCAGGAAACAGAGTCACAATTTGTTGCCACAACTGGCAAATTAAAGGAGGAAGTTGCCACACTTCGGCTTGTCTATTAGCTTAGATTTGTTGCCCAGTTATGTGTGTATCTGAGACAAATAGTTAGGGCACAGAACAACACTCACAGGGAGTACTCTGGAAACACAAACCGAAACTGTCTCTATTTTCCGCTTGTTACAACATGTAATAAAGTTGTTACATCTTGGCTTAACGTGTTTATGACGTATTAGAACGTTGTTACAACTTGCTATATTGGTTGTTATAACTGGTTAGGTGGTGTTAAAACTTGTTCCAACGTTGTACCAACGTCGTAGTTTCGGTGTGTGTTTGGCGGGTATATCTCTGACTATGTTTACTTAATATGTCTCAGTTGAGGTATAATCTGGTCATTAATATATTCTGGAGGCTATAGAATCTTTAACTAACGTAGTGTATATATATAACCCATTAACAATTAAATCTACCGTTTAATTACGGTAAGATTAATTATGAAAACCTCCCAAAATTGTGTAAAGGGAATTTTACTGGAAAAAAATACAGTCTGTATATAAGTAAGAAATACAATTAAATACAGTTTCTTGAATTAATAGTCAAATCAACCACTGGTAAATTTTCTCACAACTGGTTATCATCAATGTGATGTTGGTGGTCCTAGTGGTCAACATCAATGTGATGTTGGTGGTCCTAGTGGTCAACATCAATGTGATGTTGGTGGTCCTAGTGGTCAACATCAACGTGATGTTGGTGGTCCCTAATGGTCAACATCAACGTGATGTTGGTGGCCCTAATGGTCAACATCAATGTGATGTTGGTGGCCTTAATGGTCAACATCAATGTGATGTTGGTGGCCTTAATGGTCAACATCAATGTGATGTTGGTGGCCCTAATGGTCAACATCAACGTGATGTTGGTGGCCCTAATGGTCAACATCAACGTGATGTTGGTGGTCCCTAATGGTCAACATCAACGTGATGTTGATGACTCCCCAACCTGTCTGAACTTCATTGATGAACAGAAGCTGACAACCGTAACAAAGGCTGTTCAGCCATCAACAGTGTCAACCTATTGAACACCACCGGTTCATCAATCATTAATTCTAAGACTGACTCACGTTGTAAGTATATTCACTGAACTCATAATTAGTGAACATGTGTTTTATGAACACGTATTCAGTGAACATGTGTTCACTGAACACATGTTCAGTGAACATGTGCTCACTGAACACACATGTTCAGTGAACATGTGCTCACTGAACACATGTTCAGTGAGCATAGTTCAAAAACTTGTTCAGTAAAGATGTGAAGATGCGCGAGAAGTCAGTTAACAACACAACAGCTTCGCTACACAGCTGCCAGCCTCACCATCCGGCACACAACTTGGTACAACAGGTCAATATTATTCTAATGAGAAATTAAAACTAATTTTAAATGAATTTCCAGAATCAAGATACGGATGAGCAAATGTTAGACGAGAAGAGCTTACGAGTGTGCTAGAGAGAGAGAGAGAGAGAGAGAGAGAGAGAGAGAGAGAGAGAGAGAGAGAGAGAGAGAGAGAGAGAGAGAGAGAGAGAGAGAGAGAGAGAGAGAGAGAGAGAGAGAGAGAGAGAGAGAGAGAGAGAGAGAGAGAGAGAGAGAGAGAGAGAGAGAGAGAGAGAGAGAGAGAGAGAGAGAGAGAGAGAGAGAGAGAGAGAGAGAGAGAGAGAGAGAGGTGTCACCAGGCGAGCTACACAATATTGATGGTGTGGCCCGATAGCCAATACAGAGGAAACAGATGTGGTGTCTTCCTTACTCTTTTACACCCAGACCTTAGTGCACACATGGAGCAGGAGAAGGAGCAGGAGAAGGAGCAGGAGAAGGAGCAGGAGAAGGGGCAGGAGAAGGAGCAGGAGAAGGAGCAGGAGAAGGGGCAGGAGAAGGAGCAGGAGAAGGAGCAGGAGAAGGAGCAGGAGAAGGAGCAGGAGAAAGAGAAGGAGCAGAACAAGAGAATAACATTAACATTCTTAGTTTCGAAAATGTGGAAAAGAATGCAAAACAAATTAAGATTTTTCACTTATATAGAACTTTAAATACTGATATTGATGATAATTAATAGTGAGGAAATCAGTAGGATTCCTGAGGAGGATTCGAACCGTCGGCGTTCCCAGAACATAAGTTGGAGCTGAAAATGCTAAACAATTTGCAGATTTCTCGAGGGAGGAATATCACTTCCTGGGTGTAAAGCACTTTATCACAGCATATTGGCACTGTGAGAGGCACCACATTTATTGGTGTGTATATATATACACTGACAGTATACGTAGGTCTTGGTGTATGTCCTGGACTTATGTATTCTTGCTAGTCAACCAGAGGGTGTTGTGGTGACCTTAACTATCTCTCCTGTGGTTGACGGGACTTAAGTCCAACATCAAGTCAAAAGCCATTTAATATTAATACTTGCAAATTAGATCTATTATGTGGATGGGGCCTCCAGAACCTTACAGAAAGCTCTGTAGAGTTCTGAGGTGGTGAACATGTGTACCACCGTGACCTAGTTCATTCAACATATATATATATATATATATATATATATATATATATATATATATATATATATATATATATATATATATATATATATATATATATATATATATATATATATTAGTATATTTTGGTAACAGTCTTTCTTGTAAACATATGTTGTTGAATATGACCGAAAAAGTAAGATTAATAATTCTAACACGAATCTTCTCAATATTTCTTATGTTTTTCTTCACTGTCGGTGGTAATAAAAATAACAATTCTCCGAAACTCATTTTTTAATTGTCTGACGCCTGAACGCGTTTCGTAATCCGTATTACATTTTCAAAGACTTAATTTACACACAACTTCTTCGTACTTATACTCTATTGGATGAGGTGACATGGTACAAAAGTTTTGGGTGAGGTGACAAACACAAGACAGAACACGAAACAATGGGTATAAATTGGATAAGTGAACATATGAATGGAAGTAACTGCAGAAGGTCTATTGGCCCATACTTCCTCTTGCTGCTTCAATATTCGGGGTCTTGAAGTGGGTAGAATATAGTTGTGCATTAATTTAAGATTTTAAGGTTAAAATTTTGTCGTGAGTTAATACGAACACAAGAAATATGAAGAACAAGCCCTGTGGGTCCTCACTAGGTCGATTATATATATACATCCACTCAATCTTGTTCATCTATATCTACCCTTCACTTGAAACAATCCAACTACCCCTCGAATTGACGTAATGATTGACTGATTTGGTGTTAAAACACTCGTAGGAGCGCGCTAGAGCTGGGTAATGTACTCACGTTATTCATCACGTGCTTGTAATGTGTTAGGTGATGAGTGTGGCCACACTAGTGATGAGTCATGTACCTGAGTATTACAGGAGAAAATGTGTCAAAGCTGATGAACGCCGATCTTGACTTTCTTCAAGTACAGGACGATGGAGGTTAATGATCAACTTGTTCACTCACAAGTTGAGTGAACAAGTAGGGAATACATCACTAATTGGTACCTTGATGGTTCTTGACGCCCAAAGTGGCTCCTGTTAGACTCTTGGTGGCTCTTGCTGGCCTCTGGAGACTCTTGGTGGCTCCTGGTGGCTCCTGGTGGCCCCTGGTGGCTCCTGGTGGCTCCTGGTGGCTCCTGGTGGCTCCTGGTGGCTCCTGGTGGCCCCTGGTGGCTCCTGGTGGCTCCTGGTGGCCCCTGGTGGCTCCTGGTGGCCCCTGGTGGCCCCTGTTGGTTCCTGGTGGCTCCTGGTGGCTCCTGGTGGCCCCTGGTGGCTCCTGGTGGCCCCTGGTGGCCCCTGGTGGCCCCTGGTGGCTCCTGGTGGCTCCTGGTGGCCCCTGGTGGCTCCTGGTGGCGCCTGGTGGCCCCTGGTGGCCCCTGGTGGCTCCTGGTGGCCCCTAGTGGCTCCTGGTGGCTCCTGGTGGCCCCTGGTGGCTCCTGGTGGCTCTTGGTGGTTCCTGGTGGTTCCTGGTGGCCCCTGGTGGCCCCTGGTGGCTCTTGGTGGCTCCTGGTGGCACCTGGTGGCCCCTGGTGGCCCCTGGTGGCTCCTGGTGGCTCCTGGTGGCTCCTGGTGGCTGCTGGTGGCTCGTGGTGGCTCGTGGTGGCTCGTGGTGGCTCATGGTGGCTCCTGGTGGCTCCTGGTTGCTCCTGGTGGCTCCTGGTGGCTCCTGTTGGCTCCTGGTGGCTCCTGGTGGCCCCTGGTGGCTCCTGGTGGCTGCTTGAGGTTCCTGGTGGCTCGTGGTAGCTCCTGATGGCTCCTGGTAGCTGCTGGTGGCTGCTGGTGGCTCCTGGTGGCTCGTGGTAGCTCCTGATGGCTCCTGGTGGCTCCTGGTGGCTCGTGGTAGCTCCTGATGGCTCCTGGTGGCTCCTGGTGGCTCGTGGTGGCTCCTGGTAGTTCCTGGTGGCTCCTGGTGGCTCCTGGTGGCTCCTGGTGGCTCGTGGTGGCTCGTGGTGGCGCGTGGTGGCTCGTGGTGGCTCCCGATGGCTCCTGGTGGCTCCTGGTGGCTCGTGGTGGCTCGTGGTGGCTCGTGGTGGCTCGTGGTGGCTCCTGGTGGCTCCTGGTGGCTCGTGGTGGCTCGTGGTGGCTCGTGGTGGCTCCTGGTGGCTCCTGGTGACTCGTGGTAGCTCCTGGTGGCTCCTGGTGACTCCTGGTGGCTCCTGGTGGCTCGTGGTGGCTCGTGGTGGCTCCTGGTGGCTCCTGGTGACTCGTGCTAGCTCCTGGTGGCTCCTGGTGGCTCCTGGTGGCTCCTTGTGGCTCCTGGTGGCTCCTGGAGACTCCTGGTGGCTCCTGGTGACTCCTGGTGGCTCCTGGTGGCCACTGGTGGCTCCTGGCGACTCCTGGTGACTCCTGGTGACTCCTGGTGGCTCCTGGTGGCTCCTGGTGGCTCCTGGTGGTTCCTGGTGGCTCGTGGTGGCTCGTGGTGGCTCGTGGTGGCTCGTGGTGACTCGTGGTAGCTCCTGGTGGCTCCTGGAGACTCCTGGTGGCTCCTGGTGGCTCCTGGTGACTTCTGGAGGCTCCTGGTGGCTCCTGGTGGCTCCTGGTGGCTCCTAGTGGCTCCTGGTGGCTCCTGGTGGCTCCTGATGGCTCGTGGTAGCTCCTGGTGGCTCCTGGTGACTACTGGTGACTCCTGGTGGCTCTTGGTGGCTCCTGGTGGCTCCTGGTGGCTCCCGGAGGCTCCTGGTGGCTCTTGGTGGCTCCTTGTGGCTCCTGGTGGCCACTGGTGGCAACTGGTGGCTCCTGGTGGCTCCTGGTGGCTCCTGGTGGCTCCTGGTGGCTCCTGGTGTCCACTGGTGGCCACTGGTGGCTCCTGGTGGCTCCTGGTGGCTCCTGGTGGCTCCTGGTGGCCACTGGTGGCTCCTGGTGGCTCCTGGTGGCTCCTGGTGGCTCCTGGTGGCTCCTGGTGGCCACTGGTGGCCACTGGTGGCCACTGGTGGCTCCTGTTGGCTCCCGGTGGCTCCTGGTGGCTCCTGGTGGCTCCTGGTGGCTCCTGGTGGCTCCTGGTGGCTCCTGGTGGCTCTTGTTGGCTCCTGGTGGCCACTGGTGGCCACTGGTGGCTCCTGGTGGCTCCTGGTGGCTCCTGGTGGCTCCTGGTGGCCACTGGTGGCCACTGGTGGCCACTGGTGGCCACTGGTGGCTCCTGGTGGCTCCTGGTGGCTCCTGGTGGCTCCTGGTGGCCACTGGTGGCCACTGGTGGCCACTGGTGGCCACTGGTGGCCACTGGTGGCTCCTGGTGGCTCCTGGTGGCTCCTGGTGGCTCCTGGTGGCCACTGGTGGCCACTGGTGGCTACTGGTGGCCACTGGTGGCTCCTGGTGGCTCCTGGTGGCTCGTGTCTCTTCTCCAGCTCACCTTTAACCTCTCCTCAACTCTCCGGCCCCAGGCGACACTTGTTCAAGTCAGCCTGTGCTTCTTCCTCGTGATTATTAGGGGTAGTGAACCACGCTCCCATGGTGCCCGAGCTGCTCCCACTGTCTCTCCCACGCTCCCCTGGTGCCCAAGCTGCTCCCACTGTCTCTTCCACACTCCCCTGGTGCCCGAGCTGCTCCCACTGTCTCTTCCACACTCCCCTGGTGCCCAAGCTGCTCCCACTGTCTCTTCCACACTCCCCTGGTGCCCAAGCTGCTCCCACTGTCTCCCCCACGCTCCCCTGGTGCCCAAGCTGCTCCCACTGTCTCTCCCACACTCCCCTGGTGCCCAAGCTGCTCCCACTGTCTCTCCCACACTCCCATGGTGCCCAAGCTGCTCCCACTGTCTCTCCCACACTCCCATGGTGCCCAAGCTGCTCCCACTGTCTCTCCCACACTCCCCTGGTGCCCAAGCTGCTCCCACTGTCTCTCCCACACTCCCCTGGTGCCCAAGCTGCTCCCACTGTCTCTCCCACACTCCCCTGGTGCCCAAGCTGCTCCCACTGTCTCTCCCACGCTCCCCTGGTGCCCAAGCTGCTCCCACTGTCTCTCCCACGCTCCCCTGGTGCCCAAGCTGCTCCCACTGTCTCCCCCACGCTCCCATGGTGCAAGAGACGCCCCTCACCAGATACCCTCAGTACAAGGAGCACCAGTTTTGTAGTTACTGATCACCTTAATTGTTCCTACGAGATGTAGAGTGTAGGGAACTACAGTTCCTTGATACAACAAACCCTTTAAAGAATACTGAGAATTTCTCACTCTAATCAATCCAATCCAAAGTTTTATTCACATCTGGTAGCACATATATAATTTTGACTGTTTACATGAAAATTACGAGACATTAAGTACACGACATTCACCAAAAACAGCGCATTGTGTATACTTTGTCACTTGAATCAGAATCTTATTTTGGAAATCAGATTCTAAACTTGTAGCAAGTTATTCGAATCATTAATATAATAGCAAGACTAGACGGGTGAAGAGCAGTGTCAATCAAACTCACATGAACAAATCCACAAGGGCCGTGACGAGGATTCGAACCTGCGTCCGGGAGCATCCCAGACACTGCCTTAATCGACTGAGCTACGACAGGGTTAAAGTCACATCTTTGTCCCAAAGTGATTGACACTTACACGAGGAGTCAGAACTAAGTGATGAAGCTCTGACAGTTTTCTCTGAGTGACGTAAAGTTTACCAAGTGAGAGATGATGTGTAAACAGCTCAACTTTACTGTGGTTTACAGTCTACACTAAACCAATCAAGATTGGAATGTGGCTTAGAACTGATTGTAATGTTTGACAGGTAAAGTTAGATGTGTAGTGACTGTGTTGTGGTACACTGAGTACTGTACCCTCAGTGTTGTGGTACACTGAGTACTGTACCCTCAGTGTTGTGGTACACTGAGTACTGTACCCTCAGTGTTGTGGTACACTGAGTACTGTACCCTCAGTGTTGTGGTACACTGAGTACTGTACCCTCAGTGTTGCGGTACACTGAGTACTGTACCCTCAGTGTTGCGGTACACTGAGTACTGTACCCTCAGTGTTGTGGTACACTGAGTACTGTACCCTCAGTGTCGTGGTACACTGAGTACTGTACCCTCAGTGTCGTGGTACACTGAGTACTGTACCCTCAGTGTTGCGGTACACTGAGTACTGTACCCTCAGTGTTGTGGTACACTGAGTACTGTACCCTCAGTGTTGCGGTACACTGAGTACTGTACCCTCAGTGTTGCGGTACACTGAGTACTGTACCCTCAGTGTTGCGGTACACTGAGTACTGTACCCTCAGTGTTGTGGTACACTGAGTACTGTACCCTCAGTGTTGTGGTACACTGAGTACTGTACCCTCAGTGTTGCGGTACACTGAGTACTGTACCCTCAGTGTCGTGGTACACTGAGTACTGTACCCTCAGTGTTGCGGTACACTGAGTACTGTACCCTCAGTGTTGTGGTACACTGAGTACTGTACCCTCAGTGTTGCGGTACACTGAGTACTGTACCCTCAGTGTTGCGGTACACTGAGTACTGTACCCTCAGTGTTGCGGTACACTGAGTACTGTACCCTCAGTGTTGTGGTACACTGAGTACTGTACCCTCAGTGTTGCGGTACACTGAGTACTGTACCCTCAGTGTTGTGGTACACTGAGTACTGTACCCTCAGTGTTGCGGTACACTGAGTACTGTACCCACAGTGTTGTGTTGTACTCCGGACAGACGCATGCACTAACCCTCCAAGTATTCAGTGCTCACCAACTTACCAAACGCCAGCAACAACAGTTTGGTGAGACCTAACTGGCAGGAATACGGCCGCACTCACCATCCTTAACTCTAACGATGACCTCTCGTGGGGATTATTGCTCGTTGCAAGGTCGGAAACCACTTAAATGACAGTTTGTCGAACCAGCCGGAAAATGGCCGGTTGAACCAGCCGGAAAATGGCCGGTTGAACCAGCCGGAAAATGGCCGGTTGAACCAGCCGGAAAATGGCCGGTTGAACCAGCCGGATAATGGCCGGTTGAACCAGCCGGAAAATGGCCGGTTGAACCAGCCGGAAAATGGCCGGTTGAACCAGCCGGAAAATGGCCGGTTGAACCAGCCGAAAAATGGCCGGTTGAACCAGCCCGAAAATGGCCGGTTGAACCAGCCGGATAATGGCCGGTTGAACCAGCCGGAAAATGGCCGGTTGAACCGAACGCAAGAGACTTCTTATGCAAATCAGCCGGGGTTCGACTCCCCCAGCGAATGTTTCATAACGTTTAATGAAAAAAAAACTGACCGCGAAATATGCCGGGAATCCCAGGTCAGCAGCGTGGGAGAGTTGATGTGGGAGAGTGCTGGTGGCTGTGGGAGAGTGCTGGTGGCTGTGGGAGAGTGCTGGTGGCTGTGGGAGAGTGCTGGTGGCTGTGGGAGAGTGCTGGTGGCTGTGGGAGAGTGCTGGTGGCTGTGGGAGAGTGCTGGTGGCTGTGGGAGAGTGCTGGTGGCTGTGGGAGAGTGCTGGTGGCTGTGGGAGAGTGCTGGTGGCTGTGGGAGAGTGCTGGTGGCTGTGGGAGAGTGCTGGTGGCTGTGGGAGAGGACTGGTGGCTGTGGGAGAGGACTGGTGGCTGTGGGAGAGGACTGGTGGCTGTGGGAGAGGACTGGTGGCTGTGGGAGAGTGCTGGTGGCTGTGGGAGAGTGCTGGTGGCTGTGGGAGAGTGCTGGTGGCTGTGGGAGAGTGCTGGTGGCTGTAGGAGAGTGCTGGTGGCTGTGGGAGAGTGCTGGTGGCTGTGGGAGAGTGCTGGTGGCTGTAGGAGAGTGCTGGTGGCTGTGGGAGAGTGCTGGTGGCTGTGGGAGAGGACTGGTCACTGTGGGAGAGGACTGGTCACTGTGGGAGAGGACTGGTGGCTGTGGGAGAGGACTGGTGGCTGTGGGAGAGGACTGGTGGCTGTGGGAGAGTGCTGGTGGCTGTGGGAGAGTGCTGGTGGCTGTGGGAGAGTGCTGGTGGCTGTGGGAGAGGACTGGTGGCTGTGGGAGAGTGCTGGTGGCTGTGGGAGAGGACTGGTGGCTGTGGGAGAGTGCTGGTGGCTGTGGGAGAGTGCTGGTGGCTGTGGGAGAGGGCTGGTCACTGTGGGAGAGTGCTGGTGGCTGTGGGAGAGTGCTGGTGGCTGTGGGAGAGGGCTGGTCACTGTGGGAGAGTGCTGGTGGCTGTGGGAGAGTGCTGGTGGCTGTGGGAGAGTGCTGGTGGCTGTGGGAGAGTGCTGGTGGCTGTGGGAGAGTGCTGGTGGCTGTGGGAGAGTGCTGGTGGCTGTGGGAGAGGACTGGTGGCTGTGGGAGAGTGCTGGTGGCTGTGGGAGAGTGCTGGTGGCTGTGGGAGAGGGCTGGTGGCTGTGGGAGAGTGCTGGTGGCTGTGGGAGAGTGCTGGTGGCTGTGGGAGAGGGCTGGTCACTGTGGGAGAGTGCTGGTGGCTGTGGGAGTGCTGGTGGCTGTGGGAGAGGGCTGGTCACTGTGGGAGAGTGCTGGTGGCTGTGGGAGAGTGCTGGTGGCTGTGGGAGAGTGCTGGTGGCTGTGGGAGAGTGCTGGTGGCTGTGGGAGAGTGCTGGTGGCTGTGGGAGAGGCTGGTGGCTGTGGGAGAGTGCTGGTGGCTGTGGGAGAGTGCTGGTGGCTGTGGGAGAGTGCTGGTGGCTGTGGGAGAGTGCTGGTGGCTGTGGGAGAGTGCTGGTGGCTGTGGGAGAGTGCTGGTGGCTGTGGGAGAGGGCTGGTGGCTGTGGGAGAGTGCTGGTGGCTGTGGGAGAGTGCTGGTGGCTGTGGGAGAGGACTGCTGTGGGAGAGTGCTGGTGGCTGTGGGAGAGTGCTGGTGGCTGTGGGAGAGTGCTGGTGGCTGTGGGAGAGTGCTGGTGGCTGTGGGAGAGTGCTGGTGGCTGTGGGAGAGTGCTGGTGGCTGTGGGAGAGGACTGGTGGCTGTGGGAGAGTGCTGGTGGCTGTGGGAGAGTGCTGGTGGCTGTGGGAGAGTGCTGGTGGCTGTGGGAGAGTGCTGGTGGCTGTGGGAGAGTGCTGGTGGCTGTGGGAGAGTGCTGGTGGCTGTGGGAGAGGACTGGTGGCTGTAGGAGAGTGCTGGTGGCTGGGAGAGTGCTGGTGGCTGTGGGAGAGTGCTGGTGGCTGTGGGAGAGTGCTGGTGGCTGTGGGAGAGTGCTGGTGGCTGTGGGAGAGTGCTGGTGGCTGTGGGAGAGTGCTGGTGGCTGTGGGAGAGTGCTGGTGGCTGTAGGAGAGTGCTGGTGGCTGTGGGAGAGTGCTGGTGGCTGTAGGGAGAGTGCTGGTGGCTGTGTAGGAGAGTGCTGGTGGCTGTGGGAGAGTGCTGGTGGCTGTGGGAGAGTGCTGGTGGCTGTGGGAGAGGACTGGTCACTGTGGGAGAGTGCTGGTGGCTGTGGGAGAGTGCTGGTGGCTGTGGGAGAGTGCTGGTGGCTGTGGGAGAGTGCTGGTGGCTGTGGGAGAGTGCTGGTGGCTGTGGGAGAGTGCTGGTGGCTGTGGGAGAGTGCTGGTGGCTGTGGGAGAGGACTGGTGGCTGTGGGAGAGTGCTGGTGGCTGTGGGAGAGTGCTGGTGGCTGTGGGAGAGGGCTGGTGGCTGTGGGAGAGTGCTGGTGGCTGTGGGAGAGTGCTGGTGGCTGTGGGAGAGTGCTGGTGGCTGTGGGAGAGTGCTGGTGGCTGTGGGAGAGGACTGGTGGCTGTGGGAGAGGACTGGTCACTGTGGGAGAGTGCTGGTGGCTGTGGGAGAAGACTGGTCACTGTGGGAGAGTGCTGGTGGCTGTGGGAGAGGACTGGTGGCTGTGGGAGAGGACTGGTCACTGTGGGAGAGGACTGGTGGCTGTGGGAGAGGACTGGTGGCTGTGGGAGAGGACTGGTCACTGTGGGAGAGGATTGATGGCTGTGGGAGAGGACTGGTCACTGTGGGAGAGGATTGATGGCTGTGGGAGAGGACTGGTCACTGTGGGAGAGGATTGATGGCTGTGGGAGAGGACTGGTCACTGTGGGAGAGGATTGATGGCTGTGGGAGAGGATTGGTGGCTGTGGGAGAGGATTGATGGCTGTGGGAGAGGATTGGTGGCTGTGGGAGAGGACTGGTCACTGTGGGAGAGGATTGATGGCTGTGGGAGAGGACTGGTCACTGTGGGAGAGGATTGGTGGCTGTGGGAGAGGATTGGTGGCTGTGGGAGAGGACTGGTCACTGTGGGAGAGGATTGATGGCTGTGGGAGAGGACTGGTCACTGTGGGAGAGGACTGGTGGCTGTGGGAGAGGACTGGTCACTGTGGGAGAGGACTGGTGGCTGTGGGAGAGGACTGGTCACTGTGGGAGAGGACTGGTGGCTGTGGGAGAGGACTGGTCACTGTGGGAGAGGACTGGTGGCTGTGGGAGAGGACTGGTCACTGTGGGAGAGGACTGGTCACTGTGGGAGAGGACTGGTCACTGTGGGAGAGGACTGGTCACTGTGGGAGAGGACTGGTCACTGTGGGAGAGGACTGGTGGCTGTGGGAGAGGACTGGTGGCTGTGGGAGAGGACTGGTGGCTGTGGGAGAGGACTGGTCACTGTGGGAGAGGACTGGTGGCTGTGGGAGAGGACTGGTCACTGTGGGAGAGGACTGGTCACTGTGGGAGAGGACTGGTCACTGTGGGAGAGGACTGGTCACTGTGGGAGACGACTGGTCACTGTGGGAGACGACTGGTCACTGTGGGAGAGGACTGGTCACTGTGGGAGAGGACTGGTGGCTGTGGGAGAGGACTGGTCGCTGTGGGAGAGGACTGGTCACTGTGGGAGACGACTGGTCACTGTGGGAGACGACTGGTCACTGTGGGAGAGGACTGGTCACTGTGGGAGAGGACTGGTGGCTGTGGGAGAGGACTGGTCACTGTGGGAGACGACTGGTCACTGTGGGAGACGACTGGTCACTGTGGGAGAGGACTGGTGGCGGACTGTGTCACTCTCACCACCAACTTATCAAAATGGAACACCAGGTTATAGGACGGGAACGGCCGTGAGGTGATGGTCAGATTACGTGGCGGCCGGATAAAGAGATGGCCGGATAAAGAGATGGCCGGATAAAGAGATGGCCGGATAAAGAGATGGCCGGATAAAGAGATGGCCGGATAAAGAGGGGGCCGGATAAAGAGTTGGCCAGATAAAGAGGTGGCCGGATAAAGAGGTGACCGGATAAAGAGGTGACCGGATAAAGAGGTGGCCGGATAAAGAGGTGGCCGGATAAAGAGGTGACCGGATAAAGAGGTGACCGGATAAAGAGGTGGCCGGATAAAGAGATGGCCGGGTAAAAAGGAGGCCGGGTTATTGGGGGTGAATTCCGGAATCTACGTTTCGTTCACAATATTTTAATTAAGCTTCCAAATTTTATAATAATTTCAGAATAGAAAGAAAAGTTTTGTGAAAGAAACATGAAGTTATGCAGTGTTTTAATGTCTTTGTAGTTGCCGGTTATACGGTCACTGCTTCCGCTTATAAGGTCTGTTTACTGTATCCGCTTATAATGGCCTCTAAATAGTTCTCAACCCGCTTTGATATTATCACATATTCAGTTCTTAGTTGGACAAGTTCTGTCTATTAGACCGCCTGTAGTGCCCACTTAGAGGTCGTGTAGGTGGGCATGTACCCTGATGCCTACTTGAGGCCTGGTTGTGAGGGTACTGTAGCTCTTGGGCCCCAGGGTGAGGTAGCTGGGAGGAGCCCTAGGCCAGTGTGACTAAGTAGCACATGTCAGGCGCTTCTGAGTAACTCCTGTCACTGTTCCGTAGTCCTGTAGCACCCACACGGAGCACTAAACTCATCCTGCGGGAGCAGTCTGTACTCAAATTGACTCATCATTTCAAAAGTCCTTAATGTTGCAGTTGACTCACTATCTTCACAGTCCTTCACGAGGAAACTGACTCACGACCTTAAAAGTCCTTCATGCCTAAGTTGACTCACTATCGGAAGAGACCATCATACTGAATATATCTATCGATTCTCGATCGATAGATATAGATAGACAGAGGGATAGAGTCCCACGATCACTCTTCCTTATCACGAGCTTTGATTCTTAAGAGAACGTGCAGCGCAGTAGTCTACACAGTCGGTTGACACTCTCGTGTGGGTGGATAGAAGGGGGCCCCTAGCTTAGGCCCGTCCCCAGGCCGCCTGCCCTTACACCTGACCGCATGTCCTGCCCCACAACACACCACCAACAAACCAATGGAATATTGAAGGAGTTTGGCATGGTGCCCAGTCTGTATGATGTGATTTATATCTCCTCTACTCCCTGCTGATGCTGGAGTACAGATCAGTGCTCAATCTTCATGAATATATTACACCAATTATATAATATCCTATATATTATATATAGCAATTATATAATTGCTATGGGGAGCCAATGAAATATATTGATGCTTTACACTTTTATCAAATATAACACTTTATAAAATAAAAAATTTTTACGCAAAGTAAATCAAATATGATGTAATAAAGTCGTATTAAAAATATATTTTAAAAAATAGTTCGTATGTAAACAAGATGTTCCGGTTAACAAGTTCATAATTCCTTAAAATCTTCTCCTTACCCTTTACATCTCCTATGTTAATCTCCTTGATGTAGCATCTTTAGCAGCATCCCAGGAGGAAGACTCATCTCCTTGCCTTTGTGATGGTTTTTAAAAAATGTGTGTTTGATGTAATCACTCTAATATTTCACTCTAACAGCCGGAGGGTGGTTAGTTGTGTTTCAAGCAGACGAGACGTCAGTCCTTGTCATGATGTCTCGTAAGGTGACATCCTTGCCGTAGCCAGGAGATGTCACACGACTTTCACTCGTATGAGGAAATCAGATGGGATTCATTAACGTTTTTGTCCACATCAATATGTTTGTCCACCACATCAACCCTCTTTGTCCACATCAATATGTTTGTCCACCACATCAACCCTCTTTGTCCACATCAATATGTTTGTCCACCACATCAACCCTCTTTGTCCACATCAATATGGTTGTCCACTACATCAACCCTCTTTGTCCACATGAATATGTTTGTCCACCACATCAACCCTCTTTGTCCACATCAATATGGTTGTCCACCACATCAACCCTCTTTGTCCACATGAATATGTTTGTCCAGCACATCAACCCTCTTTGTCCACATCAATATGGTTGTCCACCACATCAACCCTCTTTGTCCACATGAATATGTTTGTCCACCACATCAACCCTCTTTGTCCACATCAATATGGTTGTCCTCCACATCAACCTCTTTGTCCACATCAATATGTTTGTCCACCACATCAACCCTCTTTGTCCACATCAATATGGTTGTCCACCACATCAACCCTCTTTGACCACATCAATATGGTTGTCCACCACATCAACCCTCTTTGTCCACATCAATATGGTTGTCCACCACATCAACCCTCTTTGTCCACATCAATATGGTTGTCCACCACATCAACCCTCTTTGTCCACATCAATATGGTTGTCCACCACATCAACCCTCTTTGTCACCATCAATATGGTTGTCCACCACATTAACCCTCTTTGTCCACATCAATATGGTTGTCCACCACATCAACCTCTTTGTCCCCAGCACGAGCATCTTTGTCCATAGTTCGTGAACAACTGCTTGTGGCTGTGGGATGTTTAACTGGTGTTTTGTCCCACAAAGTCAAACTCACATTGTGTTTATCTTCTCTCTTATGTTCTCTGTGTCTTTACGGTGACCTTTTTGCTCGCGGGGGCTGACTGGCCATTGGTGGGTCTTGGCTGTTTTATGTTGGACTTTGCTTTTGTGTTGAGTTCTCTCTGATAATACAGTAATTCCTTTTGAAATGTGCTTGACTTTTTCTTGCTCATTCTCTGGCTCTGTTTCTCTCTGTCTCTGTTTCTCTCTCTCTCTCTCTCTCTCTCTCTCTCTCTCTCTCTCTCTCTCTCTCTCTCTCTCTCTCTCTCTCTCTCTCTCTCTCTCTCTCTCTCTCTCTCTCTCTCTCTCTCTCTCTCTCTCTCTCTCTCTCTCTCTCTCTCTCTCTCTCTCTCTCTCTCTCTCTCTCTCTCTCTCTCTCTCTCTCTCTCTCTCTCTCTCTCTCTCTCTCTCTCTCTCTCTCTCTCTCTCTCTCTCTCTCTCTCTCTCTCTCTCTCTCTCTCTCTCTCTCTCTCTCTCTCTCTCTCTCTCTCTCTCTCTCTCTCTCTCTCTCTCTCTCTCTCTCTCTCTCTCTCTCTCTCTCTCTCTCTCTCTCTCTCTCTCTCTCTCTCTCTCTCTCTCTCTCTCTCTCTCTCTCTCTCTCTCTCTCTCTCTCTCTCTCTCTCTCTCTCTCTCTCTCTCTCTCTCTCTCTCTCTCTCTCTCACAGATCTTTATTAATATCATACACACAGAGCCCGAAGGCTGTGGCCACCCACTACAAATGGGATTTCAAATAATTATATATTTTGTCTGTTTCATTTTGTGTAAATATAACATTTGGTCCGTTCGAAAGGTCATCACTATTTGGCCTGAAAGTTAATCTTGTCTGTCTCAAACATGTCTCCTCATTAGGGTTACTCACATATCCATTTGCTTGTGGATTCTCAAACTATTCTCCCATTTTTTTGGAATTCCTCACGACTGGCAGCTCTAAGGGCATGTAATGGGCATTTTCCTGCAGTTTCCTTGAAGATTTGTGGCACTGGCACCATTTGCCTCATATAATGAGCACTTTGTTCTCCTGTTACATCATGGAGGGGTGAGGTTCCCTGCTGTAAGCACGCTTTCTTCTGCTGTAACTGCTACAGTGTAGTTAGTTTCCCCTTTTGAGAGAATCAGTAGGAGCCACTGCTAGGATTTGAACTCGTTCACTTTGTACTCTCTAGCTAGCGCCCTAGAGCATGTCGTGGTGTACTGGTCTAGGGCGTGTGCTTGGAAGTGCCAATTGATCGGGTTCGAATCCTCTTAATGGCTCCTACTGGTTTTATCAGGGATCATGTTAATGGGATTTCATTGTGCGTTCCCCTCTTTGCTAGTGTTCCATATCCCCATCTTCTCTAATTCTTTACTTCTCTATTTCCTGGGAACATGGCATCTGTCATCGTTCCATTTATCCATTATGTCAGGCTCCATCATCACTTTCCTTGCTTGCACCTCCTCTCACTTCTTCCTAATTCACTGTGCATAAGTGCATTGGATTTTAATACTCTTTGTTCTTACTGTTTTTATTGGTTTTAGTGATCTTAATGAGAGATATGTTTCAGATGGTCATGTGTGTGTGTGTACTCACACACACACACACACAACATGACCATACATACGTGAGTTGTACTCATCTAGTTGTGCTTGCGGGGGTTGAGCTCTGGCTCTTTGGACCCGTCTCTCAACTGTTAATCAACAGGTGTACAGGTTCCTGAGCCTATTGGGCTCTATCATATCTACACTTGAAACTGTGTATGGAGTCAGCCTCCACCACATCACTGTTTAATGCATTCCATTTACTAACTACTCTGACACTGAAATGTTCTTTCCAACGTCTCTGTGGCTCATTTGGGTACTCAGTTTCCACCTGTGTCCCCTTGTTCGCGTCCCACCAGTGTTAAAAAATTTATCCTTATCTACCCTGTCAATTCCCCTGAGAATTTTGTAGGTAGTGATCATGTCTCCCCTCACTCTTCTGTCTTTCAGTGTCGTGAGGGGCATCTCACGCAGCCTTTCCTCATAACTCATGCCTCTTAGTTCTGGGACTAGTCTAGTAGCATACCTTTGGACTTTTTCCAGCTTCGTCTTGTGCTTCACAAGGTACGGGCTCCATGCTGGGGCTGCATACTCCACGATTGGTCTAACATCTGTGCTATACAAGATTCTGAATGATTCCTTACACAGGTTCCTGAACGCCGTTCTGATGTTAGCCAGCCTCGCATATGCCGCAGACGTTATTCTCTTTATGTGGGCTTCAGGAGACAGGTTTGGTGTGATATCAACTCCTAGATCTTTCTCTCTGTCCGTTTCATGAAAGGACTTCATCTCCTATTCTGTATCCTATGTCTGGTCTCCTGTTTCCACCGCCTAGTTTCATTACCTTGCATTTACTTGGGTTAAACTTTAGTAGCCATTTGTTGGACCATTCATTCAGTCTATCTAGATCATCTTGTAGCCTCATACTATCTTCCTCCGTCTTAATCCTCCTCATAATTTTGTGTGTACTCACCTAGTTGTACTCACCTAGTTGTGCTTGCGGGGGTTGAGCTCTGGGTCTTTGGTCCCGTCTCTCAACCGTCAATCAACAGGTGTACAGGTTCCTGAGCCTACTGGGCTCTATCATATCTACACTTGAAACTGTGTATGGAGTCAGCCTCCACCACATTGCTTCCTAATGCATTCCATTTGTCAACACATCAAATGTGTGTGATAGTAGCAGAGCGGAAACAGTAGTTTGGAGCAGTTGCTGCTGTAGCAGTTGATAAGAGATAACAAGTTATGTTATTTATTACGAGAAGAAGAGGACACTTACTTGCAAAGACTGTCAACTTTCTACCGTCCTTGCAAGTCCATGTTCCGTCTTCCAATGACGGAACCTGGAAGTGCTTGTGTTCGAGGATCAGGCTGGGATAGACAGGAGGGTGGGATAGACAGGAGGGTGGGATAGACAGGAGGGTGGGATAGACAGGAAGGTGGGATAGACAGGAGGGAGGGATAGACAGGAGGGTGGGATAGACAGGAGGGTGGGATAGACAGGAGGGTGGGATAGACAGGAGGGTGGGATAGACAGGAGGGAGGGATAGACAGGAGGGTGGGATAGACAGGAGGGTGGGATAGACAGGAAGGTGGGATAGACAGGAGGGAGGGATAGACAGAAGAGTGGGATAGACAGGAGGGTGGGATAGACAGGAGGGTGGGATAGACAGGTAGGGTAGGATAGACAGGAGGGAGGGATAGACAGGAGGGTGGGATAGGCAGAAGGGTGGGATAGACAGGAGGGTGGGATAGACAGGAGGGAGGGATAGACAGAAGGGTGGGATAGACAGGAGGGTGGGATAGACAGGAGGGTGGGATAGACAGGTAGGGTAGGATAGACAGGAGGGAGGGATAGACAGGAGGGTGGGATAGGCAGAAGGGTGGGATAGACAGGAGGGTGGGATAGACAGGAAGGTGGATAGACAGGAGGGAGGGATAGACAGAAGGGTGGGATAGACAGGAGGGTGGGATAGACAGGAGGGTGGGATAGACAGGTAGGGTAGGATAGACAGGAGGGAGGGATAGACAGGAGGGTGGGATAGGCAGAAGGGTGGGATAGACAGGAGGGTGGGATAGACAGGAGGGTGGGATAGACAGAAGGTTGGGATAGACAAGAGGGTGGGATAGACAGGAGGGAGGGATAGACAAGAGGGTGGGATAGACTGGAGGGTGGGATAGACAGGAGGGTGGGATAGACAAGAGGGTGGGATAGACAGGAGGGTGGGATAGACAGGAGGGTGGGATAGACAGGAGGGTGGGATAGACAAGAGGGTGGGATAGACAGGAGGGTGGGATAGACAGGAGGGAGGGATAGACAGGAGGGAGGGATAGACAGAAGGGAGGGAATAGACAGGAGGCTGGGATAGGAAGTGTACAGATTGGGACGGGAATGGAAATATAAATAAACAGGAAAAATAACTAAACCACTAAGTCTATAATAACACTTGGAAGAAATATGAGGTTGAGAATTTAGGACAGAACGAAGAACACGAATGGTACCCCACCACTTAGACGGTCGGGGATCGAGCACAGACCCGCAAGAAACAAGACCGTTGCTCTACCATCCAGTCAAAGTGATTGGGGGAGATTATATGAGGTTAGAAAATAGTGTCGTATTTCGGGACAGTGTTGATTGGTGGACCTGTCTTGTGGTGAGGGGATTGGACAGTGACGGGTGAGAGGGGGGGGGGATAGAAGAGATTGTTATGGGAGAGTAACTATGGGAGAGGGAGAGGGAGGGGAGGCTTGACGTGGGTTAATTTGGGAGAGCTATAGTGATTGTGGTCTATAGAGAAAGTAGGTGGATAGGAAACATGAGGGTGAGAAGTAGGTGGGTAGGAAACATGAGAGTGAGAAGTAGGTGGATAGGAAACATGAGGGTGAGAAGTAGGTGGGTAGGAAACATGAGGGTGAGAAGTAGGTGGGTAGGAAACATGAGGGTGAGAAGTAGGTGGGGTAGGAAACATGAGGGTGAGAAGTAGGTGGGTAGGAAACATGATAGTGAGAAGTAGGTGGGTAGGAAACATGAGGGTGAGAAGTAGGTGGGTAGGAAACATGAGAGTGAGAAGTAGGTGGATAGGAAACATGAGGGTGAGAAGTAGGTGGGTAGGAAACATGAGAGTGAGAAGTAGGTGGATAGGAAACATGAGAGTGAGAAGTAGGTGGGTAGGAAACATGAGGGTGAGAAGTAGGTGGGTAGGAAACATGAGGGTGAGAAGTAGGTGGGTAGGAAACATGAGGATGAGAAGTAGGTGGGTAGGAAACATGAGGGTGAGAAGTAGGTGGATAGGAAACATGAGGGTGAGAAGTAAGTGGATAGGAAACATGAGGGTGAGAAGTAGGTGGGGTGGGAAACATGAGGGTGGGAAGTAGGTGGGTAGGAAACATGAGGGTGAGAAGTAGGTGGGGTAGGAAACATGAGGGTGAGAAGTAGGTGGGTAGGAAACATGAGGGTGAGAAGTAGGTGGGTAGGAAACATGAGGGTGAGAAGTAGGTGGGTAGGAAACATGAGGGGTGAGAAGTAGGTGGGTAGGAAACATGAGAGTGAGAAGTAGGTGGGGTAGGAAACATGAGGGTGAGAAGTAGGTGGGTAGGAAACATGAGAGTGAGAAGTAGGTAACTGGGGAAGAATGATAAGGTTGAGGCAAGGGGGAAGATCAGCTTCCCTATCGTAGAGAATTAACTTGTATACAGAGTCGGATCCCTTGATTGTATGGCTACCTTTAATACCACTCTGCCCCACTAACAATCCTGGGCTCCCTATGTGCTCACAATCATTGCCTGGCTTGACAATAAAGGGCTGACTGTAAACTCGTTTAATATCTGTTATTTAATATCTCGTTCTGACTGTAAACTCGTTTAATATCTGTTATTTAATATCTCGTTCTGACTGTAAACTCATTTAATATCTGTTATTTAATATCTCGTTCTGACTGTAAACTCGTTTAATATCTGTTATTTAATATCTCGTTCTGACTGTAAACTCATTTAATATCTCGTTCTGACTGTAAACTCGTTTAATATCTGTTATTTAATATCTCGTTCTGACTGTAAACTCGTTTAATATCTGTTATTTAATATCTCGTTCTGACTGTAAACTCGTTTAATATCTGTTATTTAATATCTCGTTCTGACTGTAAACTAGTTTAATATCTGGTATATCCTCTTTAAATATTTCCTTTGAAGATGTCAACGAGACTATCGTTCATCCTGGAATTATTTTTGTATTGAACAGTCCTCAAGTCCTTTATTTTCTCGTATAATCCTAGACCGCAGTAATCTGTAATATTTTAATAGGTCTAAATATGCCTCAATTCTTCCACTGATTATTTCCTGTAGCTCTGGTATCTATCTTTATTCTGATACACTATTAAAAAACGTGAAAAAGTTTATAATAATTTTTGTCGGCACCTTTGTTTCCTTGGCTTGAATCTGTGCTCCTCTTGTTCTTGAAGTTGCTGGTGTCAGGAATTCCTCTTTGTCAATTTGGTCGATTCCTGTTAGTATTTTGTATGTGGTGATCATATCACCTCTTTTTCTTCTGTCTTCCAGTTTTGGCATGTTTAGCATGTAGAATTTCTAGTTGACTTCATCATGAGTGTGAAGTGCGCATGTTCACAGCCTCTCCAGTCAGCTTTCTTTGAATGTCTTACTGAATTATTTAAATAGATTCTTATCATCAAATCTTTTGTCTATTTGTCTGGGATGTCTGTCCCATGCCGGCGATGAGTCACAATAACGAGGGTGAAGACATGATGACCACTCAACAGAAGACCATCACGTCTCAGTTCGTCTTGGATCATTATCAAGTCGATTGTTATCATATTGTCTTCTTCTTACCCTACAATCGACTTGTTAATGGTCCAGGACGGTCCAAATGGTCCAAAACCATTATCCGAGACAATGGTTTAGTCTTACTGCCCCTTATGTCTGACTATATCGAGGTTAATGTTTGAACAAGTTCTCTGACATTTTGGACTAAATTGATGCTTGTTGCAGCTTCCAATAGTTCATCTCTAACTGTATCTGTGGTTCCATGTGGTTGTTTGATTAGCCAATCTATTTGTTCTGGTTAAGATCTCCCATTATTAATGATTGGCGTCAAATCCTACAGGCAGAATGTGTTCTTTATATAATAGTAACAGATATCACATTACTTAATTTTTCTGATTAGATCTTGTCATTCATTGGAAAAACAGGTGTCATTCTGACACCTGTTCTGAGTCCTACCATTGACACAATGCCTGTTGAGTAATCCACGAGACCTTTGCCTTCAAAGGTCACCATCTGGAATCTCCAGGGCCTTACTAATCAGCGTGGCGACTTCACCTTCTCTGTCCTTAACAAAATGTATTCCTGAGACAACACGACAGTGGCTACGAAACCTGATAGTCCGTGCAAACACAATTACATCTCAATTTTCTTTGTGCGACGATTTCAAAGTTTTCTTGTTTAGTAATCTAGATTTTTGTACACAGCTTCGAAGACCATTTTCACCCGTGCAGTCTCCCACTCTCTCTCTCTCAACCTTCGCTCCTCTGGGTTGGAAAATTGCACTTTGAGGGGGGCCAAGCTGGGGTTGGTGTGAGGGGGGAATGGTGGGGGTGGAACTAAGCTGGGTGGGGGTTGAGAGGGAGTGTCTTGATGAGTGAGGGGCTGGATTGTGAGTTGTGAGGGTGGAGAGACAAAGGCTTTACTTCTGAGAGATTGGTGGGGATTTAGGGAGCGGGACTTGATCGGTGGTGCTGGAAGGGGGAGGGGCTGGAATGGAGGAGGAAGGGGAAGGGGCTGGGATGGAAGAGGAAGGGCAGGATGGGATGGGTAGAGGGCGAGAAAGAGAGAGAATTTGAAGGGTATCAAGTTGAGTGACTTAAGCTTTTGTTGTGTGTATCCTTTATGTTATTAACCGTGTGTGTGTGTGTGTGTGTGTGTGTGTGTGTGTGTGTGTGTGTGTGTGTGTGTGTGTGTGTGTGTGTGTGCGTGTGTGTGTGTGTGTGTGTGTGTGTGTGTGTGTGTGTGTGTGTGTGTGTGTGTGTGTGTGTGTGTGTGTATGTGTGTGTGTGTTGCAAGGGCAAGGTTAGCTTGCAAAACTTTCTAAATGCAATTTTAATTTTTGGCAACACACATACAAACACACCAGGGAGGTCCCCGGCCATGCTCGGGTCTCCCTTCTCTCCCTCTCTCTCCTTCCCTCCCTCTACCTCCCTCCCCCCCTACCTCTCTCTCTCCCTCTCTATCATTTTCTGTCTCTTTGTCTATCTCTGTACTTGCCTCTATAAATATCTTTCTTTCTCTATCTCTCTTTCACTTCTTACACTCTATTCCTATCTCTGTATCTCTATCTCTGTATCTATATATCTTTATCTCTTTATGTGTTTCTAGAATATTCATGCTAATGTTACTGAGCTATTTAGTTCTTCACTAACCATCTTCAACAGCCCCCTTGTTCACCGCAGTAATTAACTCTCCTTCTCCTAACAATTCAGGATAGTTATAAAGTCTACGGATAGTACAAGCCAGATTTCATTACAAGGCGTCCAAATAATCGTTCAGATCATTCATCATCAGATCAATCAGATCAGATCAAACGTATTTTGCTCTAGACAAGCAAGGGAACACAAGCACAACATTGTAGTGTTGCTACATTACATTGTAGTTTTGCAGACAAGCGAAACATTGTAGCTTTGCTTGTCTTCCACAACAGCTAAGATCACAGTGTTGTGATAACTGGGTGAGGCAGGGACGTCTTACTCTAAACCCGAGTTGTTCAGGGTTGTGTTGCCGCTCAGACTCCAAGTGCTTGTGGTGGCACTTGAGTGCCTTCTTTCGAGAATTTGTGTTTCAAGGAGAAAATGAGGCGTTGGGGGAACACGCTCGATGCAATTCACATTTATTGACGCGCCGTAAACCAGCCGTATATTGTTTAATGAGAGGGTTGTAAGTCCCTCTTTTTCTTCCAGGTTGTTTTTTGAAAGACGGTAGTGATATTTTTCAGGTCGCGGATATTGCCCCACACTAAGCGTTGGTTTAGAGTGCGGAGCTAATACTAGACGTTGTTAGTGTGTATATAATGCACACTATTACATACACACTCAGTGTGTGTATGAAATATGCACTCAGAGTGTGAGTACACGCACTCAGAGTGTGAGTACACGCACTCAGAGCAGGGAGAAGAAAATCCCAGCGCTACTGTGGTGGGGGGAATCGCTTAGTCGTATTTTATTTAACTCCCACACGCAAGCGGGACTCGAACCCTGGGGCTCACTTGTTTGGTGTGGTGTTCCGCAACTACTGAGTTCATCATTCAGTGATCTACTGAGTGCCACAGGTAGATTACTTCTATTCTACTGAGTGCCACTGGTAGATTACTCCTATTCTACTGAGTGCCACTGGTAGATTACTCCTATTCTACTGAGTGCCACTGGTAGATTACTCCTATTCTACTGAGTGCCACTGGTAGATTACTCCTATTCTACTGAGTGCCATTGGTAGATTACTCCTATTCTACTGAGTGCCACAGGTAGATTACTCCTATTCTACTGAGTGCCACTGGTAGATTACTCCTATTCTACTGAGTGCCATTGGTAGATTACTCCTATTCTACTGAGTGCCACAGGTAGATTACTCCTATTCTACTGAGTGCCACTGGTAGATTACTCCTATTCTACTGAGTGCCACTGGTAGATTACTCCTATTCTACTGAGTGCCACTGGTAGATTACTCCTATTCTACTGAGTGCCACTGGTAGATCACTCCTCTTTCATAGTGTACTATTCAAAAGCCACAAATCACCTAATCCAATCCTCCTCATCTTGCATTTTTTTTAAATTGAAGTCTAGTAACCATCTGTTCGACAACGGCCGTAATCCAAGCCTTCCTGGGGCTTCCTGCAGTCATCAACACTGCAACACTTGCCAGCAGTCCAACAAAGGAACATAACCGCTCTCCGAGATCATTTGCATACATTAAACTACCCTGAGGTAGAGTATGGTATAACCTTCTTAAACACACGACACTAATCACATGATAATTATTTCCTAAACACAATTTGACAGGAGAGAGCTCCAGCTCCTAGGCCCCGATTTCAGGGCTTCCGGTAGACTAATAGTGAGGCCTGGAACAGAGAAATGCTGGTGTTGAACACCGTTATCTACAGAATAGTACAGAATAGTACAATAGTACAGAGTAGTGCAGAATAGTACAGTATAGTGAGTCATGATACACAGTGCTGGAGGAAGATTGTGAGAACTGTTCAACAAATGTGAGTTTATGAAGATCAAATAATTATTCTGTCCAGTCTCTCTCTCTCTCCGGGTAATCATTGTGGTTTGTATCACAAGAATATATCACAAGAATATATTACAAGAATATATTACAAGAATATATTACAAACAACTCTTGTTTGTCCCTAGACACAGCAAGCCATCCTAGGAATGTCTTTAAACCTAGTAAGCCATCCTAGGAATGTCTTTAAATCTAATAAGCCATCCTAGGAATGCTGTCAACCCCAGAAAGCCATCCTAGGAATGCTGTCAACCCCAGTAAGCCATCCTAGGAATGCTGTCAACCCCAGTAAGCCATCCTAGGAATGCTGTCAACCCCAGTAAGCCATCCTAGGAACGCTTTCAAATCCAGCAAGCCAGCCTAGGAACGCTTTCAAGCCCAGCAAGCCATCCTAGGAACGCTTTCAAACCCAGCAAGCCATCTTAGGAACGCTTTCAAACCCAGCAAGCCATCCTAGGAAAACTGTCAAGCCCAGGAAGACATCCTAGGAATGTCTTTAACCCCAGCAAGCCATCCTAGGAGTGGAGAGAAATATGGGGGGGAGGAGGTATCAGTAGCAGATTAATATCTGTTGGTAATTTTGACTGCGTTCTCTAATTAGAAGACAAAATTAATTAATTGAATTATTGACAATTCCCGAAGACCGCCAAAATGTGGAATAATTTGCGAATATTCCACTGCGTATGTTGCTTAAAATAGATCATTCTGCGTGTGTTATTCGGCGTATATAATTCGGTATTTATTTCGCAACGAAACGTATCCAAGCGTTCCTGTCACGGGAATCGAACCTGTGACCTTACGGTTGTGAATCGGCTGCGCAGACCACTTCTCTACAGGCGAGTGTATGTGTGGTATCCGAGACTTTGAACACAT
>NC_059619.1:1148340-1228340 GCF_020424385.1 Procambarus clarkii
CCTCACTATCTGTTGCTGGGCTCTCTCCCTCACACTGTCTCTCACTATCTGTAGCTGATCTCTCACTATCTGTTGCTGGGCTCACTTGATAGAGACAATAGTGAGGAAGGCCCTCAGCTGATGGAGAGAAAGGTTAGATATGCGCCAGAGTAGAGGATCATAACAAATTTAGTTTGTCTCTGGTAATATGTCTATACAGTGAAAGTTTCAGAACTAAATTGAGTAAATCATGATGGAACAATATTATTATATTTATATGAACAGGAGAGAGAGAGAGAGAGAGAGAGAGAGAGAGAGAGAGAGAGAGAGAGAGAGAGAGAGAGAGAGAGAGAGAGAGAGAGAGAGAGAGAGAGAGAGAGAGAGAGAGAGACAGACAGACAGACAGACAGACAGACAAACAGACAGACAGACAGACAGACAGACAGACAGACAGGCAGACAGACAGACAGACAGACAGAGAAGAAATAAGTGTGTCCAGGAATGCGAAATATTGTATGAATGGGGAAATAAAGAACAAAAGAATATATATCTGAAAGAGAATGAAATAGAGAGAGACAATGTGTCAAGAATCACACCTCCTGGGAACCTATTCAACCAGAGACACAGAAGTCTATCGTGAAGATATCACACAGATGGTGTGATATCGTGAAGATATCACACCGTCACTTGTCATCATTAACATTACGAAAGATAACAGGTAGTTTAGCAGCAGAATATGTAACGAGGAATTGGAACCTCTTCTGCTCGATTTTTCTTGATCATTCAACGAGGATATGAACCTCATGTTATATTTCATATTTTGTGGTTCATTTCCACAGTTCTGTGACCGGGAATTCTTCTTTTTGTCTGCCCTATATGGCCCTATATGGCCTATATGGCCTATATGGCCTATATGCCCCTATATGGCCCTATATGGCCTATATGGCCTATATGGCCCTATATGGCCTATATGGCCCTATATGGCCCTATATGGCCTATATGGCCCTATATGGCCCTTGTCAATCCACGGCCTTTCCTCCTACCATAATTTACATTTAAGATGTGACACATGTCTCGCATTTCCAATGTTTCCCATCCACGTCTCCTCAGCTTCTAATATTATATTCCTCATTGGCATTTCTTCCGTTTTCTACAGTTCTTCAATAAGTCAGAAACTCATTTCATTCGCGAAAATTGTTTAATCAAAATATTTCTTTCGTCTGAAACTTTCTTTTGGTGCTAAGAATGTTCTGCTCTGGTCTCTTTATTGATCTCCTTTCCTAATTCTTATTAAAACACTTCATGTTCTTGAACAATAATCAGCTACACACACTTCTCCTTCCTCTAACACCTCAGATGATCACTCATGCTTAGCTGGACGGTAGAGCAACGGTCTCGCGTCATGCAGGTCGGCGTTCAATCCCCGACCGTCCACAAGTGGTTGGGTACCATTCTTAACCCCCGGTCCCATTCCCAAATCCTTATCCTGAACGGCGCATCTACCAAAATATTAACATTTTTTTACTTACTAAAATTACTTACTTTTTTTAAAGGTTTTTCTCATTACATAATAAAAATCAACTTTCAGTCTCGGAGTCGTTCCCGCCTGAACCTTCCCTGTGGTGCTGTCATTGACCGCTGTCACCTGTCAATACACTGTCAACATGTACAATTGGTATTGGCCTCACAAACAAAGGTTCCTCGATGGGTCCGTATCACCACGACTCTCAACTGAGGCATTGTGTACAAGTAATTGGGTGCGAGGGGGCGCCGTCCTCTCTACACCAGCGAAGACAGTCATTACAGAATTTGTTGGGAGAAAGTGGAGGGAAAGTTACCTAGCTGAGAGAGAGAGTGTTGGTGGTTACCTTTAGTTGCAGTTAGTGGTAACTCACAGTTAGAGGTAACTCACAGCTAGTGGTAACTCACAGTTAGTGGTAACTCACAGTTAGTGGTAACTCACAGTTAGTGGTAACTCACAGTTAGTGGTAACTTACAGTTAGTGGTAACTCACAGTTAGTGGTAACTCACAGTTAGTGGTAACTCAGGTTAGTGGTAACTCACAGTTAGTGGTAACTCACAGTTAGTAGTAACTCACAGTTAGTGGTAACTCAGGTTAGTGGTAACTCACAGTTAGTGGTAACTGACAGCTAGTGGTAACTCACAGTTAGTGGTAACTCACAGTTAGTGGTAACTCACAGTTAGTGGTAACTCACAGTTAGTGGTAACTCACAGTTAGTAGTAACTTACAATTAGTGGTAACTCACAGTTAGTGGTAACTCACAGTTAGTGGTAACTCACAGTTAGTGATAACTCAAGTTAGTGGTAACTCACAGTAATAACTCACAGCTACTGGTAACTCACAGTTAGTGGTAACTCAAGTTAGTGGTAACTCACAGTAATAACTCACAGCTAGTGGTAACTCACAGTTAGTAATAACTCACAGTTAGAGGTAACTCACAGTTAGAGGAAACTCACAGTTAGAGGAAACTCACAGTTAGAGGTAACTCACAGTTAGAGGTAACTCACAGTTAGAGGAAACTCACAGTTAGAGGTAACTCACAGTTAGAGGAAACTCACAGTTAGAGGTAACTCACAGTTTGAGGAAACTCACAGTTAGAGGTAACTCACAGTTAGAGGAAACTCACAGTTAGAGGAAACTCACACTTAGAGGAAACTCACAGTTAGAGGTAACTCACAGTTAGAGGTAACTCACAGTTAGAGGAAACTCACAGTTAGAGGTAACTCACAGTTAGAGGAAACTCACAGTTAGAGGTAACTCACAGTTAGAGGAAACTCACAGTTAGAGGTAACTCACAGTTAGAGGAAACTCACAGTTAGAGGTAACTCACAGTTAGAGGAAACTCACAGTTAGAGGAAACTCACAGTTAGAGGTAACTCACAGTTAGAGGAAACTCACAGTTCATGTCGACCATAACAGCAGCGCTGAGTGGAGTAGTGAGGTTGGTGTTGGTAACCTCACAGGTCACTAGGGTCTTGAGGTCACTGCGAGTGAAGGGCCCCAAGCTGAGCGTGTTGGCCCTGGTGAGGGGCTCCGAGGGCCCGTGAATCACCGCCCCAGAGGCCCTCGGGCGGAGCATGTTATCCTCCGGAGGCTCGTCCATCTGACTGTCGATGAGTCGTCCTCCAAGATACCACACGACGTGAGGAGGAGGTGAGCCTGTGAGGAGAGACGCGAGATAAGAGATAAGATAGGTTGGGAGGAAATAATATTATACGTAGGGTTCTCAGAAATGTTAATGATATCCTATTTCTTAGTTTAGAAACTGGTGGGTTTATCCTATTGTCTAGTGACTATCCTTGAAGGGATAGGCTGGAGTAGGTGTCTGTGAGGCCTACAGCTGGAGCAGACTGGAGACACCCCCACCTACACTTCAGGGCTGGAAGCCTCCCAGGGCAGACCTTGGGGCTCTTCTTGACAAGCGAGAACTATGAAGAGAATCAGGGAAATGGGCTCTCATATCCGGCGCTCACGAGAATAGCTCCTCCTTATCCGGCGTTGACGACTGCTCTTATCCGGCCTCAACGGTGATTGCTGTTATTATCCGGCTTTCTGGTCGATGGAGGCCGGTGCCAGGAGACCCAAGTGTCTCATCCGGTCCTCTTAACTTACTGGAAGTCCGGTTTATGTGGACCGACATCTGGATGGTCCTAGGACCGGAAGGTCTTAAGGCTGAGAGGTCTTTTGGCAAGGTCCACAGGGTCTTAAGACTGGAAGGTCCTAAGAAAGTCCTAAGACTTCACGACTGGAAGCCATGTGTACACACCAGACTTCAGTACACTTCAGGGCACAAGAGAGGTACTTAACATTGCCTAGAATCTACAGACTTCACAAAGACATTTGATGGTGTGATAGACCATAAAATGAGATCAATAAGAATAACAGCAAAGTATTGCGATAGATATTCAATTTCCCGTGAAACAGAATACAATCCTTTCTTTTTCTCTCTTCTCCCCCCCCCCTTCTCCCTCTTCCCTACACTCCCCATCTCCATCCTTCTTGTACTCCAGGGAGCCGGTCGGCCGAGCGGACAGCACGTGGGACTTGTGATCCTGTGGTCCTGGGTTCGATCCCAGGCACCGGCGAGAAACAATGGGCAACGTTTCTTTCACCCTATGCCCCTGTTACCTAGCAGTAAAATAGGTACCTGGGTGTTAGTCAGCTGTCACGGGCTGCTTCCTGGGGGTGGAGGCCTGGTCGAGGACCGGGCCGCGGGGACACTAAAAGCCCCGAAATCATCTCAAGATAACCTCAAGATAACCTCCCCTACCTCCCTTCTCTTCCCCCTCCCCCCTCTCCCTCTCTCTCTCTCTCTCTCCTCCCTTATCCCCTATCTTCCTCCTACTCCACCCTTTGACTCCTTTATCACTCTCTCCTCTTCAGATTCAGTTTAGTACCAAGATGAAGTGTCGTAACTCTAGTGGTGTTAGACCTAATACCACCTGAGGATGAGTGACCGTCCCTCTGAGTGGTCAGAGGGGCTGGAACAAGATGAAGTGTCGTAACTCTAGTGGTGTTAGACCTAATACCACCTGAGGATGAGTGACCGTCCCCCTGAGTGGTCAGAGGGGCTGGTACAAGGACTAGGTAGTTCTGATGTTATAGTCACTTAATACAAGTGATCTTTTGTTTAAGTTAATGTGGATCAGAGTGATTCGTATCCAACTCTAGCCTAACCAAACCTAACCTCCACCATGGTAGCCATTGTAAACATTGTAAACATTGTACACACTGTAAACATTGTACATATTGTAAACATTGTACACACTGTAAACATTGTACATATTGTACACTATGTAAACATTGTCTTGTTAACCTGAGACCTAACTCAAAATAATTCAGGTTTACTTTCATTTTACTTAAGATCTAATGTACATTTATTTTATTTGTTAAGGAAAGAACATGAAAAATAACAGCAAAACAAAATTAAATATCCCTTAAATTTTGGATAATTTAAATTTATTCAACCGTTTAGTGGATTATTTGTTATATATATTCAAGACTCTCATACATGTACTGTTGTTAAAGATATAGTGACAGTGAGAGAGAGAGAGAGAGAGAGAGATACTCACCACCAAGGCTCACACAGGTGAGGGCGGCCATGTCTCCTTCACGATAAGGTCCCACCACACTCTTGACCGTCCGGCCCTCAGACGTCACCCACACGCTCCTGGGCGGCACTGTTGGGTGGCACAGGTGGCACCTGGTCAATGTTGGGTGGCACAGGGGTCACGTGGTCAATGTTGGGTGGCACAGGGGTCACGTGGTCAATGTTGGGTGGCACAGGGGTCACGTGGTCAATGTTGGGTGGCACAGGGGTCACGTGGTCAATGTTGGGTGGCACAGGTGGCACCTGGTCAATGTTGGGTGGCACAGGGGTCACGTGGTCAATGTTGGGTGACACAGGTGTCACGTGGTCAATGTTGGGTGGCACAGGTGTCACGTGGTAAATGTACACAGTGAACCACACATCAGTAGTCATGTACACAGTGAACCACACATCAGTAGTCATGTACACAGTGAACCACACATCAGTAGTCATGTACACAGTGAACCACACATCAATAGTCATGTACTTAGTGAACCACACATTAGTAGTCATGTACACAGTGAACCACTCATCAATGGTCATGTACACAGTGAACCACTCATCAATAGTCATGTACACAGTGAACCACACATCAGTAGTCATGTACACAGTGAACCACTCATCAGTAGTCATGTACACAGTGAACCACACATCAGTAGTCATGTACACAGTGAACCACTCATCAGTAGTCATGTACACAGTGAACCACACATCAGTAGTCATGTACACAGTGAACCACACATCAATAGTCATGTACACAGTGAACCACACATCAGTAGTCATGTACACAGTGAACCACACATCAGTAGTCATGTACACAGTGAACCACTCATCAATAGTCATGTACACAGTGAACCACTCATCAGTAGTCATGTACACAGTGAACCACACATCAGTAGTCATGTACACAGTGAACCACACATCAGTAGTCATGTACACAGTGAACCACACATCAGTGGTCATGTACAAAGTGAACAACTCATCAATAGTCATGTACACAGTGAACCACACATCAATAGTCATGTACACAGTGAACCACACATCAATAGTCATGTACACAGTGAACCACTCATCAGTAGTCATGTACACAGTGAACCACACATCAGTAGTCATGTACACAGTGAACCACACATCAGTGGTCATGTACAAAGTGAACAACTCATCAATAGTCATGTACAAAGTGAACAACTCATCAATAGTCATGTACAAAGTGAACAACTCATCAATAGTCATGTACAAAGTGAACAACTCATCAATAGTCATGTACACAGTGAACCACTCATCAATAGTCATGTACACAGTGAACCACTCATCAATAGTCATGTACACAGTGAACCACACATCAGTAGTCATGTACACAGTGAACCACACATCAATAGTCATGTACACAGTGAACCACACATCAATAGTCATGTACACAGTGAACCACACATCAGTAGTAATGTACACAGTGAACCACTCATCAGTGGTCATGTACACAGTGAACCACTCATCAGTGGTCATGTACACAGTGAACCACTCATCAATAGTCATGTACACAGTGAACCACTCATCAGTAGTCATGTACACAGTGAACCACTCATCAGTGGTCATGTACACAGTGAACCACTCATCAATAATCATGTACACAGTGAACCACTCATCAGTAGTCATGTACACAGTGAACCACTCATCAGTGGTCATGTACACAGTGAACCACTCATCAGTGGTCATGTACACAGTGAACCACTCATCAATAGTCATGTACAGAGTGAACCACACATCAGTGGTCATGTACACAGTGAACCACTCATCAGTAGTCATGTACACAGTGAACCACACATCAGTAGTCATGTACACAGTGAACCACTCATCAATAGTCATGTACACAGTGAACCACACATCAGTGGTCATGTACACAGTGAACCACACATCAGTAGTCATGTACACAGTGAACCACTCATCAATAGTCATGTACACAGTGAACCACACATCAGTGGTCATGTACACAGTGAACCACACATCAGTAGTCATGTACACAGTGAACCACTCATCAATAGTCATGTACACAGTGAACCACACATCAGTGGTCATGTACACAGTGAACCACACATCAGTAGTCATGTACACAGTGAACCACTCATCAATAGTCATGTACACAGTGAACCACACATCAGTGGTCATGTACACAGTGAACCAGGAACCACTGCCTCACCTACAACATCAAGGTTGACACGAGTCGTCTTGGTAGGTTCGTAGCGGAAGTCGACTCTACACTTGTAGCGGCCGGCGTCCGAGACTCTGACGTCTGAGAGGACGAGGCGAGCCGGGCTGGCACTGACGTCTAGACGGGCTCGAGTTCCAAGGACAGTCTCGTCCACCCAGTGGCTTCCTCCTGTCCCGGGACGCAGGTCGTAGCTGTGGGTAGAGATACATACACTTATGGGGGTGGATACATGTGTACTGAATGGGCGCTGGACACACTCTGTGCTCCTGTTCCAGCTCCTTGTTACACTATCCTAGATCTTTGTCCTCATATCCCAGCTCCTTGCCCTACTATCCCAGCTCCTTGTCCTCATATCCCAGCTCCTTGTCCTCATATCCCAGCTCCTTGTCCTCATATCCCAGCTCCTTGTCCTCATATCCCAGCTCCTTGTCCTCATATCCCAGCTCCTTGTCCTCATATCCCAGCTCCTTGTCCTCATATCCCAGCTCCTTTTGTCAGAAATCCCGAGACTAAACACTAACTCCTAGCACTCCAAACATGCCATCATGTTAGGCAATGCTAACACTAATCCTAAATTAGGTTAGTGAATCATTCAAAGAAATTCTTATTTCGTGGTTTGTCTTAGAAAATGAGACATTTGTCCCGTCAACTGGAGCCAGATTCATGAAGCTCTTACGCAAGTACTTACGAACCTGTACATCTTTACTCAATCTTTGGCGGCTTTGTTTACAATTATTAAACAGTTAATGAGCCCCGAAGCACCAGGAGGCTGTTTATAACAATAACAACAGTTGATTGGCAAGTTTTCATGCTTGTAAACTGTTTAATAAATGTAACCAAAGCCGTCAAAGATTGAGGAAAGATGTACACGTTCGTAAGTGCTTGCGTAACTACTTCGTGAATCAATTGAGGGATGATAATATTAGTTAATCTCACAGGAACACGAGGCGTGAGAGGTTCCCAGGCGTGTGAGAGTCTCACATTCACCTCATAATATATAATTTCATGTTTATATCTTTTATGAGGTGTTATTGAGGCATTTACGGTGTATTGCTCCGGCCTGGCACTCCACAGCATGAGACACCAGCCAGGCACTCACTCCACAGCATGAGACGCCAGCCAGACACTCACTCCACAGCATGAGACGCCAGCCAGGCACTCACTCCACAGCATGAGACGCCAGCCAGGCACTCACTCCACAGCATGAGACGCCAGCCAGACACTCACTACACAGCATGGGACACCACCCAGACACTCACTCCACAGCATGAGACACCACCCAGACACTCACTCCACAGCATGGGACACCACCCAGACACTCACTCCACAGCATGGGACACCACCCAGACACTCACTCCACAGCATGGGACGCCACCCAGACACTCACTCCACAGCATGGGACACCACCCAGACACTCACTCCACAGCATGGGACGCCAGCCAGACACTCACTCCACAGCATGGGACGCCACCCAGACACTCACTCCACAGCATGGGACACCACCCAGACACTCACTCCACAGCATGGGACGCCACCCAGACACTCACTCCACAGCATGGAACACCACCCAGACACTCACTCCACAGCATGGGACACCACCCAGACACTCACTCCACAGCATGGGACGCCACCCAGACACTCACTCCACAGCATGGGACGCCACCCAGACACTCACTCCACAGCATGGGACGCCACCCAGACACTCACTCCACAGCATGGGACACCACCCAGACACTCACTCCACAGCATGGGACGCCACCCAGACACTCACTCCACAGCATGGGACGCCACCCAGACACTCACTCCACAGCATGAGACGCCAGCCAGACACTCACTCCACAGCATGGGACGCCACCCAGACACTCACTCCACAGCATGAGACGCCAGCCAGACACTCACTCCACAGCATGGGACGCCACCCAGACACTCACTCCACAGCATGAGACGCCAGCCAGACACTCACTCCACAGCATGGGACGCCACCCAGACACTCACTCCACAGCATGAGACGCCAGCCAGACACTCACTCCACAGCATGGGACGCCACCCAGACACTCACTCCACAGCATGAGACGCCAGCCAGACACTCACTCCACAGCATGGGACGCCACCCAGACACTCACTCCACAGCATGGGACGCCACCCAGACACTCACTCCACAGCATGGGGTGCAAGACCTGCAGCACGCTAGATGCACACATGCAAGCAACAGCAGGTGTTGAACACGCAATACATTAGCCAAACATGCAAGCAATATCATCAAAGTCACTTTCCACGCGCCATAATTTGGCGAGCAAGCACCTCATACCCATGAGGAGCGGAGCACTCACTAGTGGTGTGTCTGTACCGGACCTCGTAAGATCAAGTTTGTATGCTAACTTCTTAAATTATTCCCACACCTTCATACACCTGCAAGATAAGCAGAGTCCCACACCTGTAATGTGTTCTCAGAACGTAATAATAATTTCTCCTTAGTGCTGTTCTCATTTACTTTAAAATATATATATATTCTGTTTATATTCACTTTTTTGAAGGAAGTCATGTCTGCTAATTTTTTTTTATATAAATCTGGCTGATCGCTAAATCCTGTGATATAATGTACCTATGGGTTAATGGGTCCGTCATAGAGCTGCTAGTATTAATTCTAGAATTGATGGATTTTGTCTGGGATATTGTTTGTTGTAAATTATCTAGTTAAATACCTCTTTTTACTGCTGGATATATTGTGTGTATTATTGTAATAGATGGGGTAACCGGCAGTTCCCGGGTCTATCCTGTGTCCAGGTTTCTACCCCACACTCTCCTGTCACAGACCTTATAGATGACCTCCCATATATATACATATATACATATATATATATATATATATATATATATATATATATATATATATATATATATATATATATATATATATGTCGTACCTAGTAGCCAGAACGCACTTCTCGGCCTACTATGCAAGTCCCGATTTGCCTAATAAACCAAGTTTACCTGAATTAATATATTTTCTCTAATTTTTTTCTTATGAAATGATACAGCTACCCATTTCATTATGTATGAGGACAATTTTTGTTTGTTGGAGTTAAAATTAACGTAGATATATGACCGAACCTAACCAACCCTACCTAACCTAACCTAACCTATCTTCATAGGTTAGGTTCGGTTAGGCAACCGAAAAAGTTAGGTTAGGTTAGGTTAGGTAGGTTAGGTAGTCGAAAAATAATTAATTCATGAAAACTTGGCTTATTAGGCAAATCGGGCCTTGCGTAGTAGGCTGAGAAGTGCGTTCTGGCTACTAGGTACGACATATATATATATATATATATATATATATATATATATATATATATATATATATATATATATATATATATATATATATATATATATATATATATATATATATATATTTTGGTAGCAGTCTTTCCTGTAGACATATATTATTAAATATGACCGAAAAAGTAAGATTAATAATTCAAACACGAATTTTCTCAATCTTTCGTACATTTCGTTTCACTGTTGGAGGTAAATCAAAAATCAATTCTCCAAAATTCATTTTTATTTCTAGTCTGACGCGACACGAGCGCGTTTCGTAAAACTTATTACATTTTCAAAGACTTTAGTTCACAAATACACAACTGAATAGAACTTACGCATCTCCGATTTTATATCTACATTTGAGTGAGGTGGAAGGGGTGATGTGGCATTAACACAAGACAGAACAAGATGTGGTATTAATAGGGTATTAATTTCATCAACACAAGACAGAACAAGAGTATTAATAGGGTATTAATTGCATCAACACAAGACAGAACACGAAACAATGGATATTGAATAGAAGTGTTTGTAGAAAGCCTATTGGTCCATATTTCTTGATGCTTCTATATTGGAGCGGAGTCTTGAGGTGGGTAGAATATAGTTGTGCAATAATTGGCTGTTGATTGCTGGTGTTGACTTCTTGATGTGTAGTGCCTCGCAAACGTCAAGCCGCCTGCTATCGCTGTATCTATCGATTCGTGTTAGAATTATTAATCTTACTTTTTCGGTCATATTAATAATATATATATATATATATATATATATATATATATATATATATATATATATATATATATATATATATATATATATATATATATATATATATATATATATATATATATTAAGACAGTGTCTGGGATGCTCCCGGACGCAGGTTCGAATCCTCGTCACGGCCCTTGTGGATTTGTTTATATTCACCCTATCTACTCCAAGCACGCACTTGCTTGGAGTAGATAGGGTGTTTGCTCGCGACGCCTCCCTCCCTCCCTGCCCACGAACGCCTACCCCCTCCTAACTGCAAACAAAACTCAACACCCAGAATGCCTATCACTCATCTGAACACATTTAGAAACAAAAATCTCAGTTCACGATTACCTAAAATCGCGGTAAAGTCTACGGACTCGACGCTGTATATTTCACTTTCACAGACTTCATGAGAGAAGGGCAGTAGGCCATGGCGTCAGCTCGAGGGGCAGTCAGCCGACCCAAAGCCGCCGATATCACTGCCGACAAATTCATTATTAATCCTGCAAAACATTAATGGTGAAGCACCAATTGTCTAGCCTTCACGAACAAATCCACAAGGGCCGTGACGAGGATTCGAACCTGCGTCCGGGAGCATCCCAGACACTGCCTTAATCGACTGAGCTGATTCATTTGATGCATCACGTTAGTGTGATCTCTGTGTGTGTCTAGCCTCCACCTCGGACGACAAGCAGATATTCTCTCATACAGATGGATATTTAGAATCAATAAATACTAGCAGAGTTCGGTCAGTTTACTGAGAGGAAAGAATATATACAGTCAAGTGACTGGAGGTGAAAGTTGAGTGGTTGGATGAGTCTTAGCGTTGGTGAGTCCGTTAACACTTGTGATGAAATCATTGAAATCAATTTCTTCTATTATGTTTAAATTGCAACACATATTGAAGAACTATGCCTCCCAGAGCACCGCCAGCTTGAGTTGCTCTAGACACAATACACGTAACACAACACAAATAAAAGCAAGAAGAGCTGGACACTCAACATATTAAACAGAACCCAAAGGTAAAACATTGATCGCTCAACCAAATCCAGGCTTGGCATTATCCAACATGAGTTACTATGTGCTGAAAACAAAAGTCAGAGTAAAGCAAATACCAAGCCACTAACGCGAGCTATCAAAGTCAGCTGCTCTCACCAAGAGAAATCAATGAAGCAATTTAGACCGCCTTCCCAAAGCCCTTGAGTAAAGGGTCTGTGTTTGGGACACACCTCCTAAGAGGATTGCAAAAGGAGTAATTTGCAGCGGGAAAAATAATAGCAAGAGATAACTGAGAGAAAAATTGCTCTCGACAAAAAGAAATTATATCCATTGTTGCACGAGAGACGGTTGCTGGTGTGTGTATGTTTGGGCAGACATGAGGGAGTGCAACAGTTAAATGTTTCCTGCAATGTTGCAGAATCTTTCAAGTTAAGTGATCATTCGGAGTGGCGTTGATTTACGACACTCAGATGTGTATCGTAAATCATGAGTGAATGCCCAGACAGATACATGCACTGCATGCATAGTGCATATGTAGGTCGTAGAATACGTGCATGCTCTCCTTGGCAGCTCCTTCACCACGAACTCGAACGAATCCGCCAAATTTTTGTGAAGAACAATTACAGCAATACAGAATTTGACGAAACCTTTAGTATGACGCTAAGTGGACACTTTTATTGGTGATATTCGCCCCCTCCTCAGGGGACGATACTTGGCCCCCAGAGGTAGGCATTATAGTGTCTTATAACATTATATTTACCCAGGACTATAAGAAGGATAAAAAAGAGATACGAGTTATAATGAACAGAACTTGTGAACAATGCAGTGAGAATACAAAGATTCGTCCTATCGTTTATTTGAACAATTCTCACACTCCTTCCCGCATTATGAGAGATAACATCATTGTCGCCTCTGACGCTCGAAGGTGTCCTAATGTGGTATATCAACACATATACAATTCTGGAGACTCTGTGCTCGGAAATGTATGTTATATTGGACACCCCACGAGTACTCTGAGAGGACATCTTACACCTCATTTGCAGAAAGAAGGTGTTAACCAACATCAGTCTCAACAACCACAATGCCATCCTGAATTACCAGGACTTAGTAAATGACGCAACTATAATCACTCACACTGACGATTGTCGAAGGTTCCGAATACTTCAGGTCGTGTTCATCTTTGAGCGGATACCAGTAGTCAACATTCACGTGACTTAAACTTGGAGCGAACAGTTATTTGATTGTCTATCAATGATCCGGAGGGAAGATGCAGAAGCAGACTTGGGAGACAAGTAATTGATTATTGTCTCAAGTGAGGTTTAGTTGTCTCAACTAACCTCCTTAATCATAGTGAGCGTCTTCATCGTAATCACTCCTAACGATTAAGGAGATTAGGTGAATCGTAGGGTAAAACCCTCGCTTATAAAGACCTATATGTCTCTGCTTGTAAACTTAGCCTGTGTCTGAAGTGCTGTGAGTGGAGTCCCGAAGATGTCACTCTGGTCAAGAAACATCGATATGCAGGCGATGAGTCACACTAACGTGGCTAAAGTATGTTGACCAGACCACACACTAGAAGGTGAAGGGACGACGACGTTTCGGTCCGTCCTGGACCATTCCCAATCGACTTGAGAATTGTCCAGGACGGACCGAAAAGTCGTCGTCCGTTCAGTTTCTAATGTGTTATCTGGGCAAAGAAACATCGACTCATATAAGGGAAAGATTAAGTAATTTACTCTTTCTTCGCCATCACGATGACAAAAGGTATTTACGCTGAATGACAATATTCGCAACAAAATAAACAATGATCAAAAAATGTGTTGTAGCGTTTATTGAGAGAAAGAGAAAACGTTAGAGAAAACGTTACAGAAAACCTGCTCTCAAAATATATAAGTTGAGAAACGTTTTAGAAGATTTATTGGTAATTCACGTGTATATTCCAGATGTGCAGCCCATCCTGCTGCTGAGACAGTACTTGTAGTAACGATCTTCACCATCGTACAAATATTGACGTAATGAACAATTAGAAAGTTGAATTGAGGCAAACCGGAAGAGATTTTGTAATTATGTTCCTAATTAACCCTAATCTAGTCAAACCATATTAGGCCCCAATACACGCTATCACAGGCCTAACACGCTATCACAGGCCTAACACGCTATCACAGGCCTAACAAAGTATATATCGAGTTATAATCAGCCAAGGAATAATTAAATTTGGAATTCAGCTATATTTTTTCTGTACTCTATCAAGTCAATCGTAGATAATAGTCAAAATCTAAGATAATAGTCAAATTATGCTATCTAATTGTCCATTTCGTCAATATATGATCCATATAGTTACAAAACTTTATATCTTAACGGGAGAATGAGTTATAATATGAGGAGAGTAATTTCCGAGAAGTGAGCAACAGGTGTAACTCAAGACGCCAGGTGTTTGCTGATTAGTTCATCCCACTATTACCGTGGAGCCTTCTCCAGGAGATTGACAGCTTACAAGGAGCCTTCTCCAGGAGAGTGACAGCTTACAAGGAGCCTTCTCCAGGAGAGTGACAGCTTACAAGGAGCCTTCTCCAGGAGAGTGACAGCTTACAAGGAGTCTCTGCACGGGATTAATGATGCAAGGAAGATGTTGGTGGTGGTGGGCGTTAATTGCTATTTTGCTTGCATGTTGAGAGACAGAGGTGGTGACAGGCAGTGTTCAACAGAGACGTGGAGACAAGGAGTGTTCAAGAGACAGGTGGAGACAGAGAGTGTTCAACAGACAGGAAGTGACAGGCAGTGTTCAACAGAGACGTGGAGACAAGGAGTGTTCAACAGAGAGAGGTGGAGACAGAGAGTGTTCAACAGAGAGGTGCTGACAGAATGTTCAACAGAGAGAGGTGGAGACAGAGAGTGTTCAACAGAGAGGTGCTGACAGAATGTTCAACAGAGAGAGGTGGAGACAGAGAGTGTTCAACAGAGAGGTGGTGACAGAGAGTGTTCAACAGAGAGAGGTGGAGACAGAGAGTGTTCAAAAGAGAGGTGGTGACAGAGAGTGTTCAACAGAGAGAGGTGGTGACAGGAAGTGTTCAAAGTCTCACATACCATGGGAAAGAAACTTTCCATATGCTGTGAGGTGCTTTTTAAGGGCCTTTATTGAGGCAACTTATAAAAATAGTCCTTCAATAATAGTCCTTCAAAAATAGTAAAAAAAAGTTCAACATGCCTTCAAAATCCCCTGCGGTGATTTTGAAATCCTCTTTCACATATGCAATAAAAAAATAAATCACGATACATTATTTATACACAATTTAGTTTCACATTTCATTATTTTGAGGTCTGCTAGAAACATTATACTTTTGGTCCTAACAATATTTGTTATTGTCCCTAACGACCAGTTGTTAGGGCAACAGGTCGTTCTAACACTGTAGTCAAATTAATATTACGTTACGTTACTGAACATTCCCCAGTTACCATCACCGTAGGTCAACAGTAACTGTGTCCAGCCTCCTGGCACCGTCCAGGTCCTTAATTATTTATATATATATATATATATATATATATATATATATATATATATATATATATATATATATATATATATATATATATATATATATATATATGTCGTACCTAGTAGCCAGAACGCACTTCTCTGCCTACTATGCAAGGCCCGATTTGCCAAATAAGCCAAGTTTTCATGAATTAATTGTTTTTCGACTACCTAATTTACCTAACCTAACCTAACCTAACTTGTTTGGCTACCTAACCTAACCTAACCAATAAAGATAGGTTAGGTTAGGTTAGGTAGGGTTGGTTAGGTTCGGTCATATATCTACGTTAATTTTAACTCCAATAAAAAAAATTGACCTCATACATAATGAAATGGGTAGCTTTATCATTTCATAAGAAAAAAGTTAGAGAAAATAGATTAATTCAGGAAAACTTGGCTTATTAGGCAAATCGGACCTTGCATAGTAGGCTGAGAAGTGCGTTCTGGCTACTAGGTACGACATATATATATATATATATATATATATATATATATATATATATATATATATATATATATATATATATATATATATATATATATATATATATATATATATATATATATATATATATATATATATATATATATATATATATATATATATATATATATATATATATATATATATATATATATATATATATATATATATATATATATTAAATATGATCGAAAAAGTAAGATTAATAATTCTAACACGAATTTTCTCAATGTTTCTTATATTCTTTTTCACTGTTAAAGGTAACTGAAAAATCAATTCTCCAAAATTCATTTTTATTTCTAGTCCGACGCGACACTTGAACGCGTTTCGTAAAACTTATTACATTTTCAAAGACTTTAGTTTACACACACACAACTATAACTGAACAGAGTTTTAAAACAGCTTCGATTTTATACCTGCATTTGGGTGAGGTGATATGTTACAACTGTTTTGGATGAGGTGAAAACAAACTTTCAACACAAGACAGAACACGAAACAATGGGTATAATATTTTGTAAGTTAAAGGGAAGAATGGAAGTAACTGCAAAAGGCCTATTGGCCCATATTTCTTTTATGCTTCTATATTGGTGCGGAGTCTTGAAGTGGGTAGAATATAGTTGTGCATTAATTGACTGTTGATTGCTGGTGTTGACTTCTTAATGTGTAGTGCCTCGCAGATGTCAAGCCGCCTGCTATCGCTCTATCTATCGATGATTTCTGTGTTTTTTGTTAAGACTTCTCTGGTGATGGTTTGGTTGTGGGAAGAGATTATATGTTCCTTAATGGAGCCCTGTTGCTTATGCATCGTTAATCGCCTGGAAAGAGATGTTGTTGTCTTGCCTATATACTGAGTTCTTTGAGGCTTACAGTCCCCAAGTGGGCATTTTAAGGCATAGACGACATTGGTCTCTTTTAAAGCGTTCTGCTTTGTGTCTGGAGAGTTTCTCATGAGTAGGTTGGCAGTTTTCATGGTTTTATAGTAGATCGTCAATTGTATCTTCTGATTTTTGTCTGTAGGGATAACGTTTCTATTAACAATATCTTTCAGGAACCTTTCCTCCGTTTTATGAGCTGTGGAAAAGAAGTTCCTGTAAAATAGTCTAATAGGGGGTACAGGTGTTGTGTTAGTTGTCTCTTCAGAGGTTGCATGGCGTTTCACCTTCCTTCTTATGATGTCTTCAACGAAACCATTGGAGAAGCCGTTGTTGACTAGGACCTGCCTTACCCTACAGAGTTCTTCATCGACTTGCTTCCATTCTGAGCTGTGGCTGAGAGCACGGTCGACATAAGCGTTAACAACACTCCTCTTGTACCTGTCTGGGCAGTCACTGTTGGCATTGAGGCACATTCCTATGTTTGTTTCCTTAGTGTAGACTGCAGTGTGGAAACCTCCGCTCCTTTCCATGACTGTTACATCTAGAAAGGGCAGCTTCCCATCCTTCTCCATCTCGTAAGTGAAACGCAACACAGAATTCCGCTCAAATGCCTCCTTCAGCTCTTGCAGATGTCTGACATCAGGTACCTGTGTAAAAATGTCGTCAACATACCTGCAGTATATGGCCGGTTTCAAGTTCATGTCGACTAAGACCTTTTGTTCGATGGTACCCATGTAGAAGTTTGCAAACAGGACACCTAGAGGAGAACCCGTGGCGACCCCATCTACTTGCTTATACATGTGTCCATCCGGGCTCAAGAAGGGTGCCTCTTTAGTACAAGCTTGGAGTAGTTTCCTTAGAATGTTTTCTGGTATGTCAAGAGGAGTACAGGCTGGATCACGATACACTCTGTCCACTATCATCCCGATTGTCTCGTCCACAGGTACGTTGGTAAACAGTGATTCTACGTCCAATGAGGCTCTTATCCCTGTGGCCCGTGTTTCCCGCAGTAAGTCAACAAATTCCTTTGGAGACTTCAGGCTGAAGGCGCAAGGAACATAAGGAGTCAGCAAGCCGTTGAGTCGCTTCGCCAGTCTGTACGTGGGTGTGGGTATCTGGCTAATGATTGGCCGAAGTGGGTTTCCAGGCTTATGTGTCTTGACATTTCCATACGCATTTATGGAAAATTTAAATTTATATTTATAAATTTAAAAATTTAGGTTTATATTCCCTAATAATCTTTGGCAGGTGGAGTCCGGATTTCTTGGCGTTCACAGTTTCGATCAATTTGTTGACCTTTGCTTTTAATTCGGCTGTAGTGTCCTTCGTTACCCTTTGGAATTTAGTTTGGTCAGAGAGAATGAGATTCATTTTCGCCAGATAGTCGTCTTTTTTAAGAATGACGTATATTGGCGACTTGTTACGTCTTCTGACGACTATCTCCTTGTTCTCACGAAGGCTCTTAGCTGCCGCTTTGAGCTCGGGGGACAGTATGGTGCTTGTGTAGTTGCCTCGATTCTTTCCTCCTTCCGCAATAAGTTCTGCTTGTAAGGTGTCTTTAGTGGTAACCTTCTTTTGTGTCTCGAGGTCGAATATGTCGTCCAACAGGATCTCCAACTCCACTTTCCGGGCCATCTCACTCGGTCTGGAGATGCTCAGGAACCTCATGATGATTTCACGTTGAGGGGAATTCATGTTGAGCTTCTGATGAATCCAGGTCAACGATAATTAAAGTGTAAATCTTTTGGACATAGCGATTTGCATGTATTTAGATATAAAAATGTTTAAATGTTTAGTAATTATTGATAAGGTTATAGTCTAGAAGTGGCGATATGTGACATTGGCAGGTGTAGAGCTGTGAGCCCTGACACATGTGTGACAGACAGCTGTGAGCCCTGACACATGTGTGACAGACAGCTGTGAGCCCTGACACATGTGTGACAGACAGCTGTGAGCCCTGACACATGTGTGACAGACAGCTGTGAGCCCTGACACATGTGTGACAGACAGCTGTGAGCCCTGACACATGTGTGACAGACAGCTGTGAGCCCTGACACACGTGTGACAGACAGCTGTGAGCCCTGACACATGTGTGACAGACAGCTGTGAGCCCTGATACATGTGTGACAGATAGCTGTGAGCCCTGACACATGTGTGACAGACAGCTGTGAGCCCTGACACACGTGTAACAGACAGCTGTGAGCCCTGATACATGTGTGACAGATAGCTGTGAGCCCTGACACATGTGTGACAGTGGTAGGTGGTGTAGTGTTGAGCTCTGAGCCCCCGACACATGAGCCATCCTGCTCTCAAACTTCCTGCTGAAGTGCCTCGCTTTATTGCCTCGCCGGAATTCCCCAGCGGCTCCTCTGGCAGAGAGGAATTGGCAGCCAGGAATGTTCTTTGTAAGCCCAAGCCAGAGACCTGAAAGTTAAGCGTCCGAACGCTTAGTCTGTTGTCTAAACTCAACATCCAAGGCTTGCTAGTTGCTCGCTCATCTACACACAGAGATCACACTAACGTGATGCATCAAATGAACAAATCCACAAGGGCCGTGACGAGGATTCGAACCTGCGTCCGGGAGCATCCCAGACACTGCCTTAATCTACTCACTACAGTGCTCATCTACTCACTTCAGTCATACGCTGATCCAGTCACACGAGGCATTTATGACATTTAAGACAAACAATTTAACAGTTAGTTTAAAATGGTGGTTCAGAGGGGCAGTTAGAGTAATAAGGTAGAGTGTAAATTAGTGTAGCCAGGTAGAGAATGCACTCTATCTTCCTCACCCTGCGCAGTGCCATGAGTAATGAGAGATCAACACAATACACAATAACGAAGGCACACTGAGGATATTTAGGAAGATGCAGACAAGGCTGCAGACTTGAGATGTAGACAAGGCTGCAGACTTAAGATACAGACAAGGCCGCAGACTTAAGATACAGACAAGGCCGCAGACTTAAGATGCAGACAAGGCCGCAGACTTCACCATACACTGGTGAAGTCAAGCCATTACTTAAGCCTAATGGCACTTAGGAAGGATAAGGATTTAGGGCAGGACTGGAGGATGGAATGGTGCCCAACCACTTGTCGGGGATTGAACGCTGACCTGCATGAAGCGAAACCGTCGTTCTAACGTCCTCCCCAAGTGTCCGAACACCTCATTACAGAACGTGAATTATTATAAATATCAGCCAGAGTGGTCTAGTGGTTAAGGTACCAAGTAAGCCAAGGTACACGGTGTTCCTGGCTGTCTGGGTTCGAATCCTTCTAGGGTGTTGTTTTTTAATATGATAATTACTTATGCATCCCCCCTGGCTCTTTGACTTCTGTATCAGGCAGAGGTGTCGTATATTGACAATAGTAAATGTCTAATGTTTCTTGTAATTGCATCTGTAATTAAGGCAGATTAATTACAGGTTAGTTACATTAATTAGGTTAATTAATTACAGCTGTAACCAGTAACTATCTTGGGGTTTGTACTTCAGACTATTGTCACGTCTCATTAGTGGTAAAGTTCGTAATTTAACTGTACACTTGTATTGATTACAAATATTTTTGTAATTTTGTAACTGTGTTCACCTTATTATATTATGTAACTGTTATTTTAATTACTTCAAAAAATTATTATATTTTATTATTGGTATTCTTATAAATACCATGGAGGTTATTACATGAATACCTCCATGGTAGTCACGATACCTCCATGGTAGTCACGATACCTCCATGGTAGTCACGATACCTCCATGGTAGTCACGATACCTCCATGGTAGTCACGATATCTCCATGGTAGTCACGATACCTCCATGGTAGTCACGATATCTCCATGGTAGTCACAATACCTCCATGGTAGTCACGATACCTCCATGGTAGTCACGATATCTCCATGGTAGTCACAATACCTCCATGGTAGTCACGATATCTCCATGGTAGTCACAATACCTACATGGTAGTCACGATACCTCCATGGTAGTCACAATACCTCCATGGTAGTCACGATACCTCCATGGTAGTCACGATATCTCCATGGTAGTCACGATACCTCCATGGTAGTCACGATACCTCCATGGTAGTCACGATACCTCCATGGTAGTCACGATATCTCCATGGTAGTCACAATACCTCCATGGTAGTCACGATATCTCCATGGTAGTCACAATACCTACATGGTAGTCACGATACCTCCATGGTAGTCACAATACCTCCATGGTAGTCACGATACCTCCATGGTAGTCACAATACCTCCATGGTAGTCACAATACCTACATGGTAGCCACGATACCTCCATGGTAGTCACGATACCTCCATGGTAGTCACAATACCTCCATGGTAGTCACGATACCTCCATGGTAGTCACGATACCTCTATGGTAGTCACGATACCTCTATGGTAGTCACGATACCTCCATGGTAGTCACGATACCTCCATGGTAGTCACGATACCTCCATGGTAGTCACGATACCTCCATGGTAGTCACGATACCTCTATGGTAGTCACGATACCTCCATGGTAGTCACAATACCTCCATGGTAGTCACGATACCTCCATGGTAGTCACGATACCTCCATGGTAGTCACGATACCTCCATGTTAGTCACGATACCTCCATGGTAGTCACGATACCTCCATGGTAGTCACGATACCTCCATGGTAGTCACAATACCTCCATGGTAGTCACGATACCTCCATGGTAGTCACGATACCTCCATGGTAGTCACGATACCTCCATGGTAGTCACAATACCTCCATGGTAGTCACGATACCTCCATGGTAGTCACGATACCTCTATGGTAGTCACGATACCTCCATGGTAGTCACAATACCTCCATGGTAGTCACGATACCTCCATGGTAGTCACGATACCTCCATGGTAGTCACGATACCTCCATGTTAGTCACGATATCTCCATGGTAGTCACGATACCTCCATGGTAGTCACGATACCTCCATGGTAGTCACAATACCTCCATGGTAGTCACGATACCTCCATGGTAGTCACGATACCTCCATGGTAGTCACGATACCTCCATGGTAGTCACGATACCTCCATGTTAGTCACGATACCTCCATGGTAGTCAAGATACCTCCATGGTAGTCACGATACCTCCATGGTAGTCACGATACCTCTATGGTAGGCACAATACCTCCATGGTAGGCACAATACCTCCATGGTAGTCACGATACCTCCATGGTAGGCACAATACCTCCATGGTTGTCACAATACCAACATGGTAGTCACAGAGTCACCATGGTAGTCACAAAGGTCACCATGGTAGTCACAGGGTCACCATGGTAGTCACAAAGGTCACCATGGTAGTCACAGGGTCACCATGGTAGTTACAGGGTCACCATGGTAGTCACAGAGGTCACCATGGTAGTCACAGAGGTCACCATGGTAGTCACAGGGTCACTATGGTAGTCACAGGGTCACCATGGTAGTCACAGGGGTCACCATGGTAGTCACAGAGTCACCATGGTAGTCACAGGGGTCATCATGGTAGTCACAGGGTCACCATGATAGTAACGGAGTCACCATGGTAGTCACAGAGGTCACCATGGTAGTCACATGGGTCACAGGGTCACCATGGTAGTCACAGAGGTCACCATGGTAGTCACATGGGTCACCATGATAGTAACGGAGTCACCATGGTAGTCACAGGGTCACCATGGTAGTCACAGGGGTCACAGGGTCACCATGGTAGTCACAGGGGTCACCATGGTAGTCACAGGGGTCACCATGGTAGTCACAGGGTCACCATGGTAGTCACAGGGGTCACCATGGTAGTCACAGGGGTCACCATGGTAGTCACAGAGTCACCATGGTAGTCACAGGGGTCACCATGGTAGTCACAGGGGTCACCATGGTAGTCACAGGTGGCACCATGGTAGTCACAGAGGTCACCATGGTAGTCACATGGGTCACAGGGTCACCATGGTAGTCACAGGGGTCACCATGGTAGTCACATGGGTCACCATGATAGTAACGGAGTCACCATGGTAGTCACAGGGTCACCATGGTAGTCACAGGGGTCACAGGGTCACCATGGTAGTCACAGGGGTCACCATGGTAGTCACAGGGATCACCATGGTAGTCACAGGGTCACCATGGTAGTCACAGGGGTCACAGGGTCACCATGGTAGTCACAGGGGTCACCATGGTAGTCACAGGGATCACCATGGTAGTCACAGGGTCACCATGGTAGTCACAGGGGTCACAGGGTCACCATGGTAGTCACAGGGGTCACCATGGTAGTCACAGGGATCACCATGGTAGTCACAGGGGTCACAGGGTCACCATGGTAGTCACAGGGGTCACCATGGTAGTCACAGGGTCACCATGGCAGTCACAGGGGTCACCATGGTAGTCACAGGGTCACCATGGTAGTCACAGGGGTCACCATGGTAGTCACAGGGTCACCATGGTAGTCACAGGGGTCACAGGGTCACCATGGTAGTCACAGGGGTCACCATGGTAGTCACAGGGATCACCATGGTAGTCACAGGGTCACCATGGTAGTCACAGGGGTCACAGGGTCACCATGGTAGTCACAGGGGTCACCATGGTAGTCACAGGGGTCACCATGGTAGTCACAGGGTCACCATGGTAGTCACAGGGTCACCATGGTAGTCACAGGGGTCACCATGGTAGTCACAGGAGTCACCATGGTAGTCACAGAGGTCACCATGGTAGTCACATGGGTCACCATGATAGTAACGGAGTCACCATGGTAGTCACAGGGTCACCATGGTAGTCACAGAGTCACCATGATAGTCACAGGGGTCACCATGGTAGTCACAGAGTCACCATGATAGTCACAGGGGTCACCATAGTAGTCACAGGGGTCACCATGGTAGTCACAGGGGTCACCATGGTAGTCACAGAGTCACCATGATAGTCACAGGGGTCACCATGGTAGTCACAGGGGTCACCATGGTAGTCACAGAGTCACCATGGTAGTCACAGGGGTCACCATGGTAGTCACAGGGGTCACCATGGTAGTCACAGGGGTCACCATGGTAGTCACAGAGTCACCATGGTAGTCACAGGGGTCACCATGGTAGTCACAGGGGTCACCATGGTAGTCACAGGGTTATCAAGAATCAAAATAAAGAAGTTCGACATAATCTACTTTGTCTCATTTTACAGTACTCATGGATCGAGGTGAAGCACAATTGATATCTTCGTAACCCTTGAGGATATCAATTGATAGTTGGTTAGATAACACCAAACTAACCACAGACGTGCTCTCCTCCGAGTAATTGTAACACTAAGCTTGATCTGGCCTGGTGTTTCCTCCCAAGCTGATAAAGCTTCGACTGTCTGAGTTGTCTGAGAGAGAATCCTTGGATTCTCTGAATGCTGGAGAACAGACAGGCAATCAGGAAGGTTGTTGCTAGTTCTTGTTTGCAGTTGCAAGAGTAGTGTTCTTCAGGACCCAACATCAGGGTGTTGGGATTCTTGAGTAGGGCAGAGTGTTGAGTTGAATTGTATAAATTACGGGAAAACAGATCTATAACCTCTTGTATTCCTCCGGCAACACAACTATGTTTTCCGAGTGGTACCAAGACAGTGTTGGAAGGGTGTTTCAGTATTGTTAAGTCCGATGTTGCTGCTGGACTTAAGGCCAATCAACCGTAGGAGGATTACTAACACCACCACAACGACTTACTACCCAAAAAAGTGAGTGAACCTCAACCCTGTACATTGGACAGGACTTAGGTAACCTCTTAGGGAGTATACACCAACAAATACAGTATACTTCTCTGTGTATAGGTGTATTCCTGTATCTTATTCGTCTTATCCCTTCTAGGTGTATTAGCGGATTAGCGAATATGTGGATTAGCGAATGCGTTGGCCTTGAGAAACCGCATAAATACAACCGCTTGAAAGCTGTATTTCACATGAAATACAGCTTTCTTGGTCGTAACCAAGTCAGCTGGAGTGTAAAATGGCCGAATGATGAATCCAGTTTTGATTTTATTGAGATCGGTAAATCACAGCGCGACTGGGATAGATGGACCAGCCATTTTCCTTCATGAAATGCATATGCAATGTTGCCAGTGAATCACAGTGGGAAGGGGAGGTACCCCAGTTATGTAACGCACTGTGCATCATGCGTCACTATCACTGATGCACTGTGCACCATACATCACTATCACTGTGATGCACTGTGCACCATACATCACTATCACTGTGCACCATGCATCACTATCACTGTGCACCATACATCACTATCACTGTACACCATACATCACTATCACTGTGCACCATACATCACTATCACTGTGCACCATACATCACTATCACTGTACACCATACATCAATATCACTGTACACCATACATCACTATCACTGTACACCATACATCACTATCACTGTACACCATACATCACTATCACTGTGCACCATACAGCACTATCACTGTACACCATACATCACTATCACTGTACACCATACATCACTATCACTGTACACCATACATCACTATCACTGTACACCATACATCACTATCACTGTACACCATACATCACTATCACTGTACACCATACAGCACTATCACTGTACACCATACAGCACTATCACTGTACACCATACATCACTATCACTGTGCACCATACATCACTATCACTGTACACCATACAGCACTATCACTGTACACCATACATCACTATCACTGTACACCATACATCACTATGTTTTCGGAACTAAACATTTTAGAGTGAAAAACCATATATCCTCAATGCAAATAAAGAGAGAATATAAAATAGGGAAATAGAAAGCTTAATCCAATTAGTAATAGGCATAACATAAGCTTAGATGAGGCTAAAAAAAAAACATTAAATAGCGTCTTGATCCACATTTACATATCCATTTTGGGGGCATTTTATTTTTTACAAAGTGGATTTGTTTCAAAAAGGGACTTTTATAATATGTACATTAAAGTATAGTTCTTGGCTAGGGACGGGCTGGTGGACTCGGTCACGCGCCCAGTCAAGCCTCACAGACTCTGCTGAAGTACTTACCAATTTCTTCATTGAAATTTAATGACTATACCGACTATTCTCAGAACTAAAATTGCCATTGATTGAACTTGTGGAGAGTGACTTGTCATTGTCTCCCCGTGTCACCTCATGGCTGGCTATATCTTCATCACTCAAGCTGTCAAGAGTCGTTCTGTGTTGGGCTTGTTAGCCTCAGGATAGTGGAGGTCGCCTGTTCGGTTCTTTCTCCAGTTTCTAACAGTCAGATATGAGGTGGTTCAGCCAATAGGAAGCGAGAGATGCAAGGCAAACTAGCTTAAGCCAATTAGGAGTGCTTCAGAGACCCGCGTGTTGACAATTTAATGTTTTATATGTACTCAAGTGTGCTAATTTTAACTTTGATTCATCCAAAGAACAAGAAAACAAGGACACATGTATATATATATATATATATATATATATATATATATATATATATATATATATATATATATATATATATATATATATATATATATATATATATATATATATATATATATATATATATATATATATATATATATATATATATTAGCTGTATAAGTATTTTGTAATATAAATACATATATAAATATGTACATTTCGGTCGAAACATTCATCTTTCTTGTCCATTTCTCTGTGGATTTTCCGCATACAAATGATCAGTGTTTCGTGATCGTCAATTACACATATATATAACTAAATAATATATGATTATAGACCTCAGCTTCATTAATATATTAGTTAGTTAATTAATGTAATTGAGCATCAGAGAACATAATCTTGGCGGTATGTCGGCTGTGGGAGAGAGGAGGAAGCACCCCGTCTTACTCACAGGGAGCCGGTCGGTCGAGCAGACAGCACACTGGACTTGTGATCCTGTGGTCCCGGGTTCGATCCCGGGCGCCGGCGAGAAACAATGGGCAGAGTTTCTTTCACCCTATGCCTCTGTTACCTAGCAGTAAAATAGGTACCTGGGTGTTAGTCAGCTGTCACAGGCTGCTTCCTGGGGGTGGAGGCCTGGTCGAGGACCGGGCCGCGGGGACACTAAAGCCCCGAAATCATCTCAAGATAACTAACCTCAAGAGATACTCTCCAATGTTTTGGAAAACAAAGTGTTTGACGGCACTCAATTCCACAAGAGGCATCGCTGATGCAGTTCTCTAATATACAGATTTCTAAGTAGCATCCCCTCCCCCGTGGAGAGAGGGGGGGACCTGATGCATGGGTAACAGCTTCTCCCTCTGTATCAACCTACCCTGACTTTGCGCCCTGGAGAGGCCACTCCAGACCGACAACCTGAGCGCAACTCCATAGTCTCCTGAGACTGATGGATGACTACTATTTTAAGCAGCATCCCCCCCCCCCCCGGTGAGAGGTATGTGGGAGTCCATCTCCGACTCTCTCTCTCTCTCTCTCTCGCGACTATCTGGCAGCTCCAGTGACGGATATTATTTCCGGTGCTTCAAGCTTGAGACACTTGTATTGGGGCCGCTGATCTCACTCTTCTCTCGTGAGATGTTTCGGTGTCTGGGCCTTATGTGTTTGTGTTTCATCAACGTTGCCGGGTCCTGGAGAAGGGCCAGCCAGCCTCGTGTATCTTCGTACACTGTAGTGCTAATCACGAATCATTTCCGTACACTGTAGCACTAATCATGAACCATTTTCGAACACTGTAGCACTAACCACGAACCATTTTCGAACACTGTAGTACTAATGACGAACTATTTTCGAACACTGTAGCACTAATCACGAACCATTTTCGTACACTGTAGCACTAATCACGAACCATTTTCGTACACTGTAGTACTAATCACGAACCATTTTCGTACACTGTAGTACTAATCACGAATCATTTCTCAATCCTACGATGATCTTCAAATAACCTGATATTCACTACTCTCAGAATTACTTAAAAATATTGGCATGCTATCCAAACGCGCGTGCGCGCACACACACACACACACACACACACACACACACACACACACACACACACACACACACACACACACACACCCACACACACACACATACACACACTTTCACTCACACACTCCATACACAGTTTCAAGAGTAGATATGATAGAGCCCAGTAGGCTCAGGAACCTGTACACCAGTTGATTGACGGTTGAGAGGCGGGACCAAAGAGCCAGAGCTCAACCCCCGCAAGGACAACTAGGTGAATATAATGAGGCTGAGGATATAATGACCAGACCACGGACCACAAGATGATGAGACAACCACGTTTCGGTCCATCTTGGACCATTAGGTGAGACCATTCTAAGACCTAATTAAGTGGGTATGTTAATAAAAATGTTTAAAGAATCTTAAACATTTTGCCACTTCTTACTAAATGTTTATGATGAGAAATTCGACATTTACAGTCTTTGGATGTTTGCCCTATGTGGCATGTATCGTGTATCATGTATCGTGTATCATCTATCGTGAAGCACGACGTATCATAACCTTTATTAGGTATTTTCCAACTTCCACACTCCTGGGGTTGCTTCTAATTAATAATATTCCAATGTAATTTTCATATTAAACACCGCCTGTAAGTAATTCAGTTTCCAGTCTTAGACAATACAGCCTGAAAAATAAGGTAAGTCTAATACATTTTTTGTTGTGAAATTTCTTGGTGCTGATTTGATTATATTGTGTAAGTTAAGCTGATTTACGTCAAGCTTAGATGATTTTTGCCTACTTTTTTGTAGCCAGGTTGCCATACTTACATATGGGGTGTAGTGAGGTTGCTATACTTATATATATTAATATATATATATATATATATATATATATATATATATATATATATATATATATATATATATATATATATATATATATATATATATATATATATATATATATATATATATATATATATATATATATATATATATTTATATATATGGGGGTAGTGAGGTTGCCATACTTATATATGGGGTGTAGTAAGGTTGCCATACTTATATATGGGGTGTAGTGAGGTTGCCATACTTATATATGGGGTGTAGTGAGGTTGCCATACTTATATATGGGGTGTAGTGAGGTTGCCATACTTACTTGTATATGGGGTGTAGTGAGGTTGCCATACTAGTATTTGGGGTGTAGTGAGGTTGCCATACTTACCTATATATGGGTGTAGTGAGGTTGCCATACTTACCTATATATGGGGTGTAGTGAGGTTGCCATACTAGTATTTGGGGTGTAGTGAGGTTGCCGTACTTACCTATATATGGGTGTAGTGAGGTTGCCATACTTACCTATATATGGGGTGTAGTGAGGTTGCCATACTAGTATTTGGGGTGTAGTGAGGTTGCCGTACTTACCTGTATATGGGGTGTAGTGAGGTTGCCATACTTACCTATATATGGGGTGTAGTGAGGTTGCCATACTAGTATTTGGGGTGTAGTGAGGTTGCCGTACTTACCTGTATATGGGGTGTAGTGAGGTTGCCATACTTACTTGTATATGGGGTGTAGTGAGGTTGCCATACTTACTTGTATATGGGTGTAGTGAGGTTGCCATACTTACTTATATATGGGTGTGGTGAGGTTGCCGTTGAACCACAGGATGAGGAACACAGAGTCGTCGGCTTTGTGTTCAAAGTCGCAGGGTAGAGCCGCCACCCCGCCCTCCACGGCCCGTACTGTAACGACCAATTAGACCCGGTTGGTGCATGGTTGTGGAACACCCTAGTTCAGGTGTCAGAGGTACAGGATGGTTACAGGTGACATATTAGGGGCATGGTTGTGGAACACCCTAGTTCAGGTGTCAGAGGTACAGGATGGTTACAGGTGACACATTAGGGGCATGGTTGTGAGATATGATGTCATGGTACATTGTTATTAAGGGGGTTGTGGTTTAGGTGTGGCCCGGGCGCCGGCGAGAAACAATAGGCAGAGTTTCTTTCACCCTATGCCCCCTGTTACCTAGCAGTAAAATAGGTACCTGGGTGTTAGTTAGCTGTCACGGGCTGCTTCCTGGGGGTGGAGGCCTGGTCGAGGACCGGGCCGCCGGGACACTAAAAAGCCCCGAAATCCTCTCAAGATAACCTCAAGATAACCAGGGTTGTTAAAATAGGGGGTTGTGGTTCATGGTTGTGAAATAGGGAAGGGAGGATTTATTGAGTTATGAGACAGAGAATATATCCAAGAACACTATATCTTGAGGTTATCTTGAGGTTATCTTGAGATGATTTCGGGGCTTTAGTGTCCCCGAGGCCCGGTCCTCGACCAGGCCTCCACCCCCAGGAAGCAGCCCGTGATAACTGACTAACTCCCAGATACCTATTTACTGCTAAGTAACAGGGGCATTCAGGGTGAAAGAAACTTTTGCCCATTTGTTTCTGCCTCGTGCGGGAATCGAACCCGCGCCACAGAATTACGAGTCCTGCGCGCTATCCACCAGGCAAATATATGAAACTACGTAATGCAGATATAACGTTGATGGCCCTCGTTAATGTAACATTTATATATTAACAAGGAGGGGGTTTTGGGTCCATTTTACCTTGTGTGATAAGTATTACGAGACTGTAGAGGAGTGACCAGCAGCTTGTCATGCGTTAATAGAGCCATAGAGCGAGAGAGCTCTGCCACCAAGGTCTAATCAGCAGGTGTGTGTGTGTGTGCTTCTACTAATTACCAGATATATCTTGTCTCTATTAAGGCAGCAACATCAGTAGACAATTCTATGTAAATTACTATCTGTAAAATTGAATCTCTTGATTTAATTAAGGTAAATGTAAGGATTATTAATAAAAATTATATTTTATATAATTTACCTATAATTTGTGCCTTCAAATTGTTTTTTAAATTAAGTCTACTATGAGCTAGTAGGTCCTCTCTAGTAGCAGACAATACTATATATATATATATATATATATGTCGTACCTAGTAGCCAGAACTCACTTTTCAGCCTACTATTCAAGGCCCGATTTGCCTAATAAGCCAAGTTTTCCTGAATTAATATATTTACTATAATTTTTTTCTTATGAAATGATAAAGCAACCCTTTTCTCTATGTATGAGGTCAATTTTTTTTTATTGGAGTTAAAATTAACGTAGATATATGACCGAACCTAACCAACCCTACCTAACCTAACCTAACCTATATTTATAGGTAAGGTTAGGTTAGGTAGCCAAAAAAAGCTAGGTTAGGTTAGGTTAGGTAGGTTAGGTAGACGAAAAAACATTAATTCATGAAAACTTGGCTTATTAGGCAAATCGGGCCTTGAATAGTAGGCTCAGAAGTGCGTTCTGGCTATTAGGTACGACATATATATATATATATATATATATATATGTCGTACCTAGTAGCCAGAACTCACTTCTGAGCCTACTATGCAAGGCCCGATTTGCCTAATAAGCCAAGTTTTCATGAATTAATTGCTTTTCGACTACCTAACCCACCTAACCTAACCTAACCTAACTTTTTCGGCTACCTAACCTAACCTAACCTATAGAGATAGGTTAGGTTAGGTTAGGTAGGGTTGGTTAGGTTCGGTCATATATCTACGTTAATTTTAACTCCAATAAAAAAAAATTGACCTCTTACATAATGAAATGGGTTGCTTTATCATTTCATAAGAAAAAAATTAGAGAAAATATATTAATTCTTGAAAACTTGGCTTATTAGGCAAATCGGGCCTTGCATTGTAGGCTGAAAAGTGAGTTCTGGCTACTAGGTACGACATATATATATATATATATATATATATATATATATATATATATATATATATATATATTAGTATATTTTGGTAGCAGTCTTTCCTGTAGACATATATTATTAAATATGACCGAAAAAGTAAGATTAATAATTCTAACACGAATTTTCTCAATCTTTCGTACATTTCTTTTCACTGTTGGAGGTAATTCAAAAATCAATTCTCCAAAATTCATTTTTATTTCTAGTCTGACGCGACACGAGCGCGTTTCGTAAAACTTATTACATTTTCAAAGACTTTAGTTTACAAATACACAACTGAATAGAACTTATGCATCTCGGATTTTGTTTATATCTACATTTGAGTGAGGTGGATGGGGTGAGGTGGCATTAATAGGGTATTAATTTCATCAACACAAGACAGAACACGAAACAATGGGTATTGAAATGGAAGTGATTGTAGAAAGCCTATTGGTCTATATTTCTTGATGCTTCTATATTGGAGCGGAGTCTTGAGGTGGGTAGAATATAGTTGTGCATTAATTGGCTGTTGATTGCTGGTGTTGACTTCTTAATGTGTAGTGCCTCGCAAACGTCAAGCCGCCTGCTATCGCTGTATCTATCGATGATTTCTGTGTTGTTTACTAGGATTTCTCTGGCGATGGTTTGGTTGTGGGAAGAGATTATATGTTCCTTAATGGAGCCCTGTTGTTTATGCATCGTTAAACGCCTAGAAAGAGATGTTGTTGTCTTGCCTATATACTGCGTTTTTTGGAGCTTACAGTCCCCAAGTGGGCATTTGAAGGCATAGACGACGTTGGTCTCTTTTAAAGCGTTCTGCTTTGTGTCTGGAGAGTTTCTCATGAGTAGGCTGGCCGTTTTTCTGGTTTTATAGTAAATCGTCAGTTGTATCCTCTGAATTTGTCTGTAGAGATAACGTTTCTATTAACAATATCTTTCAGGACCCTTTCCTCTGTTTTATGAGCTGTGGAAAAGAGGTTCCTGTAAAATAGTCTAATAGGGGGTACAGGTGTTGTGTTATTTGTCTCTTCAGAGGTTGCATGGCTTTTCACTTTCCTTCTTATGATGTCTTCAACGAAACCATTGGAGAAGCCGTTGTTGACTAGGACCTGCCTTACCCTACAGAGTTCTTCGTCAACTTGCTTCCATTCATAGCTGTGGCTGAGAGCACGGTCGACATATGCGTTAACAACACTCCTCTTGTACCTGTCTGGGCAGTCGCTGTTGGCATTTAGGCACATTCCTATGTTTGTTTCCTTAGTGTAGACTGCAGTGTGGAAACCTCCGCTCTTTTCCATGACTGTTACATCTAGAAAGGGCAGCTTCCCATCTTTTTCCATCTCGTAAGTGAAACGCAGCACGGAACTCTGCTCAAATGCCTCCTTCAGCTCCTGCAGATGTCTGACATCAGGTACCTGTGTAAAAATGTCGTCAACATACCTGCAGTATATGGCCGGTTTCAAGTCTCACTCAAATGTAGATATAAACAAAATCCGAGATGCATAAGTTCTATTCAGTTGTGTATTTGTAAACTAAAGTCTTTGAAAATGTAATAAGTTTTACGAAACGCGCTCGTGTCGCGTCAGACTAGAAATAAAAATGAATTTTGGAGAATTGATTTTTGAATTACCTCCAACAGTGAAAAGAAATGTACGAAAGATTGAGAAAATTCGTGTTAGAATTATTAATCTTACTTTTTCGGTCATATTTAATAATAATATATATATATATATATATATATATATATATATATATATATATATATATATATATATATATATATATATATATATATATATATATATATATATAGTATTACAAACTACGAAATGTTTAGTGTTCTCAGTATATTGGCAAGACGCAAAGCTACTTACATAATAAGATAAAATATAATTTCTTATGCTTTTAAAAATCTAACAAAGCTGAAAATTTAAGCTTTAAAGAATTACTGAATCTAGAGGTTTGTTAATTGTTAATGACTCATGAACGAGAGTTCCAGGGAAATGTTAATATGGTATTGTGTTGTTATATAACTTAGCAGTTTCTTAATGCTTCTCCATCTTGGTCTACAGTCATCTGTCACTCATCTGGACTCAAGGTAAACTGTCACTTAATTAAATGTCTCCCTCCCTCCTATTCCCTTTAATTCTCTCTCTTAAACACCCTCTCTTCCATTCTCTCTGTCTGTCTCTGTCTGTCTGTCTGTCTGTCTGTCTCTCTCTCTCTCTCTCTCTCTCTCTCTCTCTCTCTTTCTCTCTCTCTCTCTCTCTCTCTCTCTCTCTCTCTCTATCTCTCTCCTCTCTCTCTTTCTCTCTCTCTCTCTTTCTCTCTCTCTCTCTCTCTCTCTCTCTCTCTCTCTCTCTCTCTCTCTCTCTCTCTCTCTCTCTCTCTCTCTCTCTCTCTCTCTCTCTCTCTCTCTCTCTCTCTCTCTCTCTCTCTCTCTCTCTCTCTCTCTCTCTCTCTCTCTCTCTCTCTCTCTCTCTCTCTCTCTCTCTCTCTCTCTCTCTCTCTCTCTCTCTCTCTCTCTCTCTCTCTCTCAGCGCACACACATGTGGTTACATAGTTGGTGTGATGAACAGCTGGAAAATTTGTTAAAAACTCTATGGAAACTTAAACCACAATTTCAGACTTCAAACGAATCGTTGGTCCTCCCAGTAGGAGCTAGTACGTCCTACTTAAAATAGGGGGCTGAGGGTTCGAACCAGACACTCCACTGTGACCTTACCACTGTAGAAAGTTGCACGGGCGTATCTACAAGCCTCTAACCTCAGCCAGACAGATGCATAGGTTTTATTCCAGGGTTAAAGAGGTTCAAGAGGAAACTAGATATATTCCTCCAAGGAGTGCCGGACCAACCGGGCTGTGGTGGGTATGTGGGCCTGCGGGCCGCTCCAAGCAACAGCCTGGTGGACCAAACTCGCACAAGTCAAGTCTGGCCTCGGGCCGGGCTTGGGGAGTAGAAGAACTCTCAGATCCCCATCAACCAGGTATCAACCAGGTATCAACCAGGTATCAACCAGGTATCAACCAGGTATCAACCAAGTATCAACCAGGTATCAACCAGGTATCAACCAGGTATCAACCAGGTATCAACCAGGTAAAGATAGACCTTATATTGAGCTTTTCTTACTGACATGTTCTTAAGAACTTGTGTCAGAGGAATACTCGGTGCATCTTGGGCTTAATGTCTCAGAGTGAAAACAAAACAATTCCCTAGAGGTCGTGAAGGTCAAATTTGGAGCAGTGTTGAGTAATGGGTGGGGAAGTTAGCAAGGGGGGGGGGGCAGGGCGGGAGTAATGCGTCAAGATTATATACGACTAGTGCCACCTGGCCCTGGCATCTGGCACCTGCCATCTGGCACCTGGCACCTGGCATCTGGCACTCGCACGACCACCGCTTCACGGTGTCTGCTTTTCAGTGAGGTTTCGAAGTTTTCCCTCATATGAAAAACACATGAAAAACACAGTTTAAAAAAACACGTTTTTTTTACCCGTCACAGACGGGTAAAATGTATATAGTATGTATATAAAAACTTGGCTGGATGAGAATGGAACGTTGTGTGAAAATTTCAAACCAATCGATGAAGAACTTTCGGAACTTAGCGATTTTGAACAAACGAACATTTCCATTTTTACTTATATAGATTACCGGCGAATTCAATAAGAATTTCTCTGAAACGCTTAAATATATAAGAACCCCATCCAAGCTACTCTGAAATACATTAGAATTATCTAAAAACAAGTTGTGAAGCATATGGAAAACTTTTGTTAATATTCTGCCATTACGAGGCACTCAGACACGAAGCACTCAAGATATGTTGACAGCGGAACTTTGCTCTCACTCACTGACACACATTATAGGTACACGAATTTTCTTGTTTTTATTAGAAAGCAAAATTTAAATACAAACTTTTTTTTCATAAAATGATCATGAAAAAAATGGTAAAGAGGTAGCCGGTCGGCCGAGCGGACAGCACGCTGGACTTGTGATCCTGTGGTCCTGGGTTCGATCCCAAGCGCCGGGGAGAAACAATGGGCAGAGTTTCTTTCACCCTATGCCCCTGTTACCTAGCAGTAAAATAGGTACCTGGATGTTAGTCAGCTGTCACGGGCTGCTTCCTGGGGGTGGAGGCCTGGTCGAGGACCGAGCCGCGGGGACACTAAAGCCCCGAAATCATCTCAAGATAACCTCAAGATAACCTGGTGAGGTACAAACTTTACCACACAAGGCAACACGGCTGTAGTGAAGGAAACTTATGCTTGGCTGACTTGACAAAGTTACACAACAAAGTTGCAAAGTTGCAACAAGAAAGAGAAGACTCGATATCCTTCATTATCCAATACTGCCTAAAAGAATTTGATACAGTCTCGCTCACAAGGTACTATATAAGTTACTATAAAGAGTGGTATTGTGTTATATCTTATAAGATCCCTAACTAGAAGGCAATAACTGACTGAGAACAGGTCACAGCTGCAGAGTTGTAGCAATTAGCATCCACACCTTGTGTAAAATAAAAATGAATAATTAAAAAATCCATAATATTTGCAGTAAAAACTAATTTCCAAATTAGTGTCTAAGCCACGAGGATTGATCAGACGAACTCTATGTAACACCTATATAAAATAAAATGACCAAAGGAGACATGATCACAACATACAAAATACTGAACGGAGGACACAAGAGGGTTAACAACACCCTCTTCCAGTACAATACAAAGTAGAACAAGAGAACAATAGTTTAAGCTGAAGAAAACTGAGAACGATAGAGAAACACTCATATGTTATACAAGAGGTCAGCAAGCAGAACGCACTGAAGAATGCAGTAATTATGAGTATAAAAGACTTTTCCAGTGTGACATTATTGTCCTTGAAAGACATATGTGAAGGAGTTTGAATAGTGCGACGAGAAAGAATACTGCCCAACCACTTGGGCACAGGGGGATCGAACGAGGACCAGCATGAAGCAAGGAGTCCGCTGTACAAGGGAGTCAAGTGACAGGATATTAATAATTCACTGACGCCATCTCCATTCACGACTCTTTAAGATGATTAAAAAACTCGCCTGTTACAGACAGCTAGAAGGTGGAACCCAGAGAGCTAGAGCACAACCCCGTGAATACTGACAGGTAAGCACAGGCAGAATCGCTACATATCCTGAGTTGTGAATCATATGTGGAAACATATGTGTTTGTGTTAATCTCAGTTCAGTGTAGTTCACTATAATATGACTCTTGTTCAAAGTCTCTAACTTTAACATGTATTCTGTTCATAGTCTATTGTTATAAGATGGCTTCTAACTAGTCTATTATTATAAGATGTCTTCTGTTCAAAGTCTTTCACTATAGATTGTCTTATGCTCAAAGTCTTTCACAATAGACTGTCTTATGTTCAAAGTCTTTCACTATATAAAGTCTTCTGTTCAAGTCGCTTAATTAGAGCTTATAACAAACAAAATATTCTACAAAATCGGTCATGAAACACCCACAAGATTACAATATAAACTGACGTGAACTGTAACGTTGAACAGTAAACAATTAGATCAGAATCTTGTAGTTTGTTGACTCAAATCACCTCAGGATTAGATATAGTTATTTTGGAGATAATTGATTGAGATTATTGTGTTGTGACAGCTGATGGAGGAGCAGCTTACCGGTGAGAGCAACATACTATTAAGGGCAATATGTGGCAGCAACATATGTGCCAAGCTGATATGTGGCAGTAACATACCTGGGCCAGCATATCCACTAGCATAACATACTAGAGGGCAAGCCACAGCCTGCGTGCCAACCTCATCACTTTAAGCATGAATATATAGCAACAGCATCAACATACTGGCCTAGTTCACATGAGTATGATGAGGAATTAAATATATCAACAAATAATATACCACGAAACAATGCAAATAAATTGGATATATGTTTAGATTTAGGAAGGACCTGGGTAAATACTGGTTTGGTAACAGGGTTATCTTGAGGTTATCTTGAGATGATTTCGGGGCTTTTTAGTGTCCCCGCGTTGTGGATTTGTGGAAACAATTACCGGAGAACATAATAGAATTAGGATCCTTGGCTTGTTTCAAGTGTAGGATAGACATATATATATGGCTGAGTTTGAGTGGGTATAATAGGAGCTGCCTCGCATGGCCCAATAAGCTTTATGGAGTTATGTTGATTATATTCTTATAAATATTAAACACTGCAGAAGGGTCATTGGCCCATACGAGGCAGTTCATACATATGATCATTCAAACAATCGTGTTCACAAACAAGTTTTCGTGTTCACCATATTATCACGGAACGATACACATACTCACACACACACACACACACACACACACACACACACACACACACACACACACACACACACACACACACACACACACACACACACACACACACACACACACACACACACACACATACACACACACACACACACACACACACACACACACACACACACACACACACACACACACACACACACACACACACACACACACACACACACACACACACACACACACACACACACACACACACACACACACACACACACACACACACACACACACACACACACACACACACACACACACACACACACACACACACACACACACACACACACACACACACACACACACACACTCACACACACACACACACACACACAAAGAATGTATACAGCACTCTGCAGGGAACTTTGTCTAAGTCGGTGAAGGATAACGAGACATTCCCCAGTATGACATACACTGGCCTCGTTATCCTCCTGATATCTGCCTCTGGTGTTAGATATCCAGTTATGTCTTTCTAAGTCTTTCTTAATAGACTCCTAAGTCTTTCTCTTTCTCACAAGTTGGAAGATGTCTTCCCCTCATTCTGTACTACATTCTAAGTGTTCCTGCTCCAATCTCAAGATCTCAACAATCTCAAGATTAGGGATTGGAATGGGAGAAGATTAAAATCTGGAAAAGGGCTAATATCCCACTGTGCTGGAGAGTGCCGTTATTGTCACCGTAAAAACGGTAAATCTAACAGATCCTGAGTGTATTCCCAGCTTTAGTAATCCATTTTTAATCAGTGCTGACCTTTAATAAAGAAATTCTGGTAGGGCTTTGGTGCAAGGGTTAAGGGTGAGCCAGCTTAAGTCTTCATAAACCAATTAGACAATTTCAACAACATGATGAGTGATGCTTAAGGTATTGGGTTCCTTTTTTATGTTATCTTTGTGTTACTGAGGGCACTCAAGGATAATTATCAAGGAAACTTTATGTATGTTTTTAAGTCCTGCAAGCTTTCTCTATGTTTTAAGTCCTGCAAGCTTTCTCTATGTTTTAAGTCCTGCAAGCTTTCTGTATGTTTTTAAGTCCTGCAAGCTTTCTCTATGTTTTAAGTCCTGCAAGCTTTCTCTATGTTTTAAGTCCTGCAAGCTTTCTCTATGTTTTAAGTCCTGCAAGCTTTCTGTATGTTTTTAAGTCCTGCAAGCTTTCTCTATGTTTTAAGTCCTGCAAGCTTTCTCTATGTTTTTAAGTCCTGCAAGCTTTCTGTATGTTTTAAGTCCTGCAAGCTTTCTGTAGTTTTAAGTCCTGCAAGCTTTCTCTATGTTTTAAGTCCTGCAAGCTTTCTGCATGTTTTAAGTCCTGCAAGCTTTCTGTATGTTTTAAGTCCTGCAAGCTTTCTCTATGTTTTAAGTCCTGCAAGCTTTCTGTATGTTTTAAGTCCTGCAAGCAGTCCTTCAGTCACCCAAAACAAGGAACATCGTTTAACCAACTGTGACATGTGCATCTTCCCCTGAGTGATGACATACCTTGAGGCCTCTGACCCTCTCTTTGTAATTACTGACTCAGATTACATTAGCAATTGTCGTGTGCAGTTGGTTGGAAGATATATATGCACCAAGAGGTATACTCCCCTGCTTGTTGATGTATATACCTGGAGGTATACCCCTGCTTGTTTATGTGTATACACCTAGAGATATACCCCTGCTTCTTTATGTGTATACACCTAGAGGTATACCCCTGCTTGTTGATGTATATACACCTAGAGGTATACCCCTGCTTGTTGATGTATATACACCTGGAGGTATACCCCTGCTTGTTGATGTATATACACCTAGAGGTATACCCCTGCTTGTTGATGTATATACACCTGGAGGTATACCCTTGCAATGCTGAGGAAGACTTGTCTGGAGGTGTTGCAGGGCTGAGGAAGACTTGTCTGGTGGTGTTGCAGGGCTGAGGAAGACTTGTCTGGAGGTGTTGCAGGGCTGAGGAAGACTTGTCTGGAGGTGTTGCAGGGCTGAGGAAGACTTGTCTGGTGGTGTTGCAGGGCTGAGGAAGACTTGTCTGGTGGTGTTGCAGGGCTGAGCAAGACTTGTCTGGAGGTGTTGCAGGGCTGAGCAAGACTTGTCTGGTGGTGTTGCAGGGCTGAGGAAGACTTGTCTGGTGGTGTTGCAGGGCTGAGGAAGACTTGTCTGGAGGTGTTGCAGGGCTGAGGAAGACTTGTCTGGAGGTGTTGCAGGGCTGAGGAAGACTTGTCTGGTGGTGTTGCAGGGCTGAGGAAGACTTGTCTGGTGGTGTTGCAGGGCTGAGCAAGACTTGTCTGGTGGTGTTGCAGGGCTGAGGAAGACTTGTCTGGTGGTGTTGCAGGGCTGAGCAAGACTTGTCTGGTGGTGTTGCAGGGCTGAGCAAGACTTGTCTGGTGGTGTTGCAGGGCTGAGCAAGACTTGTCTGGTGGTGTTGCAGGGCTGAGCAAGACTTGTCTGGTGGTGTTGCAGGGCTGAGGAAGACTTGTCTGGTGGTGTTGCAGGGCTGAGCAAGACTTGTCTGGAGGTGTTGCAAGGCTGAGCAAGACTTGTCTGGAGGTGTTGCAAGGCTGAGCAAGACTTGTCTGGAGGTGTTGCAGGGCTGAGGAAGACTTGTCTGGAGGTGTTGCAAGGCTGAGCAAGACTTGTTTGAGAGATAGAAGACAAAAATAAGAAGAACGTGAAGAGACAAGCTTAAGCACTGAAGTAGAAATGAAAAAAGACGAGGGAGAGAAAAATAGATGAGAGTAGAAGAGTGAGAGAAGAGAGTGAGAGTGAGAGAAGAGGGTGAGAGGGAGAGAGAAGAAGAGTCTGCTGCTGAGGAAGCAGACAGGAGAAGAGGAATATTACCAAGAACAAACGCAGAGTCCACAGGTGTGTGCATCATTCATAAAGGTGAGGCTGAAATTTTCCTAAGTTTTGGCTCGGATTTATTTTCACAGTTTCGTCCGGAGCGACGTGCTGATAATCTCCCGGTGATTGGTCCTCAAGTTTTAATGGAAATTAGTGCTTCTGTCTGAGTGAAATGTAAACTTTGTTCTGAGGCAGCGTGTGTGTGTGTGTGTGTGTGTGTGTGTGTGTGTGTGTGTGTGTGTGTGTGTGTGTGTGTGTGTGTGTGTGTGTGTGTGTGTGTGTGTGTCTGTCTGTCTGTCTATCTCTGTGCCTGTGTGTGAGTCTATCTCTGTGGCTGTGTGTTTGTGTGTGTGTGTCTATGTCTGTGGCTGTCTGTCTGTGAGTCTCTATCTCTGTGGCTGTCTGTGAGTCTATCTCTGTGGCTGTCTGTGTATGAGTCTATCTCTGTGGCTGTGTGTGTGTGTGTGTGTGTGTGTGTCTATGTCTGTGGCTGTCTGTCTATGAGTCTGTCTATCTCTGTGGCTGTCTGTCTGTGAGTCTATCTCTGTGGCTGTCTGTGTGTGTGTGTGTCTATCTCTGTGGCTGTCTGTCTGTGAGTCTATCTCTGTGGCTGTCTGTGTGTGTGTGTGTGTCTATCTCTGTGGCTGTCTGTATGTGAGTCTGTCTATCTCTGTGGCTGTTATTCTGTTAATAAGTCAATCTCTGATTTGTTCATCCTATGAGTCATTAAATCTCTGAGTTTGTCACCCTGTTAGCGAATCACTCTGTGAGTAAGAAACGTTTGAATCACTCAATTTGTGAGTCAAAGTCAAGTCTGTAAATCTTCCAATCAGTCGATCTTTGAGGCAGTCTGTATCTCAATCAGTAAATCACTCAATCTGTGAATCAGTCCCACTCATCAATATGTAGGTCAGTCAATCTATGAGTTAATCTGTGAGTCAGTTAATCTGTCAATCAGTCAATCTAATCTACAGATGATTTTGATTAGGATTGTTGGAACATTAAAAACCTATTATTGGAGCATTCTTATATATCAAGTTAAACCCCCCATGAAGGTGCGGGTCTCTTAATGTGTGTCTGTGCAGGACGTGGGTGAGGCGTTTAGGGAGGTGTGATTCGAACACAGGTCGACAATGAAGCACTGTTCGAAAAAATGTTCGAACGACATCAGCTGTACATCGTGTGGAAACAGGTTTTCAATCATAAAAAGGTTGGGTTTTGCGGCTGAATTAATCAGCTTTTGCACATAATGAGGATAGACTGACAAACAACTCACAGACGAGATGTATATATATACACACGAGAACATTTTTATTTCGAAAACCCAGTATACAAATCATCAAATTGATGACGGCGTCTTGGGACTGCGCCGCCGCTTGGACAAGACTAGCCTGAGGATGAAGTAGGGATGAATTGGAAACAATCTTCATCATACAAGTCAATTGTTGTAAGAAACAATGCTACAATTCTCATGATGAATTTTCCTGATGAATTCATTGCAACACTGCTAGAAAGTGATGAGTAGGTGTTGCAGGTATACAATCACCTGTTTTATACCTCTTGAGGCTATCTTGAGATGATTTCGGGGCTTAGAGTTCCCGCGGCCCGGTCCTCGACCAGGCCTCCACCCCCAGGAAGCAGCCCGTGACAGCTGACTAACACCCAGGTACCTATTTTACTGCTAGGTAACAGGTGATCAGGGTGAAAGAAACTCTGCCCATTGTTTCTCTCCGGCGTCCGGGATCGAACCCGAGACCACAGGATCACAAGTCCAGTGTGCTGTCCGCTCGGCCGACCGGCTCCCCCAAACTCACTACCTAACTGAAGTCTTCTCCTAAATTTTTTATGTTATTTGCATCCATATATATATATATATATATATATATATATATATATATATATATATATATATATATATATTATATATATATTTATATATATATATATATATATAAGTTGTCAACATATAGTGGAAACATATAAGACGGTATAAGGTACACCCGCTGCTCAGATGGTACGAGGTACACTTGCTGCCTGAGTATACACTTACGGTATAAGTGCCTCGGTACACCACAGTGGTTGTCATGAGTTTACTGAGGCACTCTACACTCAATTTGGCTGTCATGTCTGGCACGCGATGAGTATATTCATTGTCCCCCCCCCCCCCCCCTTACTTTGCTTGTAGCTCTGGGTATAGTTGGCTAGACCTCCCTACTCTCTGTTGGTTATATTTAGCAAGATCACCCTACTCTCTGTTGGTTATATCTGGCAAGATCACCCTACTCTCTGTTGGTTATATCTGGCAAGATCACCCTATTCTCTGTTGGTTATATCTGGCAAGATCACCCTACTCTCTGTTGGTTATATTTAGCAAGATCACCCTACTCTGTTGGTTATATCTGGCAAGATCACCCTACTCTCTGTTGGTTATATCTGGCAAGATCACCCTATTCTCTGTTGGTTATATCTGGCAAGATCACCCTACTCTCTGTTGGTTATATCTGGCAAGATCACCCTACTCTCTGTTGGTTATATCTGGCAAGATCACCCTATTCTCTGTTGGTTATATCTGGCAAGATCACCCTACTCTCTGTTGGTTATATTTAGCAAGATCACCCTACTCTGTTGGTTATATCTGGCAAGATCACCCTACTCTGTTGGTTATATCTGGCAAGATCACCCTATTCTCTGTTGGATATATTAGACAAGATCACTCTACTCTCTGTTGGATATATTAGACAAGATCACCCTATTCTCTGTTGGATATATTAGACAAGATCACCCTATTCTCTGTTGGAAATATTAGACAAGATCACCCTATTCTCTGTTGGATATATTAGACAAGATCACCCTATTCTCTGTTGGTTACATTAGACAAGATCACCCTATTCTCTGTTGGTAATATTAGGCAAGATCACCCTACTATCTGTTGGTAATATTAGGCAAGACCTCCCTACTATCTGTTGGTAATATTAGGCAAGACCTCCCTACTCTCTGTTGAACACAGCAAGACCCTCCCGTTCAACTGTTAACGGGACACACTGAACAACAGGAGGGTGTGGTCATAAGGGGTATGAATACCCTTGTTTAAGACCCCCTGTTACAAGGTCTTTTGCCTCAACTCATTCTCTTAACGACTAATTAGCTTTACACTGTGTGTAAGCGCGTGTATGTTGGTCTTGAGCTCCTGTTGATAATGTGTAGACATGTGTCATTGTATCTTTCACACCATGTGTACTACACACACATTATGTGTACCTACACACACACACACCATGTGTACCTACACACACACACCATGTGTAATTACACACACACACCATGTGTACCTACACACACACACACTATGTGTACCTACACACACACACATTGTGTACCTACACACACACACACCATGTGTACCTACACACACACACCATATGTACCTACACACACACACACACCATGTGTACCTACACACACACCATGTGTACCTACACACACACCATGTGTACCTACACTCACACACACCATATGTACCTACACACACACACACCATATGTACCTACACACACACACACCATATGTACCTACACACACACACACCATGTGTACCTACACACACACCATGTATACCTACACACACACACACCATATGTACCTACACACACACACACCATGTGTACCTACACACACACACCATGTGTACCTACACACACACACCATATGTACCTACACACACACACACACCATGTGTACCTACACACACACCATGTGTACCTACACACACACACACACCATGTGTACCTACACACATACCATGTGTACCTACACACACACACCATGTGTACCTACACACACACACACCATGTGTACCTACACACACACCATGTGTACCTACACACACACACACACCATGTGTACCTACACACATACCATGTGTACCTACACACACACACCATGTGTACCTACACACACACACACCATGTGTACCTACACACACACACACCATGTGTACCTACAAACACACACACACCATATGTACCTACACACACACACACCATGTGTACCTACACACACACACACCATATGTACCTACACACACACACACCATGTGTACCTACACACACACACACACCATATGTACCTACACACACACACACCATGTGTACCTACACACACACACCATGTGTACCTACACACACACACACCATGTGTACCTACACACACACACACACACCATGTGTACCTACACACACACACACCACGTGTACCTACACACACACACACACCATATGTACCTACACACACACACACCATGTGTACCTACACACACACACCATGTGTACCTACACACACACACCATATGTACCTACACACACACCATGTATACCTACACACACACACCATATGTACCTACACACACACCATGTGTACCTACACACACACCATGTGTACTTACACACACACCATGTGTACCTACACACACACACCATGTGTACCTACACACACACCATGTGTACCTACACACACACCATGTGTACCTACACACACACACCATGTGTACCTGCACACACACCATGTATACCTACACACACACACCATATGTACCTACACACACACCATGTGTACCTACACACACACCATGTATACCTACACACACACACCATATGTACCTACACACACACCATGTGTACCTACACACACACCATGTGTACCTACACACACACCATGTGTACCTACACACACACACCATGTGTACCTACACACACACCATGGTCGGGACGACAACACCCAGAAGAAAGCACAGTTACCTCTACAGATGAGAGACGGGTCGTCGTCCAAGACGACCTTCACACGACCTTTAACGACCGGGTCGTAGTTGGGTCATCCAGCCCCTCTTAATTAATGCATCAACATATTTACACTCTTGTCCTCAACGTAAAACTAACAGAGGTTTAGTGAGATTAAAAATATCGAATTATTGACGTTTCCAGGAAATATGCGCCGGGGGGCGGGGGGGCTCGACACGTTGAGTTTCGAACCTCCAAGTTTCGAACTTGAGTTGCCAAGTTTCGAACACTTGAAGCTAGGCAAAACTACTTTAGATTCGACGCGGGGTTTTGTGTGCTAAATGCAATCTTGGTAATTGTGATAGCTAGCTCCCGTTAATGTATTAGCCCCCCCCTCTACTGTATTATTGATGTAGACCTGTTGTAGGAGAATACAATAAACTTATGCATGTTTACTTGTATTGTTTTTCATTTTGTTGTTCATTGGGATGAATTCTAGGATGAGTCTGAGGTGTATAATACAGTGTAGTTATTGTTGGAGTTGGTACTGTATGATGAATACTTTATGATACATGCTCCCTGGAACACCCCAGCAACACCCCCTCCATCACCCTCCCAGCAACACCCAGCAACACCCAGCAACACCCCCACCTCCAACACCCTCCCAGCAACACCCAACAACACCCCCTCCAACACCCTCCCAGCAACACCCAACAACACCCCCTCCAACACCCTCCCAGCAACACCCAGCAACACCCCCACCTCCAACACCCTCCCAGCAACACCCAGCAACACCCCCACCTCCAACACCCTCCCAGCAACACCCAGCAACACCCCCTCCAACATCCTCCCAGCAACACCCAGCAACACCCCCACCTCCAACACCCTCCCAGCAACACCCAGCAACACCCCCACCTCCAACACCCTCCCAGCAACACCCAGCAACACCCCCACCTCCAACACCCTCCCAGCAACACCCAGCAACACCCCCACCTCCAACACCCTCCCAGCAACACCCACCAACACCCAGCAACACCCCCTCCAACATCCTCCCAGCAACACCCACCAACACCCCCACCTCCAACACCCTCCCAGCAACACCCAGCAACACCCAGCAACACCCCCTCCAACATCCTCCCACCAACACCCACCAACACCCCCACCTCCAACACCCTCCCAGCAACACCCACCAACACCCAGCAACACCCAGCAACACCCCCACCTCCAACACCCTCCCAGCAACACCCAGCAACACCACCTCCAACATCCTCCCAGCAACACCCACCAACACCCCCACCTCCAACACCCTCCCAGCAACACCCAGCAACACCCCCACCTCCAACACCCTCCCACCAACACCCACCAACACCCAGCAACACCCAGCAACACCCCCTCCAACATCCTCCCAGCAACACCCACCAACACCCCCACCTCCAACACCCTCCCAGCAACACCCAGCAACACCCCCACCTCCAACACCCTCCCAGCAACACCCACCAACACCCCCACCTCCAACACCCTCCCAGCAACACCCACCAACACCCAGCAACACCCAGCAACACCCCCTCCAACACCCTCCCAGCAACACCCACCAACACCCCCACCTCCAACACCCTCCCAGCAACACCCAGCAACACCCCCACCTCCAACACCCTCCCAGCAACACCCACCAACACCCCCACCTCCAACACCCTCCCAGCAACACCCACCAACACCCAGCAACACCCAGCAACACCCCCTCCAACATCCTCCCAGCAACACCCACCAACACCCCCACCTCCAACACCCTCCCAGCAACACCCACCAACACCCAGCAACATCCCCTCCAACATCCTCCCAGCAACACCCACCAACACCCCCACCTCCAACACCCTCCCAGCAACACCCACCAACACCCAGCAACACCCCCCCCACACATCAACTCCCAGCAACACCCACCAACACCCCCACCTCCAACACCCTCCCAGCAACACCCAGCAACACCCCCACCTCCAACACCCTCCCAGCAACACCCAGCAACACCCAGCAACACCCAGCAACACCCCCACCTCCAACACCCTCCCAGCAACACCCACCAACACCCAGCAACACCCCCTCCAACACCCTCCCAGCAACACCCACCAACACCCCCACCTCCAACACCCTCCCAGCAACACCCACCAACACCCAGCAACACCCAGCAACACCCCCTCCAACATCCTCCCAGCAACACCCACCAACACCCCCACCTCCAACACCCTCCCAGCAACACCCACCAACACCCAGCAACACCCCCTCCAACATCCTCCCAGCAACACCCACCAACACCCCCACCTCCAACACCCTCCCAGCAACACCCACCAACACCCAGCAACACCACCACCTCCAACACCCTCCCACCAACACCCAGCAACACCACCACCTCCAACACCCTCCCAGCAACACCCAGCAACACCCCCACCTCCAACACCCTCCCAGCAACACCCAGCAACACCCAGCAACACCCCCACCTCCAACACCCTCCCAGCAACACCCAGCAACACCCAGCAACACCCCCACCTCCAACACCCTCCCAGCAACACCCACCAACACCCAGCAACACCCCCACCTCCAACACCCTCCCAGCAACACCCACCAACACCCAGCAACACCCCCACCTCCAACACCCTCCCAGCAACACCCACCAACACCCAGCAACACCCCCACCTCCAACACCCTCCCAGCAACACCCACCAACACCCAGCAACACCCCCACCTCCAACACCCTCCCAGCAACACCCAGCAACACCCAGCAACACCCCCACCTCCAACACCCTCCCAGCAACACCCACCAACACCCAGCAACACCCCCACCTCCAACACCCTCCCAGCAACACCCACCAACACCCAGCAACACCCCCACCTCCAACACCCTCCCAGCAACACCCACCAACACCCCCACCTCCAACACTCTCCCAGCAACACCCAGCAACACCCACCAACACCCAGCAACACCCCCACCTCCAACACCCTCCCAGCAACACCCACCAACACCCCCACCTCCAACACTCTCCCAGCAACACCCAGCAACACCCACCAACACCCAGCAACACCCCCACCTCCAACACTCTCCCAGCAACACCTAGCAACACCCCCACCTCCAACACTCTCCCAGCAACACCCAGCAACACCCAGCAACACCCCCACCTCCAACACTCTCCCAGCAACACCCACCAACACCCAGCAACACCCCCACCTCCAACACTCTCCCAGCAACACCCAGCAACACCCAGCAACACCCCCACCTCCAACACCCTCCCAGCAACACCCAGCAACACCCAGCAACACCCAGCAACACCCACCAACACCCCCACCTCCAACACCCTCCCAGCAACACCCACCAACACCCCCACCTCCAACACTCTCCCAGCAACACCCAGCAACACCCACCAACACCCAGCAACACCCCCACCTCCAACACTCTCCCAGCAACACCCAGCAACACCCCCACCTCCAACACCCTCCCAGCAACACCCAGCAACACCCAGCAACACCCCCACCTCCAACACCCTCCCAGCAACACCCAGCAACACCCAGCAACACCCCCACCTCCAACACCCTCCCAGGAACACCCACCAACACCCAGCAACACCCCCACCTCCAACACCCTCCCAGCAACACCCAGCAACACCCAGCAACACCCCACCTCCAACACCCTCCCAGCAACACCCAGCAACACCCAGCAACACCCCCACCTCCAACACCCTCCCAGCAACACCCACCAACACCCAGCAACACCCCCACCTCCAACACCCTCCCAGCAACACCCACCAACACCCAGCAACACCCCCACCTCCAACACTCTCCCAGCAACACCCACCAACACCCAGCAACACCCCCACCTCCAACACCCTCCCAGCAACACCCAGCAACACCCAGCAACACCCCCACCTCCAACACCCTCCCAGCAACACCCACCAACACCCAGCAACACCCCCACCTCCAACACCCTCCCAGCAACACCCAGCAACACCCAGCAACACCCCCACCTCCAACACCCTCCCAGCAACACCCACCAACACCCAGCAACACCCCCACCTCCAACACTCTCCCAGCAACACCCACCAACACCACCTTCAAATATTTACCTTCCCTAAAGCGATTACTTTTGTGTACGAGGTGAGGGAAGGGGCCTTTGTTAAGCCTTGATTCTGTAAAACTGATTTAAGGAATCCTTTTATATGTTAATATTTATTTGTTTATAACCCTTCACTCTTTCCTCTCGAATTTTGTGTCGTCTCATATATGCCGTCAGAGAGAGAGAGAGAGAGAGAGAGAGAGAGAGAGAGAGAGAGAGAGAGAGAGAGAGAGAGAGAGAGAGAGAGAGAGAGAGAGAGAGAGAGAGAGAGAGAGAGAGAGAGAGAGAGAGAGAGAGAGAGAGAGAGAGAGAGAGAGAGAGAGAGAGAGAGAGAGTCAGGAATTAGTTTAAGAACAGACAATTGGCTACGAATTTTTTAAAGCATTTTATTCTTCATTTCAAAAGCGTTGGGAATCTGCCATAAAGCCAAAAAAATTCATTTCATATCCATGTAATATTTTGTGTTTGAGGACATCTTAGTTACGAATTATCTACAGAAATGTAGTATTTATTTTAATATGTTTACTATGGGCACTACAAGGAGGTCCTTACAGCAAGGTACAGCAAGGTACGACATGGTGAATCAAGGTACAAAACAAGATACAGGAGGGTACAGTTGGACGTCATGCTGAAACACGATAAAACAAGTGAATAATGAAATAATTAGTTACCTCTGGTGTCCAGGAAATAATGAATAGGTTAACACGGGTTCCAGGGAACAACTTAGTAATATATAGCATAAAAAAGATAATGTCTGTTTGTCTGTATGTTCGAGTCTGTGGTCCGGATCCTTGGGGATAGTCTCTGGCAACTTTTCATGATGACACATGGGAGGTAGGGGACTGTTGTGAAGTCTGAAGTGGTAGATGAGTCCTGTGAAGTCTGAGGTGGATAGTGAGTCCTGTGAAGTCTGAGGTGGTAGATGAGTCCTGTGAAGTCTGAGGTGGATAGTGAGTCCTGTGAAGTCTGAGGTGGTAGATGAGTCCTGTGAAGTCTGAGGTGGATGGTGAGTTTCTTTTCACTGTTGATGGTAATTCAAAGATCAATTCTCCAAAATTCATTTTTATTTCTAGTCTGACGCGACACTTGAGCGCGTTTCGTAAAACTTATTACATTTTCAAAGACTTTAGTTTACAAACACACAACTGAAACTGAATAGAGCTTACACATCTTCGAGGTTTATATCTACATTTGGGTGAGGTGGATGAGGTGAAAAACGAACTTTCAACAATGGGTATTCAATGGGTATTAAATTCCAACACAAGACAGAACACGAAACAATGGGTATTGAATGGGTATTAAATTCAAATACCCATAAATTTTGAATTTATATATATATATATATATATATATATATATATATATATATATATATATATATATATATATGTCGTACCTAGTAGCCAGAACTCACTTCTCAGCCTACTATTCAAGGCCCGATTTGCCTAATAAGCCACGTTTTCCTGAATTAATATATTTACTATAATTTTTTTCTTATGAAATGATAAAGCAACCCTTTTCTCTATGTATGAGGTCAATTTTTTTTTATTGGAGTTAAAATTAACGTAGATATATGACCGAACCTAACCAACCCTACCTAACCTAACCTAACCTATATTTATAGGTAAGGTTAGGTTAGGTAGCCAAAAAAGCTAGGTTAGGTTAGGTTAGGTAGGTTAGGTAGACGAAAAAAAACATTAATTCATGAAAACTTGGCTTATTAGGCAAATCGGGCCTTGAATAGTAGGCTGAGAAGTGCGTTCTGGCTATTAGGTACGACATATATATATATATATATATATATATATATATATATATATATATATATATATATATATATATATATATATATATATATATATATATATATATGTATATATATATGCATATATATATATTTATATTTATTTATATGCAAATAAATAGATTAGATTTATCATTCTTAACGTTTTCAATGTTTAATTGAATGAGAGCGTCATTCCACTAGTTGCCACGATGATTGACACAGTTGATTAGATAAATCAATCATCAGAGGCGACGCTCTGGACACCATAGCAATTGAAAGAAAATAAAAATAAAATCTGATGAACTCTTCAGTGAACAAACAGATTTTTCTGATCATGATAGACACAGTGTGTGGATCATGGTAGAGTGTGTGGATCATGGTAGACACAGTGTGTGGATCATGGTAGAGTGTGTGGATCATGGTAGACACAGTGTGTGGATCATGGTAGAGTGTGTGGATCATGGTAGACACAGTGTGTGGATCATGGTAGAGTGTGTGGATCATGGTAGACAGAGTGTGTGGATCATGGTAGAGTGTGTGGATCATGGTAGACAGAGTGTGTGGATCATGGTAGACACAGTGTGTGGATCATGGTAGAGTGTGTGGATCATGGTAGACACAGTGTGTGGATCATGGTAGAGTGTGTGGATCATGGTAGACAGAGTGTGTGGATCATGGTAGAGTGTGTGGATCATGGTAGACAGAGTGTGTGGATCATGGTAGACACAGTGTGTGGATCATGGTAGAGTGTGTGGATCATGGTAGAGTGTGTGGATCATGGTAGAGACAGTGTGTGGATCATGGTAGATTGTGTGGATCATGGTAGAGACAGTGTGTGGATCATGGTAGAGTGTGTGGATCATGGTAGAGTGTGTGGATCATGGTAGACACAGTGTGTGGATCATGGTAGAGTGTGTGGATCATGGTAGACACAGTGTGTGGATCATGGTAGAGTGTTTGGATCATGGTAGACACAGTGTGTGGATCATGGTAGAGACAGTGTGTGGATCATGGTAGAGTGTGTGGATCATGGTAGACACAGTGTGTGGATCATGGTAGAGTGTGTGGATCATGGTAGACACAGTGTGTGGATCATGGTAGAGTGTGTGGATCATGGTAGACACAGTGTGTGGATCATGGTAGAGTGTGTGGATCATGGTAGACAGAGTGTGTGGATCATGGTAGAGTGTGTGGATCATGGTAGACAGAGTGTGTGGATCATGGTAGACACAGTGTGTGGATCATGGTAGAGTGTGTGGATCATGGTAGACACAGTGTGTGGATCATGGTAGAGTGTGTGGATCATGGTAGACAGAGTGTGTGGATCATGGTAGAGTGTGTGGATCATGGTAGACAGAGTGTGTGGATCATGGTAGACACAGTGTGTGGATCATGGTAGAGTGTGTGGATCATGGTAGAGTGTGTGGATCATGGTAGAGACAGTGTGTGGATCATGGTAGATTGTGTGGATCATGGTAGAGACAGTGTGTGGATCATGGTAGAGTGTGTGGATCATGGTAGAGTGTGTGGATCATGGTAGACACAGTGTGTGGATCATGGTAGAGTGTGTGGATCATGGTAGACACAGTGTGTGGATCATGGTAGAGTGTTTGGATCATGGTAGACACAGTGTGTGGATCATGGTAGAGACAGTGTGTGGATCATGGTAGAGTGTGTGGATCATGGTAGACACAGTGTGTGGATCATGGTAGAGTGTGTGGATCATGGTAGAGTGTGTGAATCATGGTAGACAGAGTGTGTGGATCATGGTAGAGTGTGTGGATCATGGTAGACAGTGTGTGGATCATGGTAGACACAGTGTGTGGATCATGGTAGAGTGTGTGGATCATGGTAGACACAGTGTGTGGATCATGGTAGAGTGTGTGGATCATGGTAGATACAGTGTGTGGATCATGGTAGAGACAGTGTGTGGATCATGGTAGACACAGTGTGTGGATCATGGTAGACACAGTGTGTGGATCATGGTAGACACAGTGTGTGGATCATGGTAGACACAGTGTGTGGATCATGGTAGACACAGTGTGTGGATCATGGTAGACACAGTGTGTGGATCATGGTAGACACAGTGTGTGGATCATGGTAGACACAGTGTGTGGATCATGGTAGACACAGTGTGTGGATCATGGTAGACACAGTGTGTGTGGATCATGGTAGACACAGTCTGTGGATCATGGTAGACACAGTGTGTGGATCATGGTAGACACAGTGTGTGGATCATGGTAGACACAGTGTGTGTGGATCATGGTAGACACAGTCTGTGGATCATGGTAGACACAGTGTGTGGATCATGGTAGACACAGTGTGTGGATCATGGTAGACACAGTGTGTGTGGATCATGGTAGACACAGTGTGTGTGGATCATGGTAGACACAGTGTGTGTGGATCATGGTAGACACAGTGTGTGTGGATCATGGTAGACACAGTGTGTGTGGATCATGGTAGACACAGTGTGTGTGGATCATGGTTATCTTGAGGTTATCTTGAGATGATTTCGGGGCTTTTTTTTAGTGTCCCCGCGGCCCGGTCCTCGACCAGGCCTCCACCCCCAGGAAGCAGCCCGTGACAGCTGACTAACACCCAGGTACCTATTTACTGCTAGGTAACAGGGGTATTCAGGGTGAAAGAAACTTTGCCCATTTGTTTCTGACTCGTGCGGGAATCGAACCCGTGCCACAGAATCACGAGTCCTGCGCGCTATCCACCAGGCTACGAGCCACCCTTGGTAGCCAGCCACTGTGGTAGACACAGTGTGTGGATCATGGTAGACACAGTGTGTGGATCATGGTAGACACAGTGTGTGTGTGGATCATGGTAGACACAGTGTGTGTGGATCGTGGTAGACACAGTGTGTGGATCATGGTAGACACAGTGTGTGTGGATCATGGTAGACACAGTGTGTGGATCATGGTAGACACAGTGTGTGTGTGGATCATGGTAGACACAGTGTGTGTGGATCATGGTAGACACAGTGTGTGGATCATGGTAGACACAGTGTGTGTGGATCATGGTAGACACAGTCTGTGGATCATGGAAGACACAGTGTGTGTGGATCATGGTAGACACAGTGTGTGTGGATCATGGTAGACACAGTGTGTGTGGATCATGGTAGACACAGTGTGTGGATCATGGTAGACACAGTGTGTGGATCATGGTAGACACAGTGTGTGTGGATCATGGTAGACACAGTGTGTGTGGATCATGGTAGACACAGTGTGTGTGGATCATGGTAGACACAGTGTGTGGATCATGGTAGACACAGTGTGTGTGTGGATCATGGTAGACACAGTGTGTGTGGATCATGGTAGACACAGTGTGTGGATCATGGTAGACACAGTGTGTGTGGATCATGGTAGACACAGTCTGTGGATCATGGTAGACACAGTCTGTGGATCATGGTAGACACAGTGTGTGTGGATCATGGTAGACACAGTGTGTGGATCATGGTAGACACAGTGTGTGGATCATGGTAGACACAGTGTGTGTGGATCATGGTAGACACAGTGTGTGTGGATCATGGTAGACACAGTGTGTGGATCATGGTAGACACAGTGTGTGTGGATCATGGTAGACACAGTGTGTGTGGATCATGGTAGACACAGTGTGTGGATCATGGTAGACACAGTGTGTGTGTGGATCATGGTAGACACAGTCTGTGGATCATGGTAGACACAGTGTGTGGATCATGGTAGACACAGTGTGTGGATCATGGTAGACACAGTCTGTGGATCATGGTAGACACAGTGTGTGGATCATGGTAGACACAGCGTGTGGATCATGGTAGACACAGTGTGTGTATCTTGTATACACATAAATAAACCTGGTATAAGAAACACATATGACTCACAGATACACGTGTAGATATGTAGAGAGATAAACACATTCACGACACTCTTGACTGTAAACAAGATGAATGAGATGAATGAGATGATGATGCTGGTTCTTCATGACACTCGAGGAGATGAAGGAAGATAGTGATGAAGGTGATGATAGTGATGAGATAGTGATATATCACCTCTCCTCCACCACCCCAGCCCTCACACCTCCCCTGGCGAGTGTCTGCCTGTCCCCATGATGGTGAGGATGGTGATGGTAGGCCTGGGGGATCAATGTAGTCATCACCCTCACAATGGCCGCTCTTCCAGAAGAGGAACGCGATGCGCAGTCATGACCTCTGTGGGGCTTTGTTTACTGTCATGTTTATGGCGGCTTCTGGTGCTCATTGGTGGGGTATTTCTCAGGTTATCTCTGAACTAATGGTGTGGGGGAGTGGGGGAATGACTGGTGGTGTGGGGGAGTGACTGGGGGAGTGGGGGAGTGACTGGTGGAGTGACTGGTGGTGTGGGGGAGTGACTGGTGGTGTTAGAGAGTGACGTAGTGTGGGGGAGTGCCTGGGGGAGTGGGGGAGTGACTGGTGGTGTGGGAGAGTGACTGGTGGTGTTAGAGAGTGACTGATAGTGTGGGGGAGTGACTGGTGGTGTGTGGGAGTGACCGGTGGTGTGGGGGATTGACAGGTGGTGTTAGGGAGTGACTGGGGGAGTGGGGGAGTGACTGGTGGTGTGTGGGAGTGACTGGTGGTGTGTGGGGGAGTGACTGGTGGTGTGTGGGGAGTGACTGGTGGTGTAGGGGAGTGACTGGTGGTGTTAGAGACTGACGGGGGGAGTGGGGGAGTGACTGGTGGTGTGCGGGAGTGACTGGTGGTGTTAGAGAGTGACTGGTAGTGTGGGGGAGTGACTGGTGGTGTGTGGGAGTGACTGGTGGTGTAGGGGAGTGACTGGTGGTGTGGGGGAGTGACTGGTGGTGTGTGGGGGAGTGACTGGTGGTGTGTGGGAGTGACTGGTGGTGTAGGGGAGTGACTGGTGGTGTGGGGGAGTGACTGGTGGTGTGTGGGGGAGTGACTGGTGGTGTGTGGGGGAGTGACTGGTGGTGTAAGGGAGTGACTGGTGGTGTGGGAGAGTGACTGGTGGTGTGTGGGGGAGTGACTGGTGGTGTGTGGGGGAGTGACTGGTGGTGTGGGAGAGTGACTGGTGGTGTGTGGGGGAGTGACTGGTGGTGTGGAGAAGTGACTGGTGGTGTGGGGGAGTGGAGGAGTGACTGGTGGTGTGTGGGGGAGTGACTGGTGGTGTGTGGGGGAGTGACGGGTGGTGTGGGGGAGTGACTGGTGGTGTGGGGGAGTGACTGGTGGTGTGTGGGGGAGTGACTGGTGGTGTGGGGGAGTGACTGGTGGTGTGTGGGGGAGTCACTGGTGGTGTGTGGGGGAGTGACTGGTGGTGTGGGGGAGTGACTGGTAATGTGGGGGAGTGACTGGTGGTGTGTGGGGGAGTGACTGGTGGTGTGGGGGAGTGACTGGTGGTGTGGAGGAGTGACTGGTAATGTGGGGGAGTGACTGGTGGTGTGGGGGAGTGACTGGTAATGTGGGGGAGTGACTGGTGGTGTGGGGGAGTGACTGGTGGTGTGGGGGAGTGACTGGTGGTGTGGAGGAGTGACTGGTGGTGTGGGGGAGTGACTGGTGGTGTGGGGGAGTGACTGGTGGTGTGGGGGAGTGACTGGTAATGTGGGGGAGTGACTGGTGGTGTGGGGGAGTGACTGGTGGTGTAGGGGAGTGACTGGTGGTGTGGGGGAGTGACTGGTGGTGTAGGGGAGTGACTGGTGGTGTGGGGGAGTGACTGGTGGTGTGGGGGAGAGACTCGTGGTGTGGGGGAGTGACTGGTGGTGTGGGGGAGTGACTGGTGGTGTGAGGGAGTGACTGGTGGTGTGGGGGAGTGACTGGTAATGTGGGGGAGTGACTGGTGGTGTGTGGGGGAGTGACTGGTGGTGTGGGGGAGTGACTGGTGGTGTGTGGGGGAGTGACTGGTGGTGTGGGGGAGTGACTGGTGGTGTGTGGGGGAGTGACTGGTGGTGTGTGGGGGAGTGACTGGTGGTGTGGGGGAGTGACTGGTAATGTGGGGGAGTGACTGGTGGTGTGGTGGAGGACTGGTGGTGTGGTGGAGGACTGGTGGTGTGGTGGAGGACTGGTGGTGTGGTGCAGGACTGGTGGTGTGGTGGAGGACTGGTGGTGTGGTGGAGGACTGGTGGTGTGGTGGAGGACTGGTGGTGTGTGGGGGAGTGACTGGTGGTGTGGGGGAGTGACTGGTGGTGTGGAGGAGTGACTGGTGGTGTGGGGGAGTGACTGGTGGTGTGTAGGAGTGACTGGTGGTGTGGGGGAGTGGAGGAGTGACTGGTGGTGTGTGGGGGAGTGACTGGTGGTGTGGGGGAGTGACTGGTGGTGTGTGTGGGAGAGACAGGTGGTGTGGGGGAGTGACTGGTGGTGTGTGGGGGAGTGACTGGTGGTGTGTGGGGGAGTGACTGGTGGTGTGGGGGAGTGACTGGTAATGTGGGGGAGTGACTGGTGGTGTGTGGGGGAGTGACTGGTGGTGTGGGGGAGTGACTGGTGGTGTGTAGGGAAGTGACTGGTGGTGTGGGGGAGTGACTGGTGGTGTGGGAGAGTGACTGGTGGTGTGGAGGAGTGACTGGTAGTGTGGAGGAGTGACTGGTGGTGTGTGGGGGAGTGACTGGTGGTGTGGGGGAATGACTGGTGGTGTGGGGGAATGACTGGTGGTGTGGGGGAGTGACTGGGGGAGTGACTGGTGGTGTGGGGGAGTGACTGGTGGTGTGGGGGAGTGACTGGTGGTGGGGAGGAGTGACTAGTGGTGTGTGGGAGTGACTGGTGGTGTGGGGGAGTGACTGGTGGTGTGGGGGAGTGACTGGTGGTGTGGAGGAGAGACTGGTGGTGTGGGGGAATGACTGGTGGTGTGGGGGAGTGACTGGTGGTGTGGGGGAGTGACTGGTGGTGTGGGGGAGTGACTGGTGGTGTGGAGGAGTGACTGGTGGTGTGTGGGAGTGACTGGTGGTGTGGGGGAGTGACTTGTGGTGTGTGGGAGTGACTGGTGGTGTGGGGGAGTGACTGGTGGTGTGGGGGAGTGACTGGTGGTGTGAGGGAGTGACTGGGGGAGTGACTGGTAGTGTTAGGGAGCGACTGGGGGAGTGACTGGTGGTGTAGGGGAGTGACTGGTGGTGTTAGGGAGTGACTGGGGGAGTGACTGGTGGTGTGAGGGAATGACTGGTGGTGTGGGGGAGTGACTGGTGGTGTGGAGGAGAGACTGGTGGTGTGGGGGAGTGACTGGTGGTGTGTGGGGGAGTGACTGGTGGTGTGTGGGGAGTGACTGGTGGTGTAGGGGAGTGACTGGTGGTGTTAGTGACTGACGGGGGGAGTGGGGGAGTGACTGGTGGTGTGCGGGAGTGACTGGTGGTGTTAGAGAGTGACTGGTAGTGTGGGGGAGTGACTGGTGGTGTGTGGGAGTGACTGGTGGTGTAGGGGAGTGACTGGTGGTGTGGGGGAGTGACTGGTGGTGTGTGGGGGAGTGACTGGTGGTGTGTGGGAGTGACTGGTGGTGTAGGGGAGTGACTGGTGGTGTGGGGGAGTGACTGGTGGTGTGTGGGGGAGTGACTGGTGGTGTGTGGGGGAGTGACTGGTGGTGTAAGGGAGTGACTGGTGGTGTGGGAGAGTGACTGGTGGTGTGTGGGGGAGTGACTGGTGGTGTGTGGGGGAGTGACTGGTGGTGTGGGAGAGTGACTGGTGGTGTGTGGGGGAGTGACTGGTGGTGTGGAGGAGTGACTGGTGGTGTGGGGGAGTGGAGGAGTGACTGGTGGTGTGTGGGGGAGTGACTGGTGGTGTGTGGGGGAGTGACTGGTGGTGTGGGGGAGTGACTGGTGGTGTGTGGGAGTGACTGTTGGTGTGGGGGAGTGACTGGTGGTGTGGGGGAGTGACTGGTGGTGTGAGGGAGTGACTGGGGGAGTGACTGGTGGTGTTAGGGAGCGACTGGGGGAGTGACTGGTGGTGTAGGGGAGTGACTGGTGGTGTTAGGGAGTGACTGGGGGAGTGACTGGTGGTGTGAGGGAATGACTGGTGGTGTGGGGGAGTGACTGGTGGTGTGGAGGAGAGACTGGTGGTGTGGGGGAGTGACTGGTGGTGTGGGGGAGTGACTGGTGGTGTGGGGGAGTGACTGGTGGTGTGGGGGAGTGACTGGTGGTGTGGAGGAGAGACTGGTGGTGTGGGGGAATGACTGGTGGTGTGGGGGAGTGACTGGGGGAGTGACTGGTGGTGTGGGGGAGTGACTGGGGGAGTGACTGGTGGTGTGGGGGAGTGACTGGTGGTGTGGGGGAATGACTGGTGGTTTGGGGGAGTGACTGGGGGAGTGACTGGTGGTGTGGAGGAGTGACTGGTAGTGTGGAGGAGTGACTGGTGGTGTGGGGGAGTGACTGGGGGAGTGACTGGTGGTGTGGAGGAGTGACTGGTGGTGTGGAGGAGTGACTGGTGGTGTGGGGGAGTGACTGGTAATGTGGGGGAATGACTGGTAGTGTGGGGGAATGACTGGTGGTGTGGGGGAGTGACTGGTGGTGTGTGGGGGAGTGACTGGTGGTGTGGGGGAGTGACTGGTGGTGTGGGGGAGTGACTGGTGGTGTGGGGGAGTGACTGGTGGTGTGGGGGAGTGACTGGTGGTGTGGGGGATTGACTGGTGGTGTTGGGGAGTGACTGGGGGGAGTGGGGGAGTGACTGGTGGTGTGGGGGAGTGACTGGTGGTGTTAGAGAGTGACTGGTAGTGTGGGGGAGTGACCGGTGGTGTGGGGGAGTGACTGGTGGTGTGGGGGAGTGACTGGTGGTGTGGGGGAGTGACTGGTGGTGTTAGAGAGTGACTGGTAGTGTGGGGGAGTGACCGGTGGTGTGGGGGAGTGACTGGTGGTGTGGGGGAGTGACCGGTGGTGTGGGGGAGTGACTGGTGGTGTTAGGGAGTGACTGGGGGGAGTGGGGGAGTGACTGGTGGTGTGTGGGAGTGACTGGTGGTGTGGGGGAGTGACCGGTGGTGTGGGGGATTGACTGGTGGTGTGGGGGAGTGACTGGTGGTGTTAGGGAGTGACTGGGGGGAGTGGGGGAGTGCCTGGTGGTGTGTGGGAGTGACTGGTGGTGTGTGGGGAGTGACTGGTGGTGTAGGGAAGTGACTGGTGGTGTGGGGGAGTGACTGGTGGTGTTAGGGAGTGACTGGGGGAGTGGGGGAGTGACTGGTGGTGTTAGGGAGTGACTGGTGGTGTGGGGGAGTGACTGGTGGTGTGGGGGAGTGACTGGTGGTGTGGGGGAGTGACTGGTGGTGTGGGGGAGTGACTGGGGGAGTGGGGGAGTGACTGGTGGTGTGTGGGGAGTGACTGGTGGTGTGTGGGGGAGTGACTGGTGGTGTAGGGAAGTGACTGGTGGTGTGGGGGAGTGACTGGTGGTGTTAGGAAGTGACTGGTGGTGTTAGGGAGTGACTGGTGGTGTGGGGGAGTGACTGGTGGTGTGGGGGAGTGACTGGTGGTGTGGGGGAGTGACTGGTGGTGTGGGGGATTGACTGGTGGTGTTAGGGAGTGACTGGGGGAGTGGGGGAATGACTGGTGGTGTTAGGGAGTGACTGGTGGTGTTAGGAAGTGACTGGGGGAGTGGGGGAGTGACTGGTGGTGTTAGGGAATGACTGGTGGTGTGTGGGGGAGTGACTGGTGGTGTAGGGAAGTGACTGGTGGTGTGGGGGAGTGACTGGTGGTGTGTGGGGAGTGACTGGTGGTGTGTGGGGGAGTGACTGGTGGTGTAGGGAAGTGACTGGTGGTGTGGGGGAGTGACTGGTGGTGTTAGGAAGTGACTGGTGGTGTTAGGGAGTGACTGGTGGTGTGGGGGAGTGACTGGTGGTGTTAGGAAGTGACTGGTGGTGTTAGGGAGTGACTGGTGGTGTGGGGGAGTGACTGGTGGTGTGGGGGAGTGACTGGTGGTGTGGGGGAGTGACTGGTGGTGTTAGGGAGTGACTGGGGGAGTGTGGGAGTGACTGGTGGTGTGGGGGAGTGACTGGTGGTGTGGGGGAATGACTGGTGGTGTTAGGGAGTGACTGGTGGTGTTAGGAAGTGACTGGGGGAGTGGGGGAGTGACTGGTGGTGTTAGGGAGTGACTGGTGGTGTTAGGGAGTGACTGGTGGTGTGGGGGAGTGACTGGTGGTGTGGGGGAGTGACTGGTGGTGTTAGGGAGTGACTGGTGGTGTTAGGAAGTGACTGGTGGTGTTAGGGAGTGACTGGTGGTGTGGGGGAGTGACTGGTGGTGTTAGGGAGTGACTGGTGGTGTTAGGAAGTGACTGGGGGAGTGGGGGAGTGACTGGTGGTGTTAGGGAGTGACTGGTGGTGTTAGGGAGTGACTGGTGGTGTGGGGGAGTGACTGGTGGTGTCGGGGAGTGACTGGTGGTGTGGGGGAGTGACTGGTGGTGTGGGGGAGTGACTGGTGGTGTTAGGGAGTGACTGGTGGTGTTAGGGAGTGACTGGGGGAGTGGGGGAGTGACTGGTGGTGTTAGGGAGTGACTGGTGGTGTTAGGAAGTGACTGGGGGAGTGGGGGAGTGACTGGTGGTGTTAGGAAGTGACTGGGGGAGTGGGGGAGTGACTGGTGGTGTGCGGGAGTGACTGGGGGAGTGGGGGAGTGACTGGTGGTGTAGGGGAGTGACTGGGGGAGTGGGGGAGTGACTGGTGGTGTGGGGGAGTGACTGGTGGTGTGCGGGAGTGACTGGTGGTGTTAGGGAGTGACTGGTGGTGTTAGGGAGTGACTGGGGGTGTGGGGGAGTGACTGGTAGTGTGGGGGAGTGACTGGTGGTGTGGGGGAGTAACACCCACACCACCTGACTCATCAATAACTTTCCCATCCTAATTTACCAGGAGATCAGTCAATATGTCTCCCCCATCCCCTCCCATCTCTCTCCCACCACACTCCCATGCCCCCTCCCACAACCCTCACAACCCTCCTACCATCTCCATTCACTTTCTACCACTACCACTCATCCCAATTAATCCTTTTCACGGAATCTTGTTAATCTCCTCCACTCTCCCATCCTCTCCCACAGCTCTCCCATCTTGCTCCTCCCACGACCCTCCCACGACCCTTCCACGACCCTTCCACGACCCTGACATTATCTTGCCTCCCTCGCTCCATGTCTTCGAACCTCTTACAAGGTTTTTTTTGCTAACTTTTAAAGCTATTGACTCTCAGTGAAGATCATCAGAGGTTGTCAGGTGACTAATGGTGCAGTTAGAAGGAGGTGATCCGGTAATTAGAGTAATCACAGCCACTGAATAATAGGGGACATTTAGAGGGAGAACCACCAGAGGTCATTTAATGATGGGAATACTTGAAGGTACTTTTCTCTATTTAAAGGTTAAGTAGGTTACTAACTACGGGTACTAAGTTAAGCCTTGTTCAGCCTTGGTGTGTGAGGTGAAGCCTTGTTCAGTCTTGGTGTGTGAGGTGAAGCCTTGTTCAGCCTTGGTGTGTGAGGTGAAGCCTTGTTCAGCCTTGGTGTGTGAGGTGAAGCCTTGTTCAGCCTTGGTGTGTGAGGTGAAGCCTTGTTCAGCCTTGGTGTGTGTGTGGTGAAGCCTTGTTCAGTCTTGGTGTGTGAGGTGAAGCCTTGTTCAGCCTTGGTGTGTGAGGTGAAGCCTTGTTCAGCCTTGGTGTGTGAGGTGAAGCCTTGTTCAGCCTTGGTGTGTGAGGTGAAGCCTTGTTCAGTCTTGGTGTGTGAGGTGAAGCCTTGTTCAGTCTTGGTGTGTGTGAGGTGAAGCCTTGTTCAGTCTTGGTGTGTGAGGTGAAGCCTTGTTCAGCCTTGGTGTGTGTGGTGAAGCCTTGTTCAGCCTTGGTGTGTGAGGTGAAGCCTTGTTCAGTCTTGGTGTGTGAGGTGAAGCCTTGTTCAGCCTTGGTGTGTGAGGTGAAGCCTTGTTCAGCCTTGGTGTGTGAGGTGAAGCCTTGTTCAGTCTTGGAAGTGTGAGGTGAAGCCTTGTTCAGTCTTGGTGTGTGAGGTGAAGCCTTGTTCAGTCTTGATGTGTGAGGTGAAGCCTTGTTCAGCCTTGGTGTGTGAGGTGAAGCCTTGTTCAGTCTTGGTGTGTGAGGTGAAGCCTTGTTCAGCCTTGGTGTGTGAGGTGAAGCCTTGTTCAGTCTTGGTGTGTGAGGTGAAGCCTTGTTCAGTCTTGGTGTGTGAGGTGAAGCCTTGTTCAGCCTTGGTGTGTGAGGTGAAGCCTTGTTCAGTCTTGGTGTGTGAGGTGAAGCCTTGTTCAGCCTTGGTGTGTGAGGTGAAGCCTTGTTCAGCCTTGGTGTGTGAGGTGAAGCATCATAAAAAGAAAGGTGAAACGCCATGCAACCTCTGAAGAGACAACTAACACAACACCTGTACCCCCTATTAGACTATTTTTATAGGAACTTCTTTTCGACGGCTCATTAAACGGAGGAAAAGTGTCCTGAAAGATATTATTGATAGGAACGTTATCCCTACAGATAAAAATCAGAAAATACAATTGTTAATTTATTATAAAACCAAAAAAACGGCCATTCTACTCATGAAAAACTCCCCAGACACCAAGCAGAATGCTTTGAAGGAAACCAATGTCATCTATGCCTTCAAATGCCCACTTGGGGACTGTAAGCCTCAAAGAACTCAGTATATAGGCAAAACAACATCTCTTTCTAGGCGATAAACGATGCACAAACAACAGGGCTCCATCAAGGAACATATAATCTCTTCCCACAACCAGACCATCACCAGACAAGTCTTAACAAACAACACAGAAATCATCGAGAGATGCGGCGATAGCAGGTGGCTCAACATCAGAGAGGCACAACACATCAAGAAGTCAACACCAGCAATCAACAGCCAATTAAAGCACAACTATATTCTACCCACTTCAATGCACCGTATGGGCCAATAGGCCCTCTGCAGTTACTTCCATTCTCATGTACCCACCTCACCCATACCAATAAAAAGCGAGGGTTATGTCAAATATTTCATACACAGTGCAGCAAATGTATTATAAAATTGTAGTTCATAAGTGATGTGTTAAGTGTAAAGGAGTCTTTGAGAATGTAAGAAGCCCTTACGAAACGCTTCTAGGCGTCAGACCATTAATAAAAAGGAAATTTTGGAGAATTTATATTTTAATTACCACCGACAGTGACGAAAAACATAAGAAATATTGAAAAAATTCGTGTTAGAATTATTAATCTTACTTTTTCGGTCATATTCAACAACATATGTTTACAAGAGAGACTGCTTCCAAAATATACCAATGTATATATATATATATATATATATTTGTTACTTTGGACATAATATTCAATTACCATGTTTGGCTATGACAATTTTCTCATATATATGTATATTGACAATGTTGATATAATCATACGCGGATAGTTGATTAACTCTGCTGATGTGTGATCAGCTTTGTTGGTTTGTAATCAGCTATGGTGATTTGGTGATTAATGATAATTGTAGAGGACTTATTGGGACTATTTAGTGATTAATAAGTGAATAGTGAGATTGTTTCAAGTAAAACTTCAGAGAAAAAGTAATTTAGAATGCTTTGGTTTCATAAGATGCTATTGACTAGTTGTTGAGTTGAGACAGTCCTATAAGAGAGGACCAGAAGGTAAGATTTACCTGTAAATTACATGTAAATATGTTAATTTATGTTTTCTAGTACATAGTGATATATATTTGTTTAAAGTGATTCTCTTTCCTCGACCTCGGCTGGCCAAGTGTGATGGTGAGAGATCTCTCTCGAGTCTCCACAATAACACGATACTTACACTCTGGATTGGAGAGTTAAGCAAGGCTCACAGGGAGTCAGCCTGGCCATTAGGAGGAACTATCAATGAACTACAAGGAATGTGTGCATATGACAGCAGGTTCATCCTCTGATGGGGTCCAGTTGACTATGCCACAGAGGCAGTGTTCTAGCTTCATGGTGACTGTCATATCCACTTGACACTGACAGAGAGTGAACTTGACACTATGGTTGTGTGTTGTGTCAGGTACTCGTGTCAGTACGAGTAACTGAGGCAGTGAGTCCAAGGTAGTTAAGAGTCTTGGAGTATTGTTTGAATGTGACTACTGTCTTAACACCGTATGTGAGGACAGTACCTTCTTCCCATTGGTAACATTGTTCCCACATACACCCTCATTCAACATTATGTTTCCCAGGATTTATAATTGTTATCGTGTGTTGAGTTGCAAAGTTTTATATGGAATAGTCTAATGTAATATTCAGGTAGATATTACATCGATGGCATAAAGGCAATCGATAAAGACTTCATCTCTTTTTATCCATGCAATATTGCATGAAATTCTCAACACATTCCTGTGCTCTCTGATGAATGTTTTACAGCATCACGGGGAGCCTTCAAAGCCCACTCATAATCCAATATTTTTTAGGCTTCTTTACGATAATATTTAGTTTTTCCAACACATATTTAACCGAATTTATTAAAAATTCTGCTCAAATGTAAATTTCTAATACAAGAGATCTTAATCAAGTTTAATTATCAGTCTAAATATTTAAAATAAAATGTTTGTTTGTCCGTCTATTTGGCCGAAGAAGGCCAGCCTTACGGAGCTTTCACACATGGGGAAGGGGGGATATGTGTGTGTGTCACAGGCCAGTCGGGGTCAGCCCAGGTGCCACGCTTTAAGAAAAAGAGGCAATTATAGTTACCTCTGCGATTTACATGAAGCCAGAAACAAGTCAATGAGGAGTTTGGTGACAAGCCCAACTTGTGACAACGTTAACCTGTGATGCTTATTCAGGCCGGAAGGCGAGACAGATGTTGAAGTAAAGGGAAGGAGACGAGAGGGACATATATATATATATATATATATATATGCAAACAAGCCTGAATGGTCCCCAGGACTATATACAACTGAAAACTCACACCCCAGAAGTGACTCGAACCCATACTCCCACAACTGGTATGTACAGGGACGCCTTAATCCGCTTGACCATCACGACCGGACATAAGGAAGTGATAGCCGAGGCTATATGAACCACTTCCCCGCCGGCACTCGGATGGTAATCTTGGGCATAGCATTTTATCAAATCACCTCATTCTTTGGGGCACACGTGAGGAACACAAATGCAAACAAGCCTGAATGGTCCCCAGGACTATATACAACTGAAAACTCACACCCCAGAAGTGACTCGAACCCATACTCCCACAACTGGTATGTACAGGGACGCCTTAATCCGCTTGACCATCACGACCGGACATAAGGAAGTGATAGCCGAGGCTATATGAACCACTTCCCCGCCGGCACTCGGATGGTAATCTTGGGCATAGCATTTTATCAAATCACCTCATTCTTTGGGGCACACGTGAGGAACACAAATGCAAACAAGCCTGAATGGTCCCCAGGACTATATACAACTGAAAACTCACACCCCAGAAGTGACTCGAACCCATACTCCCACAACTGGTATGTACAGGGACGCCTTAATCCGCTTGACCATCACGACCGGACATAAGGAAGTGATAGCCGAGGCTATATGAACCACTTCCCCGCCGGCACTCGGATGGTAATCTTGGGCATAGCATTTTATCAAATCACCTCATTCTTTGGGGCACACGTGAGGAACACAAATGCAAACAAGCCTGAATGGTCCCCAGGACTATATACAACTGAAAACTCACACCCCAGAAGTGACTCGAACCCATACTCCCACAACTGGTATGTACAGGGACGCCTTAATCCGCTTGACCATCACGACCGGACATAAGGAAGTGATAGCCGAGGCTATATGAACCACTTCCCCGCCGGCACTCGGATGGTAATCTTGGGCATAGCATTTTATCAAATCACCTCATTCTTTGGGGCACACGTGAGGAACACAAATGCAAACAAGCCTGAATGGTCCCCAGGACTATATACAACTATGTCCGGTCGTGATGGTCAAGCGGATTAAGGCGTCCCTGTACATACCAGTTGTGGGAGTATGGGTTCGAGTCACTTCTGGGGTGTGAGTTTTCAGTTGTATATAGTCCTGGGGACCATTCAGGCTTGTTTGCATTTGTGTTCCTCACGTGTGCCCCAAAGAATGAGGTGATTTGATAAAATGCTATGCCCAAGATTACCATCCGAGTGCCGGCGGGGAAGTGGTTCATATAGCCTCGGCTATCACTTCCTTATGTCCGGTCGTGATGGTCAAGCGGATTAAGGCGTCCCTGTACATACCAGTTGTGGGAGTATGGGTTCGAGTCACTTCTGGGGTGTGAGTTTTCAGTTATATATATATATATATATATATATATATATATATATATATATATATATATATATATATATATATACATATATATATATATACATATATATATATATATATATATATATATATATATATATATATATATATATATATATATATATATATATATATATATATATATATGTTGTACCTAGTAGCCAGAACGTCGTACTCAGCCTACTATGCAAGGCCCGATTTGCCTAATAAGCCAAGTTTTCCTGAATTAACATATTTTCTCTAATTTTTTTCTTATGAAATGATAAAGCTACCCATTTCATTATGTATGAGGTAATTTTTTTTTTATTGGAGTTAAAATTAACGTAGATATATGACCGAACCTAACCAACCCTACCTAACCTAACCTAACCTATCTTTATAAGTTAGGTTAGGTTAGGTAGCCGAAAAGGTTAGGTTAGGTTAGGTTAGGTAGTCGAAAAACAATTAATTCATGAAAACTTGGCTTATTAGACAAATCGGGCCTTGCATAGTAGGCTGAGAAGTGCGTTCTGGCTACTACGTACGACATATGTTTATATATATATATATATATATATATATATATATATATATATATATATATATATATATATATATATATATATATATATATATATATATATATATAAACGGGACATAAAATCCGATATAAAACATTAATCAGCCTGTTATAGGACGCTAAGGCACACAAATTTCAGCTTTAAAGAAATTAATTTTGCACATAGTTAACATGTCCCGGAAGCTGCTCCCTTGAACCAAAATTACATATATATATTACAATCCAGTTAAATGTAATAGCATTGCATTCTCTCATTTTTTTTAATGAGTGAGTGATATATTAATATAATGGATGAGTGAGACAGTGACATAATGAGTACCGCATTGTCCTTACACTGTATGAGTGACACAGTACCACACTGCCCTCACACTGTATGAGTGACACAGTACCACACTGTCCTTACACTGTATGAGTGACACAGTACCACACTGCCCTCACACTGTATGAGTGACACAGTACCACACTGTATGAGTGACACAGTACCACACTGCCCTCACACTGTATGAGTGACACAGTACCACTGCCCCTCACACTGTATGAGTGACACAGTACCACACTGCCCCTCACACTGTATGAGTGACACAGTACCCCACCACACTGTATGAGTGACACAGTACCCCACCACACTGTATGAGTGACACAGTACCACACTGTCCCTCACACTGTATGAGTGACACAGTACCCCACCACACTGTATGAGTGACACAGTACCACACTGCCCCTCACACTGTATGAGTGACACAGTACCACACTGCCCTCACACTGTATGAGTGACACAGTACCACACTGCCCCTCACACTGTATGAGTGACACAGTACCACACTGCCCCTCACACTGTATGAGTGACACAGTACCACACTGCCCCTCACACTATATGAGTGACACAGTACCACACTGTATGAGTGACACAGTACCACACTGCCCCTCACACTGTATGAATGACACAGTACCCCACCACACTGTATGAGTGACACAGTACCACACTGCCCCTCACACTGTATGAGTGACACAGTACCCCCACTGTCCTCACACTGTATGAGTGACACAGTACCACACTGTCTTCACACTGTATGAGTGACACAGTACCACACTGTCCTCACACTGTATGAGTGACACAGTACCACACTGCCCCTCACACTGTATGAGTGACATAGTACCACACTGCCCTCACACTGTATGAGTGACACAGTACCACACTGTCCCTCACACTGTATGAGTGACACAGTACCACACTGTCCTCACACTGTATGAGTGACACAGTACCACACGGTCCTCACACTGTATGAGTGACACAGTACCACACTGTCCCTCACACTGTATGAGTGACACAGTACCACACTGTATGAGTGACACAGTACCACACTGCCCCTCACACTGTATGAGTGACACAGTACCACACTGCCCCTCACACTGTATGAGTGACACAGTACCACACTGCCCCTCACACTGTATGAGTGACACAGTACCCCCACTGTCCTCACACTGTATGAGTGACACAGTACCACACTGCCCCTCACACTGTATGAGTGACACAGTACCCCCACTGTCCTCACACTGTATGAGTGACACAGTACCACACTGCCCCTCACACTGTATGAGTGACACAGTACCCCCACTGTCCTCACACTGTATGAGTGACACAGTACCCCCACTGTCCTCACACTGTATGAGTGACACAGTACCACACTGCCCCTCACACTGTATGAGTGACACAGTACATGTGGGAACCGACCTGTGAGATTTATATTTATTTAATTTATATGAATTTATATTTACGTTAATTTATATACTTCGATAGCAATTTGTATAATGTTAAGTGGACTGTATTTCTGCAATAATCTCTTAATCTCACAAATCGATCCTCTACACATTAGGGGGGGTTTATTAGTTTATATATTTGCAGCCAATCAAACTACAGTAACTACATACATTGAAAAGGTTCCTTATCTTATAGTACAGCAGGTTAGTCCACCAGGTGTAACTAGGGTGTAGACACCAAATTATCCTCTTTGAGGTAGCTTCCATATCACCCAGTAACTGGTGCACAAATCTTCCTTCCTCGTCTTGACCTGTCAAAAGTGCGCTAGCTGTGAAGCCAGAATCCTATATATGACAAGTTATATCAGAGAAAACACTATACAGTACATGGAACATTGAAGACCTGGCTTAATTACCTTTAGTTTGAGGCTTCCACGTGATCTAACCGGGTCACCCTATATCCTGACATTAATGGCCATAAATGAATGATAAACGGGTTTCGGATAGACTTAACTTGAATTGTAGACATCGTGTTGGAGATGGTACCTTTGGTTTCCATAACACTACGTCCAAGTAAATTTAACAGGAGCCGAATTTGCTCCCGTGTGAGCCTCTGGTCTCAATATAAACAATGGCTGTTTAACACTCCATACTATTGACGTTACTGGCCGACATTGTCCAGAATGATAGGAGCCGAATTTGCTCCACACGTCTCGGAGGTGACACAACAATGGCTGCTCCCTTCCTCCCTGACGCCTGGCCTACTTTGTCCAGATTTCAGAAAGTGATAGAAGGGTCACATTTACTCTACTTTAATATTGATAATTAAGTTAATTTATATAAGATGTTTTTATGATGGTAAAGTCCAAACACTAATGTATTTAAGAATAATTCCCAGCAGAATAGCTGGTGAATTATAATGGTATGTGGTGATGATATCCCGTTTTCTTTAGATGGTAATTCCACTACAAGTTACGTTTTCTATGGGTTACTTGTTTATACAATACAGCTATTATCTGTATGATATATTAAATGGTGTCGGATTTTCCGACATAATTCCCCAGGGGCTGCTCACGGGTCGAAGTCCTAATTAGAACAGACGCACACCGATACTCCTCCTTCGAATTATTAGATTAATTTGATGTTAGTAGTTAATAATCACACATTTGTGTGTCTGTTCGTACAGGACGGATGTCCCGTACTAGAGTTGCAGGGGTTAGAAGTCTAATGCGATTTCATTTCCCTGTCAACTCTTGAAAGGCTAATATTCAAGCCTTATTACATATTATTTAACCCAGAAGACTGAATGTGATCAAGTACTACAGTCAAGTATGATTCAGGGACTGCAGTGAGATCAGTGACATTAGATATAACTTGAAGTTTGTTCAGGTAACTGGTCACTGATATATAAACACTGAAGCCCATGGAATACATCTTGATTAAATAATAAATGTATCAAATCAGTCATCAGATTTATTGGGGTTTAATTTAATTAATTGATTCAGAGGATTGAATAGCTCATCATTAAAGTAAAGTATGGTTCTGAGACTGCAGTGGGTTCAGTGACATTGGTCGCAGTGACTTGTAGCTGTTTTAGGCTACTGTTCACTGATTTGCCACTGAGGCCTCATGAACTCATCTTCAGCTTCAAATGATGATACTAACATCAACCTCTGTTGGTATAGTCAGCTGTAATCTCCTTAGTATAATGCTACTGGAGAAATATAATCAGCTGACAAATTTAGACTTCTATTGGTATTGTTTATCTGCAGGCATAGGTCTCCTCAGGCTTGATACTGGGCCTGAGAGTAATTTACCTCCTGCAGAGTTTAACATGGTTATACCCTGATATTTAGTAGGGCTACCAATGAATTGATGGCAATAGTCTGTCCCAACAAGGAGACCGAAGTCAGTGAGGTGATCAGACTTAATATTATCTGCCAATTTTATTCCTCTATTTCTCAGGAATTTGGCTGTTGCTCTCAGACCTTGAACTTGTAGGTCTACTGGTATTTTGTCCACCACAATGGCTTGTACTCGACAGACGTACCTGCCTAAGCGTACTGATGGCTGTACCACCTGGTAGACTTGAGGTCCTGCATCTGTTACAAACCCTGAGATGTTGAATGACATCTGGGCTACAGGCCTTAATTGTAGTTCATCTGCCAGCTTTTAAGTGATATATGTTCTCTGGGATCCTTGGTCAAACAACCCACGGGTATGGACCTTGGCCCTCTTATTCAGGATGGTAATTTGGGCAGTAGGCAAAGTCGTATTACCTTTAGACTTTGCCGATTGGACACTGTTTGTTTGTTGCACCTTGCAGTACTGTACTGTGGTGGGAATGCTATCTTCCACCTTGGGGTTTGGAGACGTTGTTTTGGTGTCTCTGCACAATGCTGCATGGTGTTGACCTTTGTTACACCTATTACAGGTGTGTAATTGGGTATCACAGTCGATGATGTTATGTTTCCTGAGGCACCTCGTGCAATGTTGCAAATCTTTGAGTCGCTCAACACGGGCGTCACTATCAGGATAATTAGAGCAGTGGTACATTGAATGTTTCTCATTGCAGAACAAACATGTTCCATAGCTTCCAGTACCCTTTGGTGTCACGTTCTTGGGTGACACAGTAACTATAGGCTTGGAGGGTCCCACTGCATATACGCCCACACTGCCACTGTTCCACTTTGGTGTTGAATTATATTGTCTAGATTGATTTGGAGTACCTTTGGTACTCTGTGGTTTACTATTATTGGTTTCTGAGGGTTTACTTGGTGGTTTTAATTTGTCATGTGTTCGTAATTGATGAACTACTGACTTTAAACCTTCAGATATTTCATTCATGGATAAGATGCTTTTATTGTAATGAGCACTCATTTGTCTCAATATGTCCCTAGGTATTTTCTCCTGGACAATTATTTTCAAGACCCACTCAGCCCCGTTTGTATCTGCTGTCAGGCTGAGGGCATTGATCAGTGATTCTACCTCCAGCTTGAAGACTTGGAGTGAATCAGCTGAAGCCTCCGGTGGGGGTAAATGCAACAGCTCATGAACTAAATGTGATGTTCTTACTTCTGGATCAGCATAATTATCCTTGAGGAGTTTTACTGCCAGATCATAGCCGTCATTAGTTAATCTCAGATGGGATACTACTGTTTTAGCCTCACCTGATAATTGGCCTTGCAAATAAGAGAATTTACTACTCTTTGGTAAAGATTGTTTTGAGTCTACAAGGTCAACGAATTTGTTCCAAAATTCGTCCCAATCTTCCTCATCCTTTCCTGAGAAAGTGGGTAAATTAATTGGAGGGAGTCGAGCTTCTGCTTGACTCGTATTAGATGCAACTGTTGTTGTTGTTGCTGCCTTGTTCTGGGCAATTAATTTGACATAAGGCTGTAACGTGGCCTGAGTTTGATCTTCATAATTCGCAAGATCAACCATAATGTCGTCTATTTCTGTTTCTGATAAATTGGTGTTGGCAAGTTCAGCCACATATGTTGCTATTTGACATTTGATTTGCTCAAATTTACCTGCAGCTGCTTGATAATAGCTTTCCAGGTCAGCATAATCAACTTGAGATTGTTGTGACAAATCTTCACATTTCTTGATCTGTCTTGTTAAGTGGTCTTTAAGACCTGCACGGGTTCTTTTCATTCTCCCTGCATTATCCATCCTGGCTCGTTGGTGAAGCCTTGTGGGGCTTGTACTTGGGCTGCTCATAATACTGAACAAGCACTGTTGGTAGCCTAGGGTAAATTCTGCACTCACTAGGCAATAATCCTACCTCTACTAGAGGTTAGCACTTAAAATTAATACACATTATATATATACAATCATACACACTAATGATTTGAGTGATAAACCAGTGTCACTGGAAGTACCTTTAGGTTAGCTCTTCTATATCACCCTAGGATGGTAGAGACACTAATTAATCACTCAAAGGTGTAATGATCATAAGTAAATTATTATATATACAACTCAACTCGAGTTGATAAAAATTACACCCAAAATAGGGTCTGGACCATTCATTAATGGTGTTAGGTTGTTCAATATAGTACAACTAGACTATGGTAATAATGGGACTAGGATGAGCAATAATAGTTCAACTAGTCAATGTTAATATCCTACCCTGTTGTGGGTTGGCAATTAGTAAATATTATACTGTGATCACTAGTGCAATATATATTAAATAATTCTCTATTTTGGAGAAATAATATACAGAATTATTGATAATAGCCTCTTAATTAGCCTCTATGAAACTTCTAATATTATCAAGAAGTATTAAATATTATTAGTGACCTCGCGAAATAAACTCCACAAAATTCGTAGATAATCTCTCGCGAAATGTAACACCACGAAATCCGTGAACAATCTCGCGACACAGTCACTAATTGGCTGGCTTCAATATTAGCGCTGTCATTTCACGAAATAACACGCCACCAAATATCTGTGGGTGTGCATGAAACCGCTGATGAGGCTGAACTCAGTTGAGGGAGGCTCCTGAGCTCCCTCGAGGCTTCGCCGCTGTCTTTGACTGGCTGGCCTTGTTTAAATAACACTGCACTAGTATATTTAATGAATCCACTGGTTAACTGGTTCATCCGGTACTAAGATGACCAAATGTGGGTTCAAAGGATCAAATAATCCGTCATCCGGTTCGAAGATGACCAAATAATGTGGGAACCGACCTGTGAGATTTATATTTATTTAATTTATATGAATTTATATTTACGTTAATTTATATACTTCGATAGCAATTTGTATAATGTTAAGTGGACTGTATTTCTGCAATAATCTCTTAATCTCACAAATCGATCCTCTACACATTAGGGGGGGTTTATTAGTTTATATATATGCAGCCAATCAAACTACAGTAACTACATACATTGAAAAGGTTCCTTATCTTATAGTACAGCAGGTTAGTCCACCAGGTATAACTAGGGTGTAGACACCAAATTATCCTCTTTGAGGTAGCTTCCATATCACCCAGTAACTGGTGCACAAATCTTCCTTCCTCGTCTTGACCTGTCAAAAGTGCGCTAGCTGTGAAGCCAGAATCCTATATATGACAAGTTATATCAGAGAAAACACTATACAGTACATGGAACATTGAAGACCTGGCTTAATTACCTTTAGTTTGAGGCTTCCACGTGATCTAACCGGGTCACCCTATATCCTGACATTAATGGCCATAAATGAATGATAAACGGGTTTTGGATAGACTTAACTTGAATTGTAGACATCGTGTTGGAGATGGTACCTTTGGTTTCCATAACACTACGTCCAAGTAAATTTAACAGGAGCCGAATTTGCTCTCGTGTGAGCCTCTGGTCTCAATATAAACAATGGCTGTTTAACACTCCATACTATTGACGTTACTGGCCGACATTGTCCAGAATGATAGGAGCCGAATTTGCTCCACACGTCTCGGAGGTGACACAACAATGGCTGCTCCCTTCCTCCCTGACGCCTGGCCTACTTTGTCCAGATTTCAGAAAGTGATAGAAGGGTCACATTTACTCTACTTTAATATTGATAATTAAGTTAATTTATATAAGATGTTTTTATGATGGTAAAGTCCAAAGACTAATGTATTTAAGAATAATTCCCAGCAGAATAGCTGGTGAATTATAATGGTATGTGGTGATGATATCCCGTTTTCTTTAGATGGTAATTCCACTACAAGTTACGTTTTCTATGGGTTACTTGTTTATACAATACAGCTATTATCTGTATGATATATTAAATGGTGTCGGATTTTCCGACAGTACATCCACTGTCCTCACACTGTATGAGTGACACAGTACCACACTGTCCTTCACACTGTATGAGTGACACAGTACCACACTGCCCTCACACTGTATGAGTGACACAGTACCACACTGTATGAGTGACACAGTACCACAATGTATGAGTGACACAGTACCACACTGTATGAGTGACACAGTACCACACTGTATGAGTGACACAGTACCACACTGTATGAGTGACACAGTACCACACTGTATGAGTGACACAGTACCACACTGTATGAGTGACACAGTACCACACTGTATGAGTGACACAGTACCACACTGTATGAGTGACACAGTACCACACTGTATGAGTGACACAGTACCACACTGTATGAGTGACACAGTACCACACTGTATGAGTGACACAGTACCACACTGTATGAGTGACACAGTACCACACTGTATGAGTGACACAGTACCACACTGTATGAGTGACACAGTACCACACTGTCCTCATATAATAATTACCGTGACGCTGAAAAAGTTCTCTCTAATGTCTCAGCTGGGAACTAAGGTAATGTTTCAACCTGTGTCCCCCCCCCCCTTGTACACGTTCAACCCCAGCTAAATAGTTATCTATTTATGTGTGTGTGTGTGTGTGTGTGTGTGTGTGTGTGTGTGTGTGTGTGTGTGTGTGTGTGTGTGTGTGTGTGTGTGTGTGAGTGTGTGTGTGTGTGTGTGTGTGTGAGTGTGTGTGTGTGTGTGTGTGTGTGTGTGTGTGTGTGTGTGTGTGTGTGTGTGTGTGTGTGTGTGTGTGTGTGTGTGTGTGTGTGTTTGTGTGTGTGTGTGTGTGTGTGTGTGAGTGTGTGTGTGTAAGTGTGTGTGTGAGTGTGTGTGTGTGTGTGTGTGTGTGTGTGTGTGTGTGTGTGTGTGTGTGTGTGTGTGTGTGTGTGTGTGTGAGTGTGTGTGAGTGTGTGTGTGTGTGTGTGTGTGAGTGTGTGTGTGTGTGTGTGAGTGTGTGTGTGTGTGTGTGTGTGTGTGTGTGTGTGTGTGTGTGTGTGTGTGTGTGTGTGTGTGTGTGTGTGTGTGTGTGTGTGTGTGTGTGTGTGTGTGTGTGTGTGTGTGTGTGTGTGTGTGAGTGTGTGTGTGTGAGTGTACTCACCTAATTGTACTCACCTAATTGTGCTTGCGGGGGTTGAGCTCTGGCTCTTTGGTCCCGCCTCTCAACCGTCAATCAACTGGTGTACAGATTCCTGAGCCTATTGGGCTCTATCATATCTACATTTGAAACTGTGAATGGAGTCAGCCTCCACCACATCACTTCCTAATGCATTCCATTTGCTAACTACTCTGACACTGAAAAAGTTCTTTCTAACGTCTCTGTGGCTCATTTGGGTACTCAGCTTCCACCTGTGTCCCCTTGTTCGCGTCCCACCAGTGTTGAAAAGTTCATCCTTGTTTACCCGGTCGATTCCCCTGAGGATTTTGTAGGTTGTGATCATGTCCCCCCTTACTCTTCTGTCTTCCAGTGTCGTGAGGTGCATTTCCCGCAGCCTTTCCTCATAACTCATGCCTCTTAGTTCTGGGACTAGTCAAGTAGCATACCTTTGGACTTTTTCCAGCTTCGTCTTGTGCTTGACAAGGTACGGGCTCCATGCTGGGGCCGCATACTCCAGGATTGGTCTTACATATGTGGTGTACAAGATTCTGAATGATTCCTTACACAGGTTCCTGAACGCCGTTCTGATGTTAGCCAGCCTCGCATATGCCGCAGACGTTATTCTCTTTATGTGGGCTTCAGGAGACAGGTTTGGTGTGATATCAACTCCTAGATCTTTCTCTCTGTCTGTTTCATTAAGTACTTCATCTCCTATTCTGTATCCTGTGCCTGGCCTCCTGTTTCCACTGCCTAGTTTCATTACTTTGCATTTACTCGGGTTGAACTTCAACAGCCATTTGTTGGACCATTCACTCAGTCTATCCAGGTCATCTTGTAGCCTCCTACTATCATCCTCTGTTTCAATCCTCCTCATAATTTTTGCATCGTCGGCAAACATTGAGAGGAACGAATCTATACCCTCTGGGAGATCATTTACATATACCAGAAACAGTATAGGTCCAAGGACTGACCCCTGCGGGACTCCACTTGTGACGTCTCGCCAATCTGAGACCTCACCCCTCACACAGACTCGTTGTCTCCTGTTGCTTAGGTATTCCTCTATCCACCGGAGTACCTTCCCTCTCACTCCAGCCTGCATCTCCAACTTTCGCACTAGCCTCTTGTGTGGCACTGTATCAAAGGCTTTCTGACAATCCAAAAATATGCAGTCTGCCCACCCTTCTCTTTCTTGCCTTATTTTTGTTGCCTGGTCGTAGAATTCAAGTAACCCTGTGAGGCAGGACCTGCCATCCCTGAACCCATGTTGATGCTGTGTTACAAAGTTCCTTCGCTCCAGATGCTCCACTAGTTTTTTTCGCACAATCTTCTCCATCAGCTTGCATGGTATGCAGGTTAGGGACACTGGCCTGTAGTTCAGTGCCTCCTGTCTATCCCCTTTCTTGTATATCGGGACTACGTTAGCTGCTTTCCAAATATCTGGCAGTTCCCCTGTTGCCAGTGATTTGTTATACACTATGGAGAGTGGTAGGCACACACAGTGTGTGTGTGTGTGTGTGTGTGTGTGTGTGTGTGTGTGTGTGTGTGTGTGTGTGTGTGTGTGTGTGTGTGTGTGTGTGTGTGTGTGTGAGTGTGTGTGTGTGTGTGTGTGTGTGTGTGTGTGTGTGTGTGTGTGTGTGTGTGTGTGTGTGTGTGTGTGAGTGTGTGTGTGTGAGTGTGTGTGTGTGTGTGTGTGTGTGTGTGTGTGTGTGTGTGTGTGTGTGTGTGTGTGTGTGTGTGTGTGTGTGAGTGTGTGTGTGTGAGTGTATGTGTGTGTGTGTGTGTGTGTGTGTGTGTGTGTGTGTGTGTGTGTACTCACCTAATTGTACTCACCTAATTGTGCTTGCGGGGGTTGAGCTTTGGCTCTTTGGTCCCGCCTCTCAACTGTCAATCAACTGGTGTACAGATTCCTGAGCCTACTGGGCTCTATCATACCTACATTTGAAACTGTGTATGGAGTCAGCCTCCACCACATCACTTCCTAGTGCATTCCATTTATTAACTACTCTGACACTGAAAAAATTCTTTCTAACGTCTCTGTGGCTCATCTGGGTACTAAGTTTCCACCTGTGTCCCCTTGTTCGTGTCCCACCCGTGCTGAAGAGTTTGTCTTTGTCCACCCTGTCAATTCCCCTGAGAATTTTGTAGGTGGTTATCATGTCTCCCCTTACTCTTCTGTTTTCCAGGGATGTGAGGTTCAGCTCCTTTAGCCTTTCCTCGTAGCTCAATCCTCTCAGTTCCGGGACGAGCCTGGTGGCATACCGCTGAATCTTCTCTAACTTTGTCTTGTGTTTAACTAGGTATGGACTCCAGGCTGGAGCTGCATACTCCAGGATTGGTCTTACATAAGTGGTATACAGGGTTCTGAAAGATTCCTTACACAAGTTTCTGAAGGCAGTTCTTATGTTGGCCAGTCTAGCATATGCCGCTGATGATATTCTTTTGATGTGGGCCTCTGGGGACAGGTTCGGTGTGATATCAACCCCCAGATCCTTCTCTCTATTTGATTCTTGCAGGATTTCCCCTCCCAGATGATACCTTGTGTTCAGCCTCCTGCTCCCTTCGCCTAATTTCATCACCTTACACTTTCCAGAGTTGAACTTCAGCAGCCATTTTCTAGACCATTCCTCCAGTTTATCCAGGTCATCCTGTAGTCTCTGTCTATCTTCATCCGTCTTGATTCTTCTCATAATTTTTGCATCATCAGCAAACATCGAGAGGAATGAGTCTATACCCTCTGGAAGATCGTTCACATATATTAGAAACAGGATGGGTCCAAGTACTGAGCCCTGTGGGACTCCGCTGGTGACATCTCGCCACTCTGATATCTTCCCCCTCACCGTTACTCGCTGTTTCC